>JAJJWX010002958.1:1800000-2387500 GCA_023529315.1 Papaver bracteatum | reverse complement strand
TACCTTCTCGATAAGGTAGGCAACACAGGAACCAAGCGGGTGTTTCCCGAAGGAAAACATGGGACGGGATCTGAAGAGGTAATCGGGCTTACAGTTGGCCGCACAGAGCGGAGAGCCAGCAATCACACAAGAACCAAACACCACTCATACGCCAACACGTATTGTCCATCAAGAAACAACCGTCTCCAGTAGAACTAGCAAGCCAATCCACTCAAGGAAAGCCCAAACTTGCACGAGCACCGGGGACAAATCATTCCAGACGAACACGCTGTGCGTGAAAAATATATTTTGACCAACGATTTCCTTCTCGTCTTGCAAGGGAAAACCCCAAGCAATGCCGAATCTTGTTCGGCCTACGGACTTACACAATTGGCGCATGAGATGAGCCAACTGATGCCAAACCAACTAGTATTCCCAACCAACGTCCCTTCCCGCTCATACGCCAACACGTATTGTCCATCAAGAAACAACCGTCTCCAGTAGAACTAGCAAGCCAATCCACTCAAGGAAAGCCCAAACTTGCACGAGCACCGGGGACAAATCATTCCAGACGAACACGCTGTGCGTGAAAAATATATTTTGACCAACGATTTCCTTCGTCTTGCAAGGGAAAAACCCAAGCAATGCCGAATCTTGTTCGGCCTACGGACTTACACAATTGGCGCATGAGATGAGCCAACTGATGCCAAACCAACTAGTATTCCCAACCAACGTCCCTTCCCGCTCATACGCCAACACGTATTGTCCATCAAGAAACAACCGTCTCCAGTAGAACTAGCAAGCCAATCCACTCAAGGAAAGCCCAAACTTGCACGAGCACCGGGGACAAATCATTCCAGACGAACACGCTGTGCGTGAAAAAAATATATTTTGACCAACGATTTCCTTCTCGTCTTGCAAGGGAAAAACCCAAGCAATGCCGAATCTTGTTCGGCCTACGGACTTACACAATTGGCGCATGAGATGAGCCAACTGATGCCAAACCAACTAGTATTCCCAACCAACGTCCCTTCCCGCTCATACGCCAACACGTATTGTCCATCAAGAAACAACCGTCTCCAGTAGAACTAGCAAGCCAATCCACTCAAGGAAAGCCCAAACTTGCACGAGCACCGGGGACAAATCATTCCAGACGAACACGCTGTGCGTGAAAAATATATTTTGACCAACGATTTCCTTCTCGTCTTGCAAGGGAAAAACCCAAGCAATGCCGAATCTTGTTCGGCCTACGGACTTACACAATTTGCGCATGAGATGAGCCAACTGATGCCAAACCAACTAGTATTCCCAACCAACGTCCCATCCGCTCATACGCCAACACGTATTGTCCATCAAGAAACAACCGTCTCCAGTAGAACTAGCAAGCCAATCCACTCAAGGAAAGCCCAAACTTGCACGAGCACCGGGACAAATCATTCCAGACGAACACGCTGTGCGTGAAAAATATATTTTGACCAACGATTTCCTTCTCGTCTTGCAAGGGAAAAACCCAAGCAATGCCGAATCTTGTTCGGCCTACGGACTTACACAATTGGCGCATGAGATGAGCCAACTGATGCCACTCCCTTCCCGCTCATACGCCAACACGTATTGTCCATCAAGAAACAACCGTCTCCAGTAGAACTAGCAAGCCAATCCACTCAAGGAAAGCCCAAACTTGCACGAGCACCGGGGACAAATCATTCCAGACGAACACGCTGTGCGTGAAAAATATATTTTGACCAACGATTTCCTTCTCGTCTTGCAAGGAAAAACCCAAGCAATGCCGAATCTTGTTCGGCCTACGGACTTACACAATTGGCGCATGAGATGAGCCAACTGATGCCAAACCAACTAGTATTCCCAACCAACGTCCCTTCCCCGCTCATACGCCAACACGTATTGTCCATCAAGAAACAACCGTCTCCAGTAGAACTAGCAAGCCAATCCACTCAAGGAAAGCCCAAACTTGCACGAGCACCGGGACAAATCATTCCAGACGAACACGCTGTGCGTGAAAAATATATTTTGACCAACGATTTCCTTCTCGTCTTGCAAGGGAAAAACCCAAGCAATGCCGAATCTTGTTCGGCCTACGGACTTACACAATTGGCGCATGAGATGAGCCAACTGATGCCAAACCAACTAGTATTCCCAACCAACGTCCCTGTCCATCAAGAAACAACGTATTGTCCATCAAGAAACAACCGTCTCCAGAACTAGCAAGCCAATCCACTCAAGGAAAGCCCAAACTTGCACGAGCACCGGGGACAAATCATTCCAGACGAACACGCTGTGCGTGAAAAATATATTTTGACCAACGATTTCCTTCTCGTCTTGCAAGGAAAAACCCAAGCAATGCCGAATCTTGTTCGGCCTACGGACTTACACAATTGGCGCATGAGATGAGCCAACTGATGCCAAACCAACTAGTATTCCCAACCAACGTCCCTTCCCGCTCATACGCCAACACGTATTGTCCATCAAGAAACAACCGTCTCCAGTAGAACTAGCAAGCCAATCCACTCAAGGAAAGCCCAAACTTGCACGAGCACCGGGACAAATCATTCCAGACGAACACGCTGTGCGTGAAAAATATATTTTGACCAACGATTTCCTTCTCGTCTTGCAAGGGAAAACCCAAGCAATGCCGAATCTTGTTCGGCCTACGGACTTACACAATTGGCGCATGAGATGAGCCAACTGATGCCACTCCAACTTCCCAACTCATATGCCAACACGTATTGTCCATCAAGAAATAACCGTCTCCAGTAGAACTAGCAAGCCAATCCACTCAAGGAAAGCCCAAACTTGCACGAGCACCGGGGACAAATCATTCCAGACGAACACGCTGTGCGTGAAATATATATTTTGACCAACGATTTCCTTCTCGTCTTGCAAGGGAAAAACCCAAGGAATACCGAATCTTGTTCGGCCTACGGACTTACACAATTGGCGCATGATATGAGCCAACTGATGCCACTCCCTTCCCGCTCATACGCCAACACGTATTGTCCATCAAGAAACAACCGTCTCCAGTAGAACTAGCAAGCCAATCCACTCAAGGAAAGCCCAAACTTGCACGAGCACCGGGGACAATTGTTGGCTCATCTCAGCCAAATTACACACCCCATGGAAATCGTGCAAGTTTAGTTTTACCCTACTGATGACAGTGCCGCGATAGTAATTCAACCTAGTACGAGAGGAACCGTTGATTCACACAATTGGTCATCGCGCTTGGTTGAAAAGCCAGTGGCGCGAAGCTACCGTGTGCAGGATTATGACTGAACGCCTCTAAGTGAGTTTAGGGTATGACCAAGCAATTTTTTGCTTCGAAAGTGGCCAATATACGTTGCCATGCACTCCCAACGAGATTTGGGACCAACTTTATTTTTCAAGCTCAAGCCAACACCCCTTCCCTATATATGTATTAATCGCATTTTTACAAGTGAGTTTAGGGTAGGAAAAATCATTCATCAACTCCCCAAGGCCGGATCTCGCCAAGGGAATGCCTTAGTGAAGCTTCATCGTGTTCCGTCAACTTGCAAATTGTAAGAATGAAGCTTCACCGTCCAAAGCCGGCTTGCGGCTTGGAAGAATGAAGCTTCTTCGCGTTCGCAGATTTCAGCCCGGCCAAGATGGCTGCACCATGACCCGGCCAGCTTGCAGCTTCCGGCCATCTTGGCCGTGCATTCGAGCCGTCAAGTGTCTAGTGATGCGATTTCGAGTATGACCAAGCAATTTTTTGCTCGAAAGTGGTCAATATACGTTGCCATGCACTCCCAACGAGATTTGGGACCAACTTTATTTTTCAAGCTCAAGCCAACACCCCTTCCCTATATATGTATTAATCGCATTTTTACAAGTGAGTTTAGGGTAGGAAAAATCATTCATCAACTCCCCAAGGCCGGATCTCGCCAAGGGAATGCCTTAGTGAAGCTTCATCGTGTTCCGTCAACTTGCAAATTGCAAGAATGAAGCTTCACCGTCCAAAGCCGGCTTGCGGCTTGGAAGAATGAAGCTTCTTGAGCGTTCGCAGCTTTCAGCCCGGCCATGATGGCTGCACCAGGACCCGGCCAGCTTGCAGCTTCCGGCCATCTTGGCCGTGCATTCGAGCCGTCAAGTGTCTAGTGATGCGATTTCGAGTATGACCAAGCAATTTTTTGCTTCGAAAGTGGCCAATATACGTTGCCATGCACTCCCAACGAGATTTGGGACCAACTTTATTTTTCAAGCTCAAGCCAACGTCCCTTCCCTATATATATTAATCGCATTTCTACAAGTGAGTTTAGGGTAGGAAAAATCATTCATCAACTCCCCAAGGCCGGATCTCGCCAATGGAATGCCTTAGTGAAGCTTCATCGTGTTCCGTCAACTTGCAAATTGCAAGAATGAAGCTTCACCGTCCAAAGCCGGCTTGCGGCTTGGAAGAATGAAGCTTCTTGAGCGTTCGCAGCTTTCAGCCCGGCCATGATGGATGCACCAGGACCCGGCCAGCTTGCAGCTTCCGGCCATCTTGGCCGTGCATTCGAGCCGTCAAGTGTCTAGTGATGCGATTTCGAGTATGACCAAGCAATTTTTTGCTTCGAAAGTGGCCAATATACGTTGCCATGCACTCCCAACGAGATTTGGGACCAACTTTATTTTTCAAGCTCAAGCCAACACCCCTTCCCTATATATGTATTAATCACATTTTTACAAGTGAGTTTAGGGTAGGAAAAATCATTCATCAACTCCCAAGGCCGGATCTCGCCAAGGGAATGCCTTAGTGAAGCTTCATCGTGTTCCGTCAACTTGCAAATTGCAAGAATGAAGCTTCACCGTCCAAAGCCGGCTTGCGGCTTGGAAGAATGAAGCTTCTTCGCGTTCGCAGCTTTCAGCCCGGCCATGATGGATGCACCAGGACCCGGCCAGCTTGCAGCTTCCGGCCATCTTGGCCGTGCATTCGAGCCGTCAAGTGTCTAGTGATGCGATTTCGAGTATGACCAAGCAAATTTTTGCTTCGAAAGTGGCCAATATACGTTGCCATGCACTCCCAATGAGTTTTGGGGCAATTTTATTTTTTCAAGCTCAAGCCAACACCCCTTCCCTATATATGTAATATTTGCATTTCTACAAGTAAGACTAGGGGAGGAATAATTTCACCTTCTCGGACTTGCATCATTTTACATGCTAAAGAAACAACACATTGATGATTTTTGCTTCCATTGTCGCAACACCATGATTGAAATGCATGAGTTTGGTATAGTCATGACTTAGGATTACCCGGTACATGCCACAGTCACTTTGGACAAGGTATCCTCTTCACACACCTTTGAACTAACATGCCTCAATTGTTCTTTCAAACTGCTACGCTTTAATGTTTTGGAAAACATAGTCTTCCAAACAATGAGTCAATATTAACTCATTTACTTGAGCCATCAAGTGTCTAGTGTTCCGTCAAAAATAAATATATACTCCATATATTTCTCCCCCTTTTTGTCACAAAATAACAAAGGTTCGAGCAAATAAAGGTCAAACCGAAAGGATCTTACAAATCTAAAAGACTTGTACAACTTATATATAAGAGTTAAGCATGAAGGTTTCACATACCATTTTAGATAACCAATATTAAAACCGAAACTACAAGTAATTTAGTTTTAATATGTTATCGAGGAAACAATTGCCTGAAGCAATTTTCCCTAATAGTTTAACAAATTTACTAAGAAAGTTAGTTCCCTTGTTAAACCGATTGTAAACATACAATCGCTTATTTCGATAAGACCAAAATAAAGATCAGAATTAACTTTATTTCTCTCATCAGGTTCTAATTATTCAGACAATAACTTAGACCTTTCTCTTTAGACAAGACACGTACTATGTTAATTAACTAGTATTTCTTGTCAAGGTGTTCGATTAGACTTGAATAACCGAATCCTTCAATTTGATAAGTCTAACTAAGATCAGAATTAACTTAGTTTCTCTTATCATGAATCGAATTGGACTAAACAAATGATCCCATATTTTGTTAAACCATAAACAATACATACAAACCAAAATAAATTGACTTGCACAATTATTATCTTAACTGGAAGCAATTGAAACAAACATAGACATTATAGCACCGCAATTGCACCGAAATTTCGTTAAGCAAAAGCACTTGATATCAAACAATAAAGAAGATACCAAACAATAAGCCAAATAAATTGACACAGTTTTTCTTAACCGAAAATAATTGAATCACACACACACACACATAATGGAATATATATCAATTGTTAAGAAAAATCAAAATATATGCAGTATAAGCAGGCTTTTCTTAAACAGGAAAACGATTAACTAACAAATTTGTTACCTCATATTCCGCATCCTCTTCTCCCCAGAAAGATATATCATTGAGCGCAAGTTCAAGTTAGAACTCTCCCCCAGTATGGTGTCACCCTCTCGCAAGAACAAAAGAACAAAAAAAAAACAACCTTTACCAGAGAAAGGTTGAATCGGTTTTAACTAATGCGTACCAATAACAAAAGTTGAAAACCCAAAACACATATGTTTATGCTAAACACAACTCATGTAAACACAAATTGATTCAACACATTGTGACTTTTTACATAAGATTTTCAATCGGAACACCTTATGATCCTTTGATAAAGCCTACCAACATGGGATGAAACTTAATCCCACTAAATCAAGAAGCCACACAAACCATAAGGGTCACATTATATGATATCGAATATTAAGGTTATGAAAACCGAAATCAAACATCTCATAAACTCAAATGCAATACACCATAAATATTCAACAGAGAATCAAGTATTTAAATTACCTCAATATTGTAGGAAATTGAATTACAAAAACAACGCTAAAAGAATGAGATCATTCCGAGTTCAGACGAAGAAGTTATGGGTAAAACAGTTTTACACTTCTTTCGTATGGACCGATCACACCAATCACCAGGACCAGTTACGGTTATTACTTGTGATGGATCACAACATTAAACTGTTTTAGACAAAATTTGTGCATACATTAAATTAGAGGGTTTGTTCATTGACTGAAAAGATGAGGGTACCCAAATACACCACAATCTTTAAATTATCCACATATAAGTCATCTTACCGAAAGTGATTGTCTATGGACAAAGTCGAGATAATACGACAAATCAGTATTCACACTTTGTGTGATAGTTTATGGATACGAGATCGAGATAATACAACAATCAAAGTGTGATTACTTGATAATAGGTTCGGACTTAACCAAACAAGCACTACACCATTTTTAGGAATTAGAAATGGAGCCTGGACGTTGCTGGTCGCAACAGCAGATCGCCGTTCCAAAATACGGTATTGCATTTTTTGCAATGTCATATGCTCTGTTGCGAATCTTGGTCAGCATCGGAGTTTCGCAACATACCGTGCCGTTGCGATTTTGTTTATTCGCAACCAAGGTATGTCGTTGCTAAGGTATTTCTAATTACAGGAATACCCTTACCCGGAACTAAAATGTTTTTGGTTCTGGTTCTAATTTACTGGTTCTGGTTCTAATTTAGCAACAGATCAAAGACGTTGCTAAGTTTTTGCAACATAAAAAAAAAAGGTCAAGTCTTCATTGACCTGGTCAAAATCCATTCCCCATCACATTTACCCCCTGCAGTTACCCAGTTCCCCATATTCATCATTTCCACAGATACACAAACAACAATGTCATTCAATGGACATACAAAACTATATTGTTGAGAATCACAATAGAAGATACAAAACTGTATTATGTTATGAAAAAAAGATTCTTTAATTAAAGTTAACAAAAAGTATGAGTTTTTGATACAAATGTATACAAGTATCACATCAAACTAGTGTATACATAGAAACTTACTAAGTTCCTAAATTCAGTTCATAGAAACTTATGAAATTCGTAAGTTCTTCCAACCTAAATCACTATAAGGAGATACTACATAGAAACTTACAAACCTTGCAACCATTAAGGGACCTAATGGCTGCTTTTTTCTCCAACCCTTCTGATCTCACAATAGAGCATCACTCAATTAACCTGCGCACAAACTAATAAATTAGATTGGATTCAACTGTGTTGCATTCCTTCAGTATGTAATGATACAGATTGATGAATTGTGTTGCATTCCTTCACTATCCTCTATCATGTGATAATATAGTGAATTAGACAGAATGCAGATCAGATAAGGCGAATCATACTATGCAATCATATAGATAACTGATGTGTAACAGGTCAAATCTTAATATGATAAAAAATTATTTAGGAGGTATGCCGCGGCAGTCTGAGTTTTGGAGATATTAAGAGAAAATTAATATTCATGGGAAACACAATCTTTCATTCCAGTCGATTTTTGAAGCTACAACGTGCTTACAACAGCATATCATGGATACGCCGTTACAATCCTTGAGCCACACCATGTATAATAATCCCATCATAAAATACATGTACTATTGTTTTACTATGTCATTTTTTTCAATAAGTATGAAGGTTCAGAAACAGGAAAAACTCTTACCGTCTTCTAAGGATTTCCAGAATTTGATCACCTAACTTCTTCTCTTCCTTAAGTGATCCTCGTTCTACTCTATCAAACAGATGCACGAGCGCCTTTCTGGTATAAGTGGGGGGAAAAACATTTTAGCAACAATAAGTTGTTAAGATAGTTCAAATTATACGCATAGAGGTGGAGTCTTGTTACCTTTCTGGAGAAAATATTTTTTTATGCCCCAGAAAATACTTGTGTCCCTCAACTGCCCTTGCTATATCTCCAGAGGATCTCATTCTCTCCACAAACAGCTGATAAAGGAAATATCCATCAGCAATCCTTACAGCCATATACTCAACATATAATGTCAATGAGGAAATTATATGATTACTTAATTACCTTTCCCATAGCTTAAATCCGAGGGGAAAAGTGAAGGGCACCATAAAGAGTGCGGCAACAAAGCTTCTGAATATCCGGATATCTGCAGCAGAACCAGAAGCAGCAGCAGCGAACTTGCTTGGATCCTGAGATTCAAAATAAAATCATTCACAAAATGTAAACGGTAAACCTACATAATAATCAGTTAAAAATCACTATAAACCAAAAACTCGAACCTTCAAATATTCATTCACCTGCTCAGCCCGAGGGAAATGAGTACTCTGTGGCAAAAGCAACGGCCAAAAGGTTCTTGTATGCATTGATGAAAATATGAGGAGCAGTAGCAAGAGTGGAGTATGCAATAACCAGAGACAAGGAAGTAACCATGGAAACACCAGCAACGAACTTCCCCATCAGGTCTTTATCAGTAATATCAAGAACCTCAGGACTGAAAAATGAACCATTGTCATAGACAGTAAGGACAACAAGACCATATTAAAATGGCTTGATACCCAACTTAGCAAGCAAAGCAGCCTCAGAAGATCCGACCTTCTCTCCCTTCTTAATAAGTTCAACATGGGTGATGATTTCGACTGTACCCTTGTTAATCTTGGTTGGGATGTTAAGAACCTGTTAAGAAAAGGTTGTCAGTATACGCCAACTTTTAAATTATGTTCAAAAAACTTTGACAAACTATATAGAAAACCTAAAAGAATGAAGTCTAGATGGATCCAAACTAGTGTTTCCAGGTGTAACAACAACATCAATTGGGGCAAAAATCCCAACATGAGCAGGAGCTCCAACCTATTCACAAAATGTAATTCTTTAGTTGAATAGGGTTCAAATAGTTAGGTTGGACTGCAATGATCTTATAGACGTGATGTCTGCAAAGCAAAACACTATTGAACACAATTCTTTGCAGAGGCGAGAATTGGATTTTGCTTCTCAAATAATCTATTTAAAAAAAGATAGCCAGTTTAGATTCAGTTATATAAATCTATTTACAACAAAAGCAGCCAACTAAACACACCTGGTAATCTTCCCACATGTGAGCCAAACATGTTAGAGCATTGCTCGGTTGAACCCACCAAGCATTGGTATGTAAAGTTTGGTTGTCATATTTTAGTGAAGCAAAACTCATTTAAGAGTCGCTTGATTTAAATGTACTAGAGTCAACTTCGTATAGGTTAGCTTGAAAGTATTAGGATGAGACATTACAAGTATTGCGAAGACTTGAAGAAGTGAAGAAGAACGGAGCTACAACGACAACATAATCCTTCCACTTGAAGTTAGTGATATTTGACTTGAACTGTTTCATTCCCTAAGTACGAATTTCGAATGTGTCAGATATTACATTTTGAGACAAAGCCTAAGTACTTTAGGAGATTATAATCGACAATTTGATTAAGAATGACCACCACTTGCATTGTGGTCAACTATATGAGTCAAATTTGATTGACTTAGAGGATCCTTAATTATTCAGGCTATTATTATGTACTTCTAAAATTTTCCAAACCCTGATATTACTTATGAAGAGGTGCAGCCCATGAAAATACTTTATTTAGACCCATTTATAAAACCTGAACCTGAACCACAACTAGATGTAGTTGTCTTAACCAGGAAACTAGGCAAGGGTGTGCTATGTTTGTTCATTTTCCTGGCATGTTGCAGTTCCTTTTTATCCATGATAACACTTTTTGATATAGATGACCCACAGTTGTTTCGGTTGTTGCTTTATGATATGGGGTGATTAAATTTTTCTTATATCTGGCTGAAGGCGTTCAACTTAGCACTTCTTTGGAGGTAACCTATGCTCATGTAACACTATAATATCCTTCATTAACTCTTTTGCTTCAAGTGGTAACAATTTCTCCTTCTTCGTGCTTTTAATTTCATGTTTATAACATTGAGGACAATGTTAGATTTAAGTTTGGGGGTATGGGAAAAACTTTTTAGTTGCATTATTACACTCTATATCCTAAAAGTTTGTGCCAATTAATGACAACACTACCCAATCTTAGTGGATGGAAGCATCTTGGTTATAGGAGTTGAGGAACCCTAAAATAGAGTCTATTCACAAAGTTCAAATGTTAAAAATAACATGGTGGTTTCGCCATATCTCGTTGAACCCTAATTACCTTCTCTTTTTATTTTATTTATTTGCAAAACTTATATGTTTCTTTAAGTGATTTGGTGGGGCACACACATCGATTTTTACCACCGCTGGGATGAAGTAGAGTGATTGAGTTACTATAAAATATATATATAAAAAAAACCGACCAATTAGACCAATCAGAATGTACATGTATATATATTATAAAAAATTAACACTTGGATAACAATATGTGTGTGTTCTCTCTGTCTTCGTTGCCTAAACAAGCGTGGAATGAAGGATCCACGAGAATTACCATTGTTAGAGCATTACTCGGTCAAGCTCGAAAGCGTTGCTATCTCAAGCTTGTTTGTCAAGTTTAGGTGATCAAAACTATAAGTCTTGAAATCTAGTCTACTTATAGCTATGTCTCGGATTATGATAAAATGTGTAGTTGAGCTTTAGACTTTACGATGTTCATCGATTGAATACGAAGATATACTTAGGAGATCTTGGAGGAACTTCATCAATAAAAGGTATGTGGAGTCTAAAACTTATCTATCACTCAGAAGTCTATTATATTCTAGCTCCTAATGAGACTAAGTCGTATAACTATATAGACTTTTATATTATACACATTTGATATTTTGAGCTGAGTTTAACTCGGTTATCTATTTCTCGAAATATGTGTTGGGAGATTTTTGCTTTAGCTACATTCATCATTATTCTTGACGAGTTTAGTTGTAAACAATTTATTTGTTGGAAACTAAATAATAAGTCAAAAGATGGTCATGTGAAAATTGCCTTGAAACATCTTACATGATTTGTGTGAACAATCATTTGATGTCGACTCGGAAATTTTCGTATTGATCATTCGATCACTTGAAAATTACTTATAATCTAATAGTATGTGTGAGACAGCCATCGTCGTTTTCTAAGGATGTTTCAATGATTGAAATAGGAGTTTAGAACAATTAACCTTTGTCTGGATACAACACAGTATGCATACTAGTATGCAAACTGTTTTGGTATGATTCGGGCCTGGAAACCTTGTTTGCATACTAGTATGCAAACAGTTTTAATTGTTAAAGTCTGGGAACCAAGTTTGCATACCAGTATGCGAACTGTTCTACCTGAGTTAGGTCCGGGATGGCTGTTTGCGTACCCGTTTGCAAACGGCTAGACAAGACCAAGTCCGGATACTATAGTTTGAGTACTAGTTTGCAAACTTAGTTGGTAAAGTTCTAAAATCAGATTAAGTATGTTTTCATACTCGTGAACGAATACATTAATAAATTAAGGAATGCAATCTTTGCAAACCGTGGCTTAATGTTCATGAATTAATTTCGGTATAAGTACTTTGTACGATTAGAAATCAATCTGATTTTGTTTCAATTGGTTCATATATATTTCTATGAGATAATGAACAATTTAACAACTCTATGAATAACACAATTAGATTCATTTGATTATCTTTCATGATTGATTGATCATCATATTTGATCTAGAAGTGTTAGATGGATGTGGTTAAGTTAAAAGTGTTAATATGGATCACTTCAGTTAACTATTGTTTATCCAAATCAATATACATGCTTAGGTATGGTTACCCATTTCTAAATGAAGGTATATTTCATTTGTGTGTGACAAGCTAAAATCATCTAACGATGGAGAGATATTGCTTTAGTTTTAAGCAAACTTAGCTTGAATCTTAAATCAGGATTTTATCTGATGGTGAATATTGAATGCTTTGTTACTAAGCTATCTTAGCTTTGATTGAAAGAAAAGCAAACCCTGATTTGAAATATTATATAAGGGAGAGCTCTAGCAACTGAAAAACCTGATCTCGACACTTTTCTCTATCCTAGTTGCGGCTAGAGTCAATTCTCCTTTAACCTAGGTTTTTCCAAAACCATTATAGGTTAACTTGAAGGCTTCATTTGGGATTCGTGAAGCCAGACTGAACTATTTTCTCTGTCTTTGCGTGTTCTGATCTTACTTGTTCTATCGTATTGAGTACTATCTTCTCTAAGATTTGCTTGAGATTTATCTCCGATATGTGAGATATAAAAAGTAATCACAAATATCTTCGTCTCATTCTTTGTGATCCCATAATAACTTCTTCTACTACCATATAGTTAAGTTATTGTTGAAAAAGCGGGGGTCTAACAACCTCACCCAATATTTCGTTTAGGAAATATGTATGGACAAACTCCAATATAATTCCAAGAGAATCAACTATACAGTCAGACTCAATCAATGGAAATATATCCAAGAGTTGTATCTATGTTTCTCAATGTAATTAGCAAATCAAACAGACAGAATCCGTAAGCCTGATTATTATGAGAAACAACTTGAACGGTACCAAAGAACAATGTTCAACTGTCAATCAATTTATATCAACAACCAAAGGTAGGATTATCTAATTGATTGAACTACACACAACCAGTGATATTTCAATTATATAAACAAATATAATGCGGAGAATAAATAACACATACACCGAAAATTTTGTTAACGAGGAAACCGCAAATGCAGAAAACCCCCGGGACCTAGTCCATATTTGAATGCCACACTGTATTAAGCCGCTACAGACACTAGCCTACTCCAAGTTAACTTCGGATGGGAATGTAGTTGAGCCGTAACCAATCTCACACTGATTAAGGTACAGTCGCATTCCTTACGCATATGAATACTAGCAGGACTCTACGCACTTGATTCCCTTAGCTGATCTCACCCACAACTAAGAGTTGCTACGACCCAAAGTCGAAAACTTGATAAACCAATCTGTCTCACATAAAAAAGTCTATTGAATAGTAAATCTGTCTCCTACAGAAATACCTATGGGTTTTGTTCTATATTTTGATAAATCAAGGAGAACATGAACCAATTGATACACCAGACTTATATTCCCGAAGAACAGCCTAGTAATATCAATCACCTCACAATAATCTTAATCGTATGGTAGCGAAAAAAGATATTGTGGAATCACAAATGATGAGACGAAGATGTTTGTGACTACTTTTTATGTTGTATATCGGAGATTAAATATCGAGCAAATCTTAGAGAAGATAGTACTCAATCACGATAGAAAACAACAAGATCAGAACACGCAACTACAGAAAAAATAGTTGGGCCTGGCTTCATAATCCCAATGAAGTCTTTAAGTCATTAACCTATAATGGTTTTAGAAAAACCTATATTAAAGAAGAATCGACTCTAGTCGCAACTAGTATCACACAGGTTGTATGGGGATTAGGTTTCCCAGTTGCTAGAGTTCTCCCTTATATATTCTTCAAATCAGGGTAATCAATGTTACCTTGGTAACAAAGCATTCAATATTCACCGTTAGATGAAGACCTGATTAGACTCAAGCTACTATCTTTCAACCGTTAGATCGAACTTAGCTTGTTAACACAAATGCAAGTGTCTTAATTTATATATGGGTAACCGTACATAAACGTGTACACCTTGTTGGGTCAACAATAGTTAACTAAAGTTATCCATATGAACACTTCTATATCAACCTTGTTCATCTTAACACAACTAGTTCAAATGACTCAAATGAAACTAGTTCTAGAATTGTTCAATTGTTTATATTCTCATAGAAGTATACAAGACACAATTGAAGCAAAGTCGATTTTGATTCACTCGAATCAATTCATGAACATTATAGCCACGGTTCGCAAAAGATTGTATTCCTTATTATATAAATATATTAGTTCATGAACAAACCGATTTTAGAACATAACCTACTCAAGTATGCAAACGGGTATGCATACCTAAGTGGCCGGACTTATTTTGGGTTCGCCAATATGCGAACGGGTACTCATACCTTCCAAACTCAATTGAATTTCCGGATATGAACTTATGCCAGTACGCATACGGGTATGCATACTAAGTTCCCGGACTTTCATTAAACCAACTAGGACGCATACGGGTATGCATACCATGGTTCCAGACTTGGAATAACTTGTAACAGTTAGCATACAAGTACGCATACTGTGCTATATCCAATCATGGTTAATTGTTCTAAACTCCCCTTTCAATCATTGAAACATTCTTGGAAGATGATAATAGTTGTCTCACACAAACTATTAGCTTCAAAGCAATTTTCAAGTGATCGATAGATCAATAAGAAACAGTCTACATCAAATGACTATCTCACACAAATCATGTAAGATGTTACCAGGCGATTTTCACATGACCATCTTTTGACTTTCTTCAAGAATATAAGATGAACTTTTAAAGTGAAAGCTTATCAACACATATTTCGAGAAATATGTAAGCGAGTTAAACTCAGCTCAAAATATCAAATGTGTATAATCGAAGTTTATATAGCTATACGACTTTTGTCTGAAATAGGAGATAGATTAGATAGACTATTGAGTGATAGATGAGTTCAACTCTCCACATACCTTGTGTTGATGAAGTTCCACAAGATCTCCTTAGTAGTTCTTCATCTTCAATCGATTAACACCGTGAAGTCTAATGCACAACTACACTTTCTATCATAATCCAAGACTTAGCTATAAGTAGACTAGAAATCAAGACTTATAGTTTTGGAACCTAAACTTGACAAACAAGCTTGAGATAGATACGCTTGCGAGTTCGACCGAACAGTTCTCTAACAATACCCCCTTTGTCAATTTTAGTGACAAAACTATCAATACATATGGATTACAAAATAAATAAACTTTGTAGCTTCTCATTTAAATATTTGATCTCCTTGGTTCTTCAACATTACTCGAAATCTTCGTCACTTCCAAGTACTACAGTGATTCTGAACGTGTTCAACTCAGTATCATAGTTGTTGAAAATCCGTAGCTATAACAATGAGAAAACAATGGCTCTCAATTATTGTTATACAGTGTCATAGTATTATTACACAACATCAAAGTCCAATTGTATCACAACTTTGACAACAATACTATGGTGATATGTATCACTCCACCTTAGTCAATACTTCATCTCACAATGAAAACTACTCCCCCTTACATAATGATCCGTAAACCAAATGTATTTGTAGTGTGAACTACACATTAATTCTCCCCCATTTTTTCAATATAAATTGGCAAAGGTATGAAAACTAGTGGGATCATAATGAAATTCTCATAGAGACACTTCATGACTAAAAGAGAACAAGAAAACTTAGTGTATTCATCTAGGAGTTTATAAAGATACAAGAAAACTCCTAAAATATTCCACAGCCGCACTCCCCACAAAGATTTGGCAATTAAGCACAAGTTCAATTAAGAACTCTCCCCCATAAAATGTCATTCTTGTAAAACCTTGTACTTTTGATTTTTGAATTTTGGGACGAAATTCTTTTTAAGGGGTTAATAGTGTAAAACCCCGTAATTTTCTTAATACGATTTTCGCGCCTTAAACTCATCCATATTATTTTATTTTGATTTTAGTGGATTACCTTCTAACTATTGCGTTGATGATGCTTCCCCCCCTTCTATGCAGTCCCTGGCAGTTACTTTTTTTGACGCTGTTAAGAAGCAAATCCCCAACCAATATTCCATGTCTGCGAGAGATTCCGTTTTGTGGAAGTCCAATTGTATTAAGCATGATCAAGATTATCTTTTGGTTGTACCTATTAGTGGGTTGAATCAGTGCCTCGGGACAAGACAATTTAGAGTTGTGGTTTGTTATCTCCTTGGTATTCCTCTGTTTGTTGAGGGTGGTTTATGCTCTAGTTGCAACAGACCTATGGATATTTTCGGTGATCATGCGCTTCATTGTGCCAAAGATGTTGGGCTCAAGTTCCGTCATGACCTTGTACGTGATGTAATTGCTGATATTTGTTACAAGGCGGCCGAGTGTGCCTGCACGTAAGGAGGTAACTCTGGGGTTTTTGTCAGACAATAACAAAGATTTATGGCCTGCAGATATTCTTGTTTACAATTGGTTTAATGGACAAGATGTGTGTATGGATGTCACGGGTGTTTCACCTTTCATGGGTGAAGGTGTTCGTGCTATCGTTCCGGGCCAAGCTATTTCTAATGCTGTATCGCGCAAGCGTACTAAGTATTTGGACAAATGTATATCACACGGTTATGGTTTGGGTGTGTTAGCTTTTTCTACCCTGGGTGGGCTTAGTGAAGACACTCTATGTTTTTTTAAGAGGTTGAAGAATTGTCTAGTTAGCAATGATGCTAGTAGTGGTGTAGGCAAATTTCTTTTTTTATAGATTAGGTGTAGCCATTCAAAAATGTGTTGGTGCCCAACTTGTTGCTATGTTACCAACCAAAGTTTTGTACGATCCTCTTGATTTTCTTAATGAATTTTAATAGTCCTTTTAGTTAATATTTAATTTGTAAAAAAATATATATATTTATTTTTGAGTATATTTATGATTGCCAATAAAATAAAATAATAATTATAAATTTTAATTACGCAGTGATTATGCGGTGTGACGTGTATATATTTTTGCTAGATTATGCATATATCAATTGTTATTAATAATGTATGTCTGGGGTGCATATAACTAAATAATAGGGTGTATTTATCTAAGTAATTTATCCCTTATCAAAACTTGAGTGGTGATTAAAAGTAAGCTAGGGTTTTTGTTAACAAAATACGTATATATGAAAAATAAACCAAAAATCAAATAGTGAGCCGACACTTTCTTCTTCTCTAACTTTTTTTTTTGTCTCCTAGTACAAAAACCCAAAGTAGGAAATACCATATAGTATTAGGAATAATATATTAGAGAGAGTCTAGTCCAATTGACCTAGTCAATTGTCTGTTTGGTCCTTTTTGTAAATATAAATTATAGTTTTGTAGTTGCAGGATTTCCCACACTACACCCTTGTTAATATTTTTCTATAATCAACTCATAATTGAAGATGAAAAACGACACTTTATTAATTTGGTTTCAGAAATGTTTACAGAAATGGAAGAATTCAAAGTTACAACTATTCTCTTGAAATATCTATCTCCTCAAGACTTTCTTAACTTCCAAAAAATACATCATCCCTTTTTTGGATACATTGAGTCTATATTGATAGGGTAGTTAAATAGTGGATGACATCAAATTTTTCCTCTTATTTCGGGTTGATTCTGCGATTGTACCGCGATAGTTACAATGTTAAATCTCGCAAGTTTTGTAACCATCGCAGAACTAACATGCTTTTCTCAAGTTTTCTTCAGTCGTCAGGTATTACATCACTCTTTTGAAGGCTTTTGTGACACTCGTGAAGTGTTGATATAAAATCTTGCGGTGATGCTCGCTGTGAAGTGTTGTTAATCTCGCAGAAAATAGATGTAGCGATATTCTGGTCCTACATCTTGCCTCTTCTCATGTCTTTTATGCGAAGAAGAGAAGATCATGAGAATTTTAAAATGCTGCAACTATTTATATTTTCAGATTTCCCTGTTCTGACACGTTTCTGTACCCTTCGCCAGCTGTTTTCACATATTCTATCTTCTAATGAATTTATGACACGTCCTCTCTAACCGCTGCGATCTGACCGTTCATGTCTTTTCTTAGCATTTATTGCGTTCATCTTCTCGAGAAACCTCTTCTTCTATAAATACTCCTTTCATTCTTTTCTTTTCATCTTTTTACTTTCTTCTTCTTTCTCTGCGTAACTTCTCTGCAAGTTTACTGTTCTTTCGTAAATTGCGCGTCTGTCATCGCTGTGATTTCTTTATTATTTTTCAACCTTTTCTTTCATTCCCATACTCAAAAATGGTTGTTGCTGGTGCTAAAAACTTGACTGCTTTTAATGAGATGCGATAAAAGCTCAAAAGTAAAGGTTTTACCTTGTCTACAATTCCAGGTCAAAGCCCTAAATCTGAACTTTCTATCAAACTATTTTCTGATCATCAATGCTCTCACCAGAAAATCATAGTATCGCTAGGTGAACTTGAAGATGGTCTTCCCCTTCCTCTCTATGACCCAGAACTCCCATTATTCTATCAAATAATATCTGACGAGAGGTTCTCGCGAGCAATATATCAATTAGGTGGAGATTGTATTAGATTGCTGCTTGAATATGCTTCTCGCGGTGCTGATAAAGGATCTCGTTATCCTGAAGCTCCGAAGAATCCTCAATTCAAGGATGTTCCCATTGTCTCTGCAGATTATACTGTGGAGAATTTCTCCAAAAATTATAAGATAGTTCCTATGAAGAGGGATAGTACTTGCTGGGGTGTCCGCTTGAAGAAAGAAAAGATCGCTGATGATGAGGCTATTATGTTAGACATTGATTGGCATACACCTACCAATCAAGGCCCTCGCCACTCCAGTGATGATAAGTGGTTTAGCTTTCCGTCATGTCTTGAAGGTCCTTACATAACTGGTTCTCTCCCATTACCTGCGAATCTCTCAGTGTATGAGCCATGGGTCTTCAACTGGACTGAAAGATCTAAAGAAGTATATCCTCTCAACTTTTTGCATTATTATTATTTACTGTCTTCTTCCTGTTTTTATATTCTCGCTAACTATTTTGATCTTTCGCAGATTGATAGAATGAAGCTCAGCTATCAAACTTTTAGGAAACCCATCACTTTCTTAGCTCTTTCACGGATGAAGTAAGAAATATCTCTTCATAAATTTTAACAATATATTGTTGCCCCTATTTCTTATCTTCATATGTGCTCGCAGGAAATTGAAGAACTAGAGCCAATAAAACCCGTGAGAACTAAGGAGAAACCTTCAAAGGATAAATCTACTGTTCCTCCCAAAGGAAAGTCTTCTGCCCCTCGTGGTGAAGAATTTGGCGATCCTCCTTTGAAGAAAAGGAAAACCCAACCTTCTTCTTCTTCAACTCCTCAACCCACTCCAGAAAATCCAAGTGTTGATTTTGACAAGGATAATAATGACGAGGATTTTAATGATAACAGCTTCCCTTCTATAAATAATTCTTCTGATTCTGATTCTTCGATGGCTCATTTATCCAAATTTTTTGGCAAGAATATGTTTGGTATCCCAAATGAGTATGGAGATGAAGATATTAATGAAATATCCCAGTCCCTCGCCAATGTCTGCGATGCTCCCATACTAGCTAACAGTGATACCCTTCGCGGGGTTTCAAGATCGCTGACTCCAAGTCTTTTAAATTCACTTGGCAGCCTGGTATGTTTTCACTTGTTCATCCTTTTTGTGTATCTTTTGATATTTTTGTCAGACATTGATTTATATAGTTCTATCGCAGGTTGGAAGAGCCGATTTTGCTGTTGCTTCTGATTTAGACAATAGGCGTATTACTTATGAAAAGAAAGCTGCTAATCTTTGTCAAGATAAAGAAAAACTAGAAGCTGAAGTTATTGAACTTCGCAGAAAAAATAAGAAGCTGGAGACTGAAGCTTCAGTTGACAAGCAAAAAATCTCTGATCTTGATAAATCCAATCAACAACTCTATGGTATGATTTATTTCTTTCCTCTTTTAATTCTTCTCACTTTATCGCATCTTATTCAAGCAACCATTTTTGCAGATATTTATGGTCTTAATGATGAGGCTACACTCTTCCAATCTTTTCCTGACCCTGTAGATGATAATACCCTTCTTGCTTGCCTTAATAATTCTTTAAGTAATTTCTCAGATGATAAGATTGAATCTCTCTCCATAGATGAACTTAAATCTAAATTTAATCTCTTAAAAATTGAACACATATTCAATTTAGGTTTGACCAACAAGTATAAGCGCTTTTTCTTGATTCGAAGAAAGAAGTAGATAGACTAAGAAAAAGGAATAGTGAGCTTATTGACGAGAAAGATCATGCCGTTAAAAATGGCTCCAAGACCTTAGCAAACTTCCATGGAAAGAGATTAGCTTATCCGCGATAATGGAGATCTTCTTGCGAGGGAAACTCAAGTTCGATCTCGTCTCCTTATTAATAACGATGATGAGTTTGCTTGGGCTGCGAAGATTCTTGATAACTACAGAACTAATTTAGGTGTAGATGTTAGTCTTCATGCTGATCAAGCGACTTTAATTAAAGACATGATTTCTGAAATAGAAGGTTATCACTCTTATGATTTCCCTGAATTATTTCCTAATTGAATCATCCTTATATGTATTAATTTTGTTGTCATTTGCTCGCAGCATCCGAAAAGAACTATCGTAAAAGATTTGATGAGTTAGAAGAAGAGAAAAACCAACTCACCGGAAATCTATCTTCTCGCAATGAAAAGTATTCTAGATTGAAGGAAAATTTGAAAATCTCATCTTCAAATTTTAGCAATGCCCTTCTTCGTGTTCGTAATGACGCTGTTAAACTAGTCTGTAATGATCATGGTATCCCTCATTCTATATACCCCGATCTTGCAAAGGAAATTCCAGCTGATTCCCCAAATTTAGTTATCTCTGATAGCGAAGCTGAGGAGTCTAGCGAATACGATGAAGAATTATCTGGCGAGGAAGAGAGTTCTGACGTGGATAAAGATAATAATGACAATGATGGGGAAGATAAATCCGGTAATGAAGAGAAAGAAAAGATCTCTGATGAAGGTGGTGATGGATCTACTTAGTCTTGTTTCTTCTATGTTTCTTCATTGTAAATTTTGTACATTTATTTTTTTGCTTCTCGTAACATCGTTGTGAGATTCTCCAACTTGATGTGTAAACTTCTTTTGCTTTTATCTGTTATGAATTAGAAAACAATTCTTTTTCTGCAACATAATCAATCAATCATAATTATTATCCTTTAATTATTTGTATAAATGTATCATCTATGCAATTTTATCATATGATGGATGAATAATAATTTCATCATTCTATGCATTCCCATACTTGCCTTTATTATTCATCTGCAATATGAAAAAATTGAGTAGAGATTAGATATTAGTTGTGAATCAAATTAAATTTGCCTCATTATCGGCGATGTTATCGCTAGAAATAATTGCATAATTTTATGATTTTTGCGTAGAATTGCAAATCTCATAAATTCTGCGATCATTATCGCAATAATCTTATGGTCCTATTATGCCTTCATAATTAAAGGTCTTATTTTGCCACATCTTTTCTTTTTGCGACAAAATCGCAGGAGGTCTTTACATTTTCATGTATTGACCCATTGATCTTGTCTTATCAATATTTTTTCAACATCTATGCGACAATATGATAAGTATAAACTCTCTTGCAAGGATTAATCCTTATGACATTGTCGTCTTGCGATGAAATCGCAGGACGTCTTTACACTTGTTAAATGTAAAAACCCATTGATCTCATCTTAACTTTTTCTTTTTTGGCTTTTTGCCTTTGTATAACTTTCGTCACGCGATAATATGACATGCCTAAATTTTCTTGCGATCATAAAGCCCCATGACATTGCCGTCTTTAGACACTTATCATCTCCCTAATGGAGGGTGTCGCCCTTATCTTCCCCCTGGTTGCCCCTTCAAGGAGGGCACATCGTCCATACAAGACTAGCTCCTCCCATCTAGATTTTCCAACAACCAGCTGTTTTCGCAGCCTCTTGTCCTTTATGCATATATGGCTTATAGTTACAAGACTGCACCCTAAGTGGGGTTTTCTTCAGGACAAGTGCATCATAGCCAAGACTTACCAAGAATGGCCAGGGTAGTTTCGTACGCCCCGGGCACCCTTGGCTCAACCGTGTACCTCGGCGCCTTGGTCATACTTTGCACTTCTTAGAAGAGATTCTCAGTCGTCCAACCAGGGTATAACCTTATATAGTTGGAAACCCAAGATCCCTCTCCTGGATAGGTTTTTTTAACCCCAACATCTGCATAACTCAGGTTCCAGCAGCGGTATAACCTTTTCACCGAGTCATGTCAAGAGATACCCCCTTATATGACGCACTATTAGGTCTTACATTTGCCTCTTGCGAAATTGTATTCGCGAACTAAGGTGCACGCCATAAAGGTTCGTCCCATTCTATTAATCTCTGCGAAATTTTATTCGCGTTTCTCACGAGCATTGTAACTCTGATAAAATTTCATTTTTTTGATTTTCTTGTAAAATTTTGCAATTCTTTCAAACAGAGTACTTTTTTCAATTGCATTTTTTTAAAAAAAATTCTGCGTAAGTTCCTTTAAATTTCATCATTTTACCTTTCTACTTACTATCTTTTGGTTCTGCTTTTCTGTAATGTTTTGCTATTTTTTCTTTATCTGCGAGCTGCTCGGCATTATCTTCCTCTCGCTGCTCTATTGAATCAATCTTTCACATCTCTGTCGTTTCTTGATGTTGTACTTCCAATTGTTCTTCTTCTCAGCTCTTTCCTCGCAAGATTTTATATCAATCTCATAACATTTCTTGATTTCTCCCCAATCTCCCTTAATAACTCCAATACCATTAGGATGAGGAAATTTAATACACTGGTGGAAAGTAGATGCTACACCTAATATCCCATGTAGCCAAGGTCGACCAATCAGGGCATTGTACGGTGATTCAATATCGACAACACAGAACAAGATCTTGGAAGTTATCCCTTTCAATGGAATCCGCATTTCAATTTCCCCTTTGGGTTTATTGGCATTACCATTAAAACCATAGATTTTATATGTTCATGGAATTAGATCTTCGTCTCTTCCACCCATGGTCTTATAGGTATGATAAAATAATATGTCAACTGAGATGCCTGTGTCTATTAGAACTCTATTGATAGCCCAAGAATCTTCATTTTCATCATCATTTCCTTCATCTTCTTCTTCTATTTGCTTTGGATTTATCTCTAATATTACCACCAATGGATTATCATGCTGCTCGCCAGGTTCTGGTAATTCTTGTGCACTGAAAGATATAATTTGTTTCTGCCATTCTTCTAATGGAGATGCTCTCGCGATATTCATTATCTCTCTTCCATCTGTGTCTCTCGCGAAGACTCTGCTTAGAACATTATCATGGAAATCTCTATTGTTCTGTGTGAATATACAATGGAATTACAAAACAAATTCTTTGCTTTAGTCCCAACTTCTATTACGAATGATTCTGCTCCTTTTACAATATTTACCCTGCGAATTTCTGGTGCTGGAGGTAATCGCTGAGATTGTGGTTGTCCTACTAAAAAGTGGTTTAGATTTCCTTGGTCAATCATCCTTAAAATTATTCTCTTTACATTTCTGCAATCATTTACTGTGTGACCATGAAAGTGATGGTAAGGACAAAATTCTTGACTACGATTATTAGGATGTGGTTCTTTTCCCATATTCCATGGAGATGGTATATTTTCCATCAAAATGATAGCTTCCCAGATTTTTTCTATACTAGCATTTAGAGGAGGCATCTTAATTTTTTCCCATATTATCCTCTGATTTCCTTGGCTTCTGAAATTGCTTTGTCTCTGTCCACCATAGGTTTATTGCGGATGATCAAGCCTTTGAATCTTATTATTCCCACCGCGATTGTAATAATTCTTCTACCTTTCATATTCTTCTTGATCTCAACTGCCCATTGCTACCAATTTCTGCTGGTTATCAGTCTCCACTTTCTCTTGTTGTGCTTGCGAGCTGCTCGCCACATTGTAAATCATTTTAGGAAGTAAACTCCCATTTGCTGCTACTGAATTGGTGTTCACGATGGGATAGGATTCCATCTCATTTTGTTTCTCCTCCAAAGCAATGTATTCTTCTTGTAGTTCTCGTAGTTCAGTCATAGTGATTGTATTCTTGACTCTGAAAATTTGTATGTACAGTAGATTGGTCGCGAACATTGCATTGATAAAGGACAAGATAAGATATCTCTCGTCAACTCTTCCTGCCATCTCACTGCACATTGTCTTCCATCTTATGGTTAAATGTTTCAGAATCTCGCCAACCCTCTGTTTTAACCCAAACACATCTTCAATACCTGGCCGCGATGAATTGTTGCTTATATATGCTCCCAGAAATGTAGCTTGTAAATGATCAAAAGAAGTTATAGTATTTTTTGTCAATCCCTCAAACCGTTTTAGCGCCTCGCCAGTTAAGCTAGATGCAAAATATTTACACAATACAGCATCATGATTCTCCCATTGCAGCATACACCTAACATAAGCCTTAACATGTTGTACAACACAGGTAGTTCCATCAAAAATGCTGGTTAATGCTGGTAAGTTGCACTTTGGAGGTATTCCTCTTAACTGTACTTCTTGAGTGAATGGAGTTCTCGCAGCTTCTTCAATAGCTTCATCAAGTTGCCTTCTACCTCCTTATTTTCTATTATTTATTATTCCCCTCATCTCTGCTAACTCTCTTAAAATTTGCTTATTCGCAGCTGAATTTGGTTCCATTGGTCTTTTCAATGTTGCTTCCCTTCTTATGCGTTCATGTACTTCTTGTCTTGCGAGATTTTGTATATCTTCATCTACATCCATATTTCTTCTTCTGCGATCTTCTGCTTCAGCTTCTTCTTGCCATAGCAGCTGATTATACTGTCTATTTTCTTCTCTGTGAATTTCTTCATTTCTCATCATTTATCTTCGCTGTCTTTCTATTCTCCTTTGTATTCTATCATACTCTTCCTGAATATTATTATTATGGCGATTTTGCGTCCGTCTCCTTTCTCGATTTTCATGGTTATTTTATCGTAATGCCTCTTGAAATTATTGTTCTTCTACTTCTGCCCTCAATCTTTCTCTCTCGCAAGCTAGTCATGCTTGTTCAACATAATGTCTCTCAATTTCTTCCTCAATTATTCTTCGATTTCTCTGGATCTCCCGCCCATGTAATATCCTCCTACCTTATTCTGGATTATCTTCATCATTTTGGTTGTCTCTTCCCTCTTGATTTCTGTTGTTAAGTCTATTATCCAAATTTTCGCCACGCGGATCATGGCGATCTTCTACTACATCTTCTTCTCTATGAGTTGCTCTTCATTTAGATTTTGCATTTTCTCTTGGATATTTCCTCTAGCATTTCTTACTAGGGAACTTGGCCTTAATTCTTCCCTTACTGATCTTGAATTCGATCTAACAGTACTTCTTGATCTTCTATTTTGTAATCTCAAATTTTCCATTCTCAACTCGTGATTTTGTCTTGTTAAATTTGCACGCTCTTCCGCCTCTAATCTTCTTTCCTCTTGTATTCTCTGTCTTAGATAATTTGCTATTTCATTTTCATCTCCTCCAAGAATTAATCCTTCAACCATTCCTTGATTTCTTTCCTCTCTTCTTCCGTCTCTTAATTGTTGATCTTCTACATCTTCCGATCTCCAAGTATGCACACTCACTCTATCATAATCCACATTTCTATTTTGTATCGGTGTTTGTTGATTAGGTTGTGGGATTTTATCTTCTCCTTCAATCCTTGTTCTATTTATTCTTGTTCTTATCCTTGAAGAATCTCCTAATTCATTTGTTTCTTCTCCTGCAAGTCTTTTACTCCTCCTTACAGTTGTTTGTGGTTCTGATGTATTTCTTCTTCTTCTAGCCATTTCTTCAACTCTAATCAATTTCTTCAAATCTTCAAATTGTAATTAGATATTTTTTAGCTTGATTCTCCCTGTTCTGGGCGCCAAAATATAGTTGCAGGATTTCCCACACTACACCCTTGTTAAGATTTTGCTATAATCAACTCATAATTGAAGATGAAAAACGACCCTTTATTATTTTGGTTTCAGAAATGTTTACAGAAATGGAAGAATTCAAGACTACAACTATTCTCTTGAAATTTCTCTCTCCTCAAGACTTTCTTAACTTCCAAGAAATACATCATCCCTTTTTTGGATACATTGAGTCTATATTTATAGGGTAGTTACATAGTGGATGACAGCTAAGTTTTCCTCTTATTTCGGGTTGATTCTGCGATTGTACCGCGATAGTTACAATGTTAAATCTCGCAAGTTTTGTAACCATCGCAGAACTAACATGCTTTTCTCAAGTTTTCTTCAGTCTTCAGGTATTACGTCACTCTTTTGAAGGCTTTTGTGACACTCGTGAAGTGTTGATATAAAATCTTGCGGTGATGCTCGCTGTGAAGTGTTGTTAATCTCGCAGAAAATAGATGTAGCGATATTCTGGTCCTACAAGTTTGGTCCTAGGGTTTTGTCCACCCACACGGAATATTCTTTTTCTGTTACCAAAACACCCCTGCATGTGCAAAATTTATTGTTTGGTCCTAAATTTTCTTATTCGGTAATTTTACCGACATATATAACATGAAACAACAATAATCAGTTTCAGATTCCGATTATTTTCTCTTTCCTACTCCGATCTCGGTTTTTTTCTTTTGCTGCAGATTTTTTTTCTAGGGTTTACGAAATCTTCCTCGATTTCGTTTTTATACCAAGATCGATTCGATTTTACAGCATATTAAATTGTTTATGAAGATTGATTTGATTACAGAGGTAATTTGATTACGGAGTTTGATTTGGAATTACATATTTTTTGAAGATTTGAGGCTTTTTTAAAATTGATTCGAGGCTTTTTGAAGATTGATTCAGTTGGAGTTGATTTTTTGGAGTTACAGATTCGGAGATCGGTGTTTTTTTGGAGTTTGATTTGAATTCTTCTTGTTACCGGTGAGTTTTCACGCTAATCCTTTCCTTGATTTGAGGTAATTTTATAGATCAGCTAAGTTTTTCTTTGATTAGTTTCTTTTTTGAATTTTAAAAGCATTTAATGAAGTCATTATGTTAAGGCTTCATTTGTTAGAATGAACTCGTTATTTTGTCAAGGAAGAAACTATTAATAGCGTTACGGCTTCATTCCAAGAATTAACTCTTCTTTTGTCATGGAAGAAGTATTGTTGCTGCTTTGTTTATCTGTTTAGGATGTTAATGAATGACGTCATTCTGTTAAGGCTTTATTCTTGGAATGAACTCTTTATTTTGTGAAGGAAGAAGCTATTAGTGCTATTCTGTTACGGCTTCATTCCGAGAATGAACTATTATTTTGTCATGGAAGAAGTATTGTTGCTGCTTTGTTTATTTGTTTTGGATGTTATTGAATGAAGTCATTATGTTAAGGCTTCATTCTTGGAATGAACTCTTTATTTTGTGAAGGAAGAATTAATGTTGATGCTTTGTTTATCTGTTTAGGATGTTAATAAACTATTTTGTGTGTGTATTTATCTATTGTTTATCTATTTTGTTTCATCTTTCATTCCAATAATGAACTATTTTGTGTGTGTGTGTATGTGTGTGTTCATTTTTCAGGTTCAGTATGGCCCGTTCTAAGTGTTATGCTATTATGTATTATAAAGGGATGGTATTTCATTGGAAGTTTCTTTAGATACTATGATGCGTGACCTCAAAATATATGTTTGTGATTATTGGAGAAACTTGACTCCTCGGAGCATAAGTTTCAGGCATGGCCAAGGTTGTAATAAAGCTGTCATCAACTGTGATTATTCTCTTCAAGGTCTAATTGTTGTTACTTGTTCAAAGGAATTGGCAAGTTTTGATTTGTTCGTTGTGGAGGTTTCTAATGGTTGTGCTTCCAGCTCTTCATCTGGTATTTCCACGCAATCGCTCAGTGACGATGAATCATGTAGTGGGTCCAATGAGACTTCAAAGATTAAATACCTGACAGAAGGTCATGAGCAATTAAAACCTCTTTTATCTGACAGTTGGGAGGACATTTTTAAAGGTGTTGGTCAAGTTTTTCATAGAGGTGTTGAAGAGGTTCGGTTAGCTGTCAGCAAATATTGCAGCAAGTCTTGTTATTCAGTTGCAAAGGTTAAGAATGACAGACTTAAGTTCAGAGGCAAGTGTGGTAGGGATGCAGAATGTCCTTGGTATCTGCACTGTATTCCAATTGATACCTCGAAAAATGTCTTTGCTATCAAGGAATTCAATGGGGAGCATAAATGTGGTGGTGCTTATAAGATGAAGGATCCCCCTGTGAAGAAGAAATTGATTAAACATCTATTCAACGATCAAATACAGTCAAATCCGTCGATAAAGCCCAACGATATGGTTTCTCAAGTGAAGAGTTGTTACGGTATTAACATTAAATACCATCATGCTTATAAATGGAAGGAAGCATCTAAGGCAGAGATATATGGCGATGATGTAAAAAGTTATACAAATCTTGTTTGGTATGTTGAAGCAATAAAGGCTACCAATCCTGGCAGTTATATTAAGTTTGAATATGATAAAGAGACTTAATATTTTGAGAGGATTTTCATATGTTTTGCTGCCTGTATCGAAGGATACCGGTTCATTCGCCCTATGCTTTACTGTGATGCAACATTTCACACTGGGAGAATCAAGGGAACATTGATGGCTGCCACTGGTGTGAATGGAAACCAAGGTAAATTTACTTTCTTTTCTGTATAACTCATATTAGTTTGTTGTTTGATTTTTTAAGAGCAATGTGAATGAATGGAGTTTCTCTGTTAAGGCTTTTATTTTTTAGGATAAACCACTTTTATGTTAAAGAAGTATTTCCTATCAGTTACTTTGTTATTTTGTTAAAAATAAGGTCTTCATTTTAAGAATGAGCCCTTATTTTTGTTAAGTTTTTAGTTGTTCATAAGTGGGAATGAACTCCTGCTGCTTTGTTTTATCTTTTACTTTTGTTAAGGTCTTCATTTTTAAGAAGTATTCATGCTGCTTGTTTATCTGTTACTTTGTTATTTTGTTAAGAAGAAGGTCTTCATTTTTTTTGTTTAAGTTTTTGTATGCACTGATTTCTTAACGAACTGACACTTTTTAGTTCTTTTTGTGTTTTTTTCATTTTGTAGGTTTCTTTCCTTTTGCGCTTGCTTTAGTTCCTTCAGAAGATATTGAAGGTTGGTAGTGGTTCATGGAAAACTTGCAGCATTGTGTCGACTCTCATCCTATCACCTTTATCACTGATTGTCATGAAGGGCTGAAGCAAAGTATTCCTAAGTATTTTCCCAACTCTTATCATAGTTACTGTTTTTATCATTTGAAGAATAACCTCCCCATCAAGAAAGGACATGAGAAGTATAAACAAGTTCTGGATTTTTTCCATAAAGCACAGTGTTCCCAAATATAAGTCTTCTTTGAATGATATGTGCATCATAGGATGTGGTTGGGTTTCCAAGTACATCAGAAATATCGATATCAAGCACTGGGAAAATGCTTTCTTCGTAGGATGCAGGTATGGGACACACTCATCAAGTATTGCGGAATCCTTCAATAACTGGATTCATCGTGAAAGGGATTTGTCTCCATCTGCTCTTGTTTATGAGATTAGGATAAAGATTATGAGGATGATTTCAGAAAGGCATGATCTTAATAAAACCTATCTAGATAGTTTGACTCCCATCTATAAAGATTTACTCAAGTCGCATGTCGATATAGGTCGTCCAAGGAATGTTACCGAGTTAGGTAATGGTATATATGAGGTTCACTCTCCCAGCTCTCATGTTGTTGATCTGATGCAGATGACGTGCACTTGCTAGAGATGGAAAGTGTTTGGTTTCCCCTGTACTCACGCCACTGCTGCTATTACTATGAATGGTACTGATATTTTGAGGTTTATTCAGCCTTACTTTAGTTCAAACCACTTTCGCAATACTTATGCTCCTGCAATTCGACCCACTACCAACTATGACAAACCAAAAGTGTATAAACCTGAAGAGATAGTCCTTAATGGTATTCCAAGGCCACCTCCAGGGAGACCACCAAAGAAGCATATTCGCAGTGCTTATGAAAAGGAGAGTAGGCTTATGAAACGCTCTAATTGCAAGAAGATTGGGAACCACAACAAAGCTACTTGTCGTGTATTAATGCTGGAGTAGTATGCCTGAACTTTTATTAGTTTTCTGGTGTTAGTTATCATATGAATTGGTTTTTTTTATCTTGTTATTTTCTGGGATATGCACTTATTTTGTGAACTTCATTTTCTGGAATGAACTCCTTTTTTTTTGTAGAACTGCTATTTTTGAAATGTTATTTCTATTTTTGGATATGTACTTCATTGTTCAGAATGGACTACTATTATATAAGTTCATTTAGTGTAGTGAACCCACTTTATTTATGTAATGAACTTCATTACTGAAATGAACCCACTTCATTTCTGCAATGAACTTCATTACTGGAATGAACATGTATCCATTAGATAGTAAGACAAGACATAAGACTATCCAAAGATAAAACATTTTTGGATTGAAGTCCATTTTTTCTTAGAAGTACTGGAATGAACCTACTTCATTCCTGGAATGAACAGATATCCATTAGACATTAAGACAAGACATAAGACTATCCAAAATGAAAAGATAAAACATTTTTGGATTGAATTCCATTTTTCGTAGAAGTACTGGAATGAATCCACTTTCATTACTGGAATGAACCCACTTCATTTCTGGAATGACTTCATTTACAGGAATGAACATGTATCCATTAGACAATAAGACAAGGCATAATACAGGAAGACAAGACATAGGACATAACATTGATATTATCTACTATCCAAAATATTATAGATGAAAATATAAAACATACTAGAGTATCAATTACATTAGAAGCTAATTCAGGTGATATTAGACATAAGAATTTTCTGTTGCAGTAAGAAGGAATCTACTGTCCAAAATACTATAGTTAAAAAGAGTTTTTTAGTTTTAAATGAAGTTCATTCCAGAAATGAACATTAAATACCATCAGGTGAAGAGTTGTTACGGTATTAACATTAAATACCATCATGCTTATAAATGGAAGTAAGCATCTAAGGCAGAGATATATGGCGATGATGTAAAAAGTTATACAAATCTTGTTTGGTATGTTGAAGCAATAAAGGCTACCAATCCTGGCAGTTATATTAAGTTTGAATATGATAAAGAGACTAAATGTTTTGAGAGACTTTTCATATGTTTTGCTGCCTGTATCGAAGGATACCGGTTCATTCGCCCTATGCTTTACTGTGATGCAACATTTATCATTGGGAGATTCAAGGGAACATTGATGGCTGCCACTAGTGTGAATGGAAACCAAGGTAAATTTACTTTCTTTTTCGTATAACTCATATTAGTTGGTTGTTTGATTTTTTAAGAGCAATGTGAATGAATGAAGTTTCTCTGTTAAGGATTTAATTTTTTTAGGATGAACCCCTTTTATGTTAAAGAAGAAGTATTTCCTATCAGTTACTTTGTTATTTTGTTAAGAAGAAGGTCTTCATTTTAAGAATGAGCCCTTATTTTTGTTAAGTTTTTAGTTGTTCATAAGTGGGAATGAACTCCTGCTACTTTGTTTTATCTTTTACTTTTGCTAAGGTCTTCATTTTTAAGAAGTATTCATGATGCTTGTTTATATGTTACTTTGTTATTTTGTTAAGAAGAAGGTCTTCATTTTTTTTGTTTAAGTTTTTGTATGCATTGATTTCTTAACGAACTGACACTTTTTAGTTCTTTTTGTGTTCTTTTCATTGTGTAGGTTTCTTTCCTTTTGCATTTGCTTTAGTTCCTCCAGAAGATATTGAAGGTTGGGAGTAGTTCATGAAAAACTTACAGTATTGTGTGGACTCTCGTCCTATCACCTTTATTAATGATCGTCATGAAGGGCTGAAGCAAAGTATTCATAAGTATTTTCCCAACTCTTATCATAGTTACTGATTTTATCATTTGAAGAATACCCTCCCCATCAATAAAGGACATGAGAAGTATAAACAAGTTCTGGATTTGTTCCATAAAGCACAGTGTTGCCAAATATGAGTCTTCTTTGAATGAGATGTGCATCATAGGATGTGGTTGGGTTACCAAGTACATCATAAATATCGATCCCAAGTACTGGGAAAATGTTTTCTTCGTAGGATGCAGGTATGGGACACACTCATCAAGTATTGTAGAATCTTTCAATAACTGGATTCATCGTGAAAGGGATTTGCCTCCAGCTTCTCTTGTTGATGAGATTAAGATAAAGATTATGAGGATGAGTTTAGAAAGGCGTGAGCTTGGTAAAACCTATCTTGATAGTTTGACTCCCATCTATAAAGCTTTACTCAAGTCACATGTCGATATAGGTCGTCCATGGAATGTTACCATGTCAGGTAATGGTATATATGAGGTTCACTCTCCCAGCTCTCATGTTGTTGTTCTGATGCAGATGACGTGCATTTGCCATAGATGGAAAGTGTTTGATTTCCCCTGTGCTCATGCCACTGCTGCTATTACTATGAATGGTACTGATATTTTGAGGTTTATTCAGCCTTACTTTGGTTTCAAACCACTTTCGAAATACTTATGCTTCTGCAATTCCACCCATTCCCAACTACGACAGACCAGAAGCGTATAAACCTGAAGAGATAGTCCTTCATGGTATTCCAAGGCCACCTCCAGGGAGACCACCGAAGAAGCATATTCGCAGTGCTTATGAGAAGGAGATGAGGCCTATGAAGCACTTTAATTGCAAGAATATTGGGAACCACAACAAAGCTACCTGTCATGTATTAATGTTGGAGTAGTATGCCTAAACTTTTATTAGTTTTCTGGTGTTAGTTTTCATATGAATTGGTTTTTTTTAGTTTGTTAATTTCTGGGATATGCACTTATTTTGTGAACTTCATTTTCTGGAATGAACTCCTTTTTTTTTGTAGAAATACTATTTTTGAAATGTTATTTCTATTTTTGGATATGTACTTCATTGTTCAGAATGGACTGCCATTATATAAGTTCATTTAGTGTAGTGTGATCGTTGTCGTAAGCGTCCAAAATAATTCACTTTCTTACTCAACAAAATATAAATGAAGTATAAAGTAAGGAAGAGTTCGTATCCACAGAGAGGCGATTGTTGTTATCAAATTCTAGTTTCTTAGTAACCAAAAGGGGGGATTTCTGATTTTTTTAAAATAAAAGTAAAATAAAAGCAAAGTAAATAGTTGGAAGTAATCAATGAGAGTAAAATATTGGTCAAGGAATTCATCTTCAATCTTAAACATGTGCTTGCATATATGATTAGAATTACAATTTAATCTCTTTTATTATCAAAAGCCTAGAATATCAAGTGAGCATGATAATCTAATAATTTCCTAAGTTCACCAACACACACATTAGAGCTGCGTATGTGAATTCTACCTAAAGAATAACCTAATGCCTTGCGCTAATTATAAGTTTGGGAAATAGGCTAATCAATGCAATTGTCATACATTGCGCATGAAAATTCGGACAAGGGTCAAACTCTACATATGATTATAAGAGTGTATCACTACAAACAATAATCATATCATGCTACTTGTATTCAGGGTTATCGCTCGATGAAAAACCCTTGAATATCCATGGACAAGATGCAAGTTCAATTAATTGGCCACTTAACTAAACAAACATCTATATCCTATCACAATACATCAATCATGTGATTATTAAAAGCAGTAGAGATTTGAACGAAAACAAAGAGAGAAAACTAATACATAACTCAATCACAAGTTTTAGAAATATGACTACATCCTTAACCAATAATAAAAGATTTAGCTACACATATTAATGGAGTTCATCATCATTGATAATCAAATAAAGAATATGGAAAATAAATACGAAAGAAAACCCTAGTTTCGGCTCTCTCCTCTGCTCCAAGTAGAAAATACATGATAATAAAGTTGTAGAAAACTTTTCTCTTTTGTAGCTTTTCTCCAAAATTAGGTCCAAGTCTTCAAAGTCCATTAGATGAAAATCCGTCAAGCCCATAAGTGAGAAGAACCCATGTAGAAAATATGCCCCAAAAACTGTCGCCAGAAAACTGGGTTTTTGTCCGGAATCCGGCACCGGACCGGGGCTTAGGTGACCGGTCAAAAGTAGTCAACACGGAAAGTCACTGAGTCAGGGAGCCAGAAAGTTAGATGAGCTGACTAGTAGGATAACTGGTCTGAGTTTCCATGGCCTAGACCAATTTCACTGGCATGCTTGTGTTGCCATCTTATTGCACTTTACAGCTCCAGTTCAGCCATAATGGCCCCATTAGCTCATATGCCCTGTAACAATCATTTCTGTTCAACTTATCTTAACATTCAAACACAAATCCATCACTGCAACAACTGCACTTCATTCAAACATCACACAATCCACAATAACCACTGTAATTCATTATGATCTACTCCACCTGCAATTTCCCCATCACCTGCTCTGGCAGCAAAACTGCAACACCCATGGCAGCTTCTCTTGCAACTCCAATGCCTCCGAAAGTATCACAACACCATCAAATTTCAGTCGTTGCGCATTACAGTTCAGTAGCCTCAGTTCAAGTACTCCATTCCGAACCACAATCCAGCTCATTCCCTGAACTTCATTTGAACAGCATTTAGCACCTGTAACCTTCACAGCATCACATTTATTTCTTTCTCTGCAATCAACATATGTAGCCGCCAGACTACAACATTAGTACTGGCTATCCAGCAGCATCAATACCACCAGAACCAATTCATATCGCCCTGCAGTTTATACATTTACAGTACTCATAATTCTAGTAACCCATCTTCTCAAACACCTGTAATCTCTCAGATGCAACAATTCATCACAAGCCACTGTAACTGCACCTCCAAAAAAAAAACCATTCGACCATTCCAAACAACAACACCAGTCTTATAGTTCAATCACAACAACCTGCAGCTTCATCTACTATGCATCCATTCTAATATCTTGGCTTGACTGCAGCTTAATTCAAACCCTAGAATACATCTATCTGAGCTTCAATCTTTCTCACCACCAACATCTGCCATTTTCCTTGTCACAATCATAAGTCTTGCATCTCCACTAGTTCCCATGACAAACACCAAAAACCACCTGCTAAAAGCCTCATTCACCTGCAGCTGCCAATCAATTCCTTATTGGCATTCATTCCTGCACTTCAGTTCAAGCAGTAGCAAACCTTCTACAGTAACACCATCTGTTCATAGATCTTATCATACACTGCAACAACTTAAGAACCACAACCCAACTCTCCGTGTACCCCTTCACGGCAAATCCACCCTCTTCTCGATCAGATTCTGAGCAACAGATCCCTAATCTAAAACCCTTATCTGTAAGTCAAAAACACCATCAGACCTCTGAGCTTCACCACCAACTGCAAAAATTTGAATTGAAGATCCCATATGAATCTTCTCATTCTTCCATGTCTTCTCTGAATTCTAAAGCAGCCGCCCGTCTGATGAAATAAAGGGACAAATGATTGAGAAAATAATTTCTCTTCTAAATTCTAGGGTGTGGTAATGATAAAAATCGCCACGGGCACCCAGAAAATGATAACATGCCACCAAAAACGATAGCCCTCTATTCGCCTTTCGTGCTCCCAATGAACGTTCTCTTCCACCAATGGCAGTTGTCTCTTACTTTTCAGATCCATTTTTTCTCTTCAATTTCTCTTCATCACTAAAGCTGTCGTGCTTTTCAGACATAATATTTGCATCACTAAAGCAGACATACTTTTCAGATAGAGATGAAGAAATAAAAGCAAATAATGAGAAATAGTCTGCCTCCAACAGCAGTTGCACATGAGATGAGACTTTTGCGCTGTTTCTTCCTCTTTTGTTCCAAATGACTCCAAAGTACCTAAATACTCAAAAGAAAAACATAAGATACATAATTTATAAGCAAACTCGCAAAGAAAGCATAAACTATAGATAAATATCAAGGTGTTTTAGACACCTATCAAATTCCCCCACACTTAGACTTTGCTAGTCCTCGAGCAAATCAAACAAAATAATTATAAAACATACATACAACTCCGTCTCGTCGAGGCTACGGTCACTTTTAGCATAAATAAAAAGCCTTTGAACCCCTAGGTGTCCCTAGTGGACGAGTTTTAGTCTCGTGAAGGTTTACTAGAGGTGTGCCTACAAAGCCTTTTACTCCAAATTCCAGCTACCTGTGAAAAGTCTATGAACGAATCCAAAATGACTACAGGAGGAGGTACCTTGATGCAAATTTAATTCATATATAAATAAATAAAGTTTTTCTTGGAAAGTTGAACAAACCACAATACTCGGAATCTGACTAACCACAATCACAATGAAAAGATTAAGAAGATGGATAAAGAGGTAGATGTTTGCGAATGTTAACAAGTGATCGGTATTTCCCATATCTGTCTGAAGGTCACCGCCAAGATGAACCTATGCTTCCTATTGGATTGAGCTACTGGTCTGAATTCTAGTGTCAACACACTGGCATATACAAGGGAACCATCGGTCAACAATCTTAATTCTACATCAACTCAACTGGCATATACAAGGGAACCAGGAGTCGACTTTATTCAACATAATAATAATTTTTTCTTTTTCTTTTTCACCCTTTTTTTTTAGACATCATGATTAGATCTTTTGAATCCAAGCGCATGCTTCTTGTCAGAAGATTACATGATAGTTCCCTTGGATCCTGCATTCCACGCTTGTTTAGGCGACGGAGACAGGGAGAACACACACATATTGCTATCCAAGTGTCATTTTTATTCCGTTTGGTCTAATTGGTCGGTCTTTTTTTTTTTTTTTTTTTTTTTTTTAGCAATTCAATCACTCTATTTCATCCTAGCAGTAATAACAAGTCGATGTTTAGTAACCAACCAAAGCACTTAGAGAACAATAGATAAATATGGAAAAATAAAAATAGAACGCGATATGGTGATATTACGAGATATGGTAACAACTATCATATTATTTGTAATTTCTGAGCTATGTCCGTCCTTTAAATTAATGGGTTACTTATATTGGTAGTGTCATCCTAAAGGCACAAGTTTCTAGATTTTGAAGTTCATAAAGCACAATGTTTTTCTTGGTTTTCTATATTTTTTTATTTTTTATTTTTTTTAAAGGCATAAAACAAACTATACAAACATATAAATGCTCCCCCACACTTAAACTTTACATTGTCCTCAATGTAAAATTGAATCGTCCAAAGAAAGTTCAAGGTGGGAAATTCCGCAAATGATATGCAAAAACAAAGAAAATAAAGATAAAAGCAAATGCTTAAAAATAAAAAAATAAAGATAAAGATACAAAACCGGTGGGTTGCCTCCCACTTAGCGCTTGGTTTAAAGTCGTCAGCCCGACTTGCTCCTTGATTTCTACGACTCCTCCAGAGGGAGTACTTCCACAAAGTTCACACCTTCCACAACTTCGGAAGAGAAGTTCTCATAATATGGTTTCAGTCGATGTCCATTCAATTTAAGTTCATTTCCTGTAGCTAAACTACGCATTTCAACTGCACCATGAGAAAACACATTAGTCACAATAAAAGGTCCAATCCAACGTGACCTTAATTTACCCGGAAATAGTTTCAAACAAGAATTAAATAAAAGCATTTTCTGCCCAATGCAAAATTGTTTCTTTGTAATCATACTATCATGAAATGCCTTCGTATTTTCCTTGTAAATTCGTGAGCTTTCAAATGCATCATTGCGAATCTCTTCTAACTCTTGGAGTTGCAACTTCCTTTTCTTTCCAGCACCATCCAACTCCATATTGCATTGCTTAATAGCCCAAAACTCCTTATGCTCAATTTCAATGGGTAAGTGACAAGGTTTACCATACACAAGCCTAAAGGGAGACATCCTAATAGGTGTCTTGTATGTGGTTCTATACGCCCACAAAGCATCATTGAGTCATGAACTCCAATCTTTTCTTGTTGGATTCACCGTCTTCTAGAGAATGGATTTCACCTCTCGGTTGGAAACCTCGGGTTGTCCATTTGTTTGTGGATGGTATGGTGTTGCAATCCTATGCGACACATTGTACTTCTTTAACAAGTTTTGCAAGAACCTGTTTTTGAAATGTGAACCTCCATCGCTAATTATAGCCTTTGGAATTCCAAACCTTGCAAATATATTTGCTTGCACAAAATCTGAAACAACTTTAGAATCATTAGTTGGGGTGGCCTTAGCTTCCACCCATTTCGAGACATAATCAACAACAAGTAAAATATAATAATTTCCATTAGAATTGACAAAAGGGCCCATAAAATCAATTCCCCATACATCAAAGACCTCAACAAATTGAATAATAGTTTGTGGCATTTGATTTCGGGCACCTAGATTTCCTATTCTTTGGCACCTATCACATGTGATACAAAATGCATGTGCATCCTTAAACAAAGTTGGCCAATAAAAACCACATTCTAGTACCTTGAGAGCGGTTCTCTTGCTCCCAAAGTGCCATCTACAAGCATATGAGTGGAAAAAAGACAAGATAGAGTTAAATTCAGATTCGGGAACGCACCTTCGTATTACTTGGTCACTATAATATTTCCATAAGTATGGATCATCCCATATGTATTGGTTTCCTAACTTCTTAAGTTTGTCCCTCTCAACACGAGACAAGTTCTTTGGGATTTGTTTAGAAACTAAGTAATTAACAATATCAGCGTACCATGGTTCTCCAAAGGCAATTGAGAATAATTGCTCATCCGGGAAACTTTCACGCAATGGTATGGATTCCTTGTCCACAGCAAGCCGGATCAAGTGATCCGCAATGGTGTTCTCAATCCCTTTCTTAGCTTTGATTTTAATATCAAACTCTTGTAAGAGTAGAATACATCGTATGAGCCTTGGTTTCGCTTCTTTCTTCATTAGCAAGTACCTAAGAGCTGCATGATCAGAAAAGACAACAACTTTTATACCAATTAGATAAGAGCAAAACTTTTCCAGAGCAAAAATAATTAATAACTCTTTTTCAGTGGTTGTGTAGTTTTGTTGGGCCTCATTTAACGTTCTAGAAACATAATAAATGGCATGAGGTATCTTCCCCACACGCTGCCCAAGTACCTCACCAACCGCATAGTCACTTGTATCACATATGAGCTCAAAAGGCTTGCTCCAATCCGGTGGTTTAATGATAGGGGATGAAATCAAAAGTTCTTTTAAACGATTGAATGCCGCCACACACTTTTCATCAAAGTTAAAAACCACATCTTTTTGCAATAAGTTTCAAAGTGGTGATGCTATCTTGGAAAATTCCTTGATGAATTTACGATAAAAACCTACATGACCAAGAAAAGAATGTATATCCCTCACCGTAGTGAGAGGGGTTAGAGCATGAATAAGGTCTATCTTAGATTTATCAACTTCCAAGCCTTTAGAAGATATTATATGGCCTAAAACTATGCCATGAGTTACCATGAAATGGCACTTCTCCCAATTCAGCACAAGATTTTTTTCTACACATCGTTCAAGGATTAATGACAAATTATTCAAGCAAAGGTCAAATGAATCACCAAAGACACTAAAGTCGTCCATGAACACTTCGATTATGTTTTCAACATATTCAGAAAAGATACTTAACATACACCTTTGAAAGGTAGCTGGAGCATTGCACAAGCCAAAAGGCATCCTTCTATAAGCAAAAGTACCGAAAGGATAAGTAAAAGTGGTTTTCTCTTGATCCTCCGGTGCTATCACAATCTGATTGTAACCTGAATAGCCATCAAGAAAGCAATAGTAAGAGTGTCCAGCTAGACGTTCAAGCATTTGATCAATAAAAGGTAATGAAAAGTGATACTTCCTAGTGGTAGCATTCAATTTCCTGTAATCAATACAAACCCTCCAACCGGTTTGCACATGAGTTGGGACAAGTTCAGTCTTATCATTCTCCACCACGGTCACACCTGATTTCTCTAGTACAACTTGTACCGGGATTACCCACTTGCTGTCGGATATGGGGTAGATAACACCCACTTCCAAAATCTTGAGTATCTCCCTTTTCACAACTTCCATCATGGGAGGTTTCAAACGACGTTGCACTTCCCTTGTAGGCTTTGCATCGTCCTCCAATCTGATCTTGTGCATACAAACGACAGGGCTTATACCCTTGTTATCGACAATTGTTCATCCTATGGATGTCTTGTACTCCCTTAGAAGGTTTTTCTCCTGTAATTCACTAACCTCGTTAGAAACAATCACAGGTAACTCTTCATTGTCACCCAAGTAAAAGTACTTTAAGTGACTTGGAAGAGGTTTAAATTCTAACTTTGGAGATTTAACAATGGAAGGTAAAAGTTTTCATCACTGCAAGGTAAAGAAACATATGAAATATTCTTAAGTGCATATTTTTCCGGTAATGAGTCAAGAGAACCAATGGTTTACTTAATCTCATCACCGTACTCCAAACCGTTATCAATATGTGTAATAAGCACGGTTTCCAAAGAATCAGCACCATTCAACTCAAACATTTGTTGCGCCAATGTGTCCATCACATCAATAGAGAAACAAGAGTGGACATCACTAGGATATCTTATCATCTCGAAAATATTAAAAAGTATTATTTATCCATCAAACTCTATAGTAAGCGTTCCCTTGTCAACATCAATAATGGTTTTCGCCGTTTTCATGAAGGGACGCCCAAGTAGCAATGGAAAAGACGAGTCCGGTGAACCTTCATCCATCTCTAAGACACAAAAATCTGCTAGAAATACTAGTTGATTAACCTGCACAAGAACATCATCAACAATACCCATTGGATAGACATTAGAGCGATCGTCTAATTGCAACACAATTCCAGCCTTTTTGAGAGGACCTAAATCAAGTGAGTTATACATAGATGCATGTATAACATTTACGGATGCACCTAAATCCAACATAGCTTTATTAAATATAGTATTACCAATTATGACGGGAATGTCAAAGCTACCCGGGTCCTTGCATTTCAATGGGAGTTTGTGTTGTAAGATTTCCAAAGAATTTTCCCCCACACATAGCACTTCATCACCTTTGAGCCTTTTCTTATTGGTACACAAGTCCTTCAACACCTTTGCATACTTTGGAACTTGTTTGATCGCATCAATGAGTGGTATGTTCACATGAATCTTCTTGAGGATGTCTAAAATCTCCTTTTCTGGAGCCTCCTTCTTGGAATTTTCAAATCTGCGAGGGAAAGGTAAAGGAGGAACATAAGTAGAAACTGGAGTTTTAGAGTTAGGAATAGGTACCTCAGAAGTTTGGGGAGAATCCTCATTCTTCTCCTCCAAAACAGGTTCGTGTTTCCACCTTGCCCGAATCAGTAACTTCGGGTTGCACAAGTTGTGTACCACTTCTCAACGTAATTGCATTAACATCTCCTTTTGGATTAATAGATTGAGAAGGGAGTTTCCCACTATTTTGTGCTTTTAATTGGTTCAACTCATTGATAGGTGTAGAATACACCGTATTTACTATCTATAGAGTTTATGCTTTCTTTGCTATTTTTCTTGTAAATTATGTATTTTACGCGTGTTTTTGAGTTATTAGGTACTCTGGAGTCGCACGGATAAAAAGATAAAGAAATCATCCTAAATGGAAAAATAAGGCAAAAAGGTCATTTCACAGGCCAGTAATATTATTGGGAGCCCAGTCACGTGTTAAGGGGTAGCCAGATTTTGGTTAAAAGAGAAGTGCTAAAAGCACCCAGCAAGAAACTATAAGGCACCCAATCTGTGGGTGTATTCCAGTAGTGGGGTGTATCCTACCCTACCTCCTCTACCCTAAATCGAGAGACATGTTCTCTCATTCACCTCATTCTGTTCCACCTGAAAACAAAAGAAGAAAAGCAGCTTTTGCTGCTGTTGAAATTGGATCTGAGATAGGAGAGTTCTGTTGATGTTCGAATCAAAGATATAAAATAAAAAATTCCGAATTTTAGGGTTTTGAATAGAGATGACGAAGCTTCTGCTGTTGATGTGAAGTACAGCAAGAAATTGTGCTCGAATGAGCTTAATAGCTGTTGTTGCTGTAGCTTTTCATTGGGTTTGTCGTCTGTCAGGGGTTGATGGGGGTTTGAGCTCGACTTACAACTATTGATTGAAACAACAGGAAGAAGAAGGTGGTTATCTGCTGTTGAAGTTGGAATCGAAATAGAGATGGGTCTTGTATATGGGAGATTAAATTGACGAGGAATCAGAAATGGGTTTTTGGCTGCAGATCGAGTTGGTTGCTAATGTGGAGCTGAGAGGATGAATTTGAGTTGATATTGAAGTTATGTTTCAAAGGAATTGGGGGTTTTGCTTCCGGTTTCTGTGAGCTAATGGTTCTGTGATCGATAGAGGAAATAGATTGGGGTTGAGCTGATAATGAAAATCAGCGATGATGAAATTTAGGCAAGATGGGTTTCTGAATCTGGTTAGGTTTTGAAGAATGATAACGTAATGGGTTAGTTATGTTCATTGTTCTGTGAGGAGACATAGAATGCAGAGAGAAAGGTTGTTGTCATTGGTAAAGAAGATGGATCTGTTGCTGCCTTGGATGTTTGAGGACCAGATTACAAGAAGAAAAGAACAATGGGTGAAGCTCTTTTGGTGGAATTCTTGAATGTTAGATGAATGTTAGGATTGTCACAGGAGAAGACCAAAAATAATGGCCTGAATTCGACCGGGAATAGCCAGAAAATAAACAGAACTCTGTCGGATTTTCATGCCGACGGGTTTACTCAATGACCCAGCGAGTTGACTCGGATGAGTAAGATCAGTTAGACAGCTGACTCGGCTGATTAAGTCTCTCTTCCTTGACCATTGACTGGCAGCTTGACATGTTTGACCGTTTAATTTAACGGAATATTCCGTTGATTGCAACATAACTCAGGAAACCGGCGGTAACGGATTCCGGCCAACTTCCGGCAGAAAACCCAGTTTCCCGGCGACCCAAAGTTGCAGAATTTTGTTTGAGTTTCTCTCATGGGATGTAAAGACTTGGAATTGGGCTAGGATTTGGAAAGAGGAGATGGAAGATTTGAGAAAGGTTTGGACTTGGAAATTGAATAGCTAAAGGAAAGGGATTCTATTCCTTGGAAGATTTGGAAAGCATTGAATCCTATAAATAGAGAAGTTCTCTACTTTTCTATACACACCTTTTGCACACCTCTACACACACAACACTTCTCTTTTCTTTATTCTTTGTGTGAACTCTTGATCGCTGTCGTATGCGTCAAAAATAAATTACACTTTCTCACTACTCAAAATATAAATATAGCAAGGGCAAGAAAGGATCGATCCCACAGAGAGGTCTTGGTTGTCAAGTTATTTCGGTTTCCTATATAAAACACCGGGGATTTTCTGATTTTTATAAGCTAAAATAAAATAAAAGCAAAACAAAGAAAAGAAAAGTAAACACGCAAATCAAGGTAGTGAGAATATTGGTTAAGGATTCATCTTCATTCACAAATATGTTTTCTTCACAATAACTAGAATTGATATTTAATCTCAACTTTTATCAAAAGCCCTAAAATATCTTGATCGCAAGAATATCCCGCAAATCTCCTTTTGTCATCAACAAACACATTAAAAGATGCGAGTATGAGTTCTATCTAAGAGAAAAACCTAACGTGTAAAAGCACTAATCAAGTTTAATTCCCTAGATGCATTATGTTCTATGAAATCAGGCCAATCAAAGCAATTGAACGTGGAAAACGCACTATTTCAATTTAACAAAGGTTATTATTCACATATGATCATACGAATATATCACTACAAACTATAATCATACTTATGCTACTTGCAATCAGGAATCTATCACTTTTATGTATAACAAACCCTAATCTAGCAATAGAGATGAAAACAAACTCAACCGATTTGCGACTCGATCAAACAAGCATTCAAATCATATAACAATATAAATTTTGAATCATAATCGATAAAGTATGGAGACAAAACTAATTTATCATATCAAAAACCATATTACGTGAAATCCAATTATTCCATAACCAATAATAAACTTAAGTACTCATGTTAATGAAGTTCATAACAAGAAGAAAGAGAAACCGTATCATGTTCTAAACCCTAGAAACAAAAGTAGAAGAAGATATTTTTGATATTGTGTTTTGAGAAAAGTCTTCTCTTTTATAGCTCTTCATGTTCCAAAATTAGGTCTAGCCTTCAAAACCCATATTCAAGTGGTCCACCAAGCCCATGTGTGAAAACCCATGTAAAATTCTGTCCCAAAATATGCTCACTGGAAAACTGGGTTTTTGGCCGGAATCCGTGACCGCCGGTTACCTGAGATTCTTCTCCGTTGAAGGAATATTTCGTCAGTCCACCGTCAAACTTAACAGTCAAGACGGTCTTCTGTTAGTCAAGGGAGTTAAGGCAAAGAGTGAGTTAGCTTCTAGTCAGCTTCTGAGTCAGGATGATTCGGCTTACTCACTGAGTCATTCATCAGGATCGGTCATCGGACTCGTCTGGATCAATCATCGCCGTCACCGAGTCGAATCGCCGGAGTATAAAAATGGTCAGAGTCTCCACTGTTTTTACGACATTCTCAGGCCGATTCTTTCCCTGCGACAACCTAGCATACATCTAACAATTTTCATTCAATACTGCAGCTTCAATTCCTCCCAGTCTTGTAATGCTGAAACTCTACTCCTCCTCAGGCCGTCTCATTCCATCAACCACACTCCCTTATTCATAGCAGCTTCTTCTTTGACTCACAACATCATCAATTTCTCTTTGTTCTTCTATTTCAAGCTCCATAGTTACATAGCAGCATTGCTTCACAGAATTCTTCAACCAATAAAAACCCATTTACCAGACCATCACGGACAACGGCTGTTCTTCAATTGCAGGCATGAATCTAAACCATAACCTGTGGCTTTACCTCTCATCAGCAGCATCTCCACATCAATCACATACCCCATTCAGAATCTTCATAATTCACTTAAATCAACAAAATAATCACCAGAACTTCGTCAGATCTTCCTCTCTCTGTTGTCTGCAATTCAACCATCAAACCCCAAATTAATTCTGACAGCAGCAACCTACTAGATCCACATATACAAACCCATGATGATTAACTCATCTCTACCAGAAACCATCTTCTTAATTTCTCGATTCAACAACAATGAATCAACCGCAAACCCCTAAAATCTTCAGTACCCATCACTTCGATCTCCTCCATCAATCACCAACTCATCAATAACCACCAATTCCTTCATTGTCTCGGATCTGTAGCTTGACAGAAACAACTTCAATTCAGTTTTCGAATTCAGTCTCACGGCAATAGCAGCCGTTGTGCTGTTATTTCTAAATTTCAGAGAAACGGAAATGTGATGAATGAGAGGAAAGTTCTCTCATGTAGGGTTGTGGGTTGGATTGGTACACCCAAGGGATAAGTCCACCCCCAGACTAGGTGCTTATAATATGTGGTCACTTCCGATAGGGGCTAACCAAGTTGGCAGTCCCTTAACATCATCTGGTTTATCTTTATTGCTCCTCCAACATATAGTTGCCCCTTAAGCTCGGCTCGACTCCGGATAGTGTTCGCCCATGAAATGATGACTTTGTCCTTTTCGCTCTAAATGAGTAGTTTCTCCTTCTTTTGCTCCAAACGACTCCAAAGCACCTAATAACTCAAATTCACACATAAGATACATAATTCACACGAAAAATAGCAAAGAAAGCATAAATACTAAATATAAAATAAGGTGTTCTAGACACCTATCAAATTCCCCCATACTTAGACTTTGCTAGTCCTCGAGCAAATCAAACAAAATAAAAATACAACAACTCCGTGTCATCAAGGATACGGTTAATTTTAGCATAAATAACAAGCCTTTGAACCCCTAGGTGTCCCTAGTGGACGAATTATAGTCTCGTGAAGGTTTACAAGAGGTCTACCTACAAAACCTATATTTCCAACTCCGTCTATCTGTGAAAAATCTAAGAACGAATCCAAAATGGATATTGGAGGAGGTACCTTGCTGCAATTTCAATTCATATATAAATAGATTAAGCTTTTCTTAGAAAGTCGACAAACCACAATAATCGGAATCTGACTAACCACAATCACAATGAAAAGATTAAGAAGATGGATATAGAAGTAGATGTTTGCGAATGTTAACAAGTGATCAGTGTTTCCCATATCTGTCTGAAGGTCACCGCCAAGATGAACCTATGCATCTTATTGGATTGAGCTACTGGTCAATTCTAGTGTCAGCACACTGGCATATACAAGGGAACCAATGGTCAACAATCTTAATTCTACATCAACTTAACTAGCATATACAAGGGAACCAGGAGTCGACTTTATTCAACACAATAATAACATTTTTTTATTTTTCTTTTTTACTTTTCTTTTTCTTTTTCACTTTTTTTAGACAGCATGATTAGATCTTTTGGACCCAAGCGCATGCTTCTTTGTCAGCAAGAATGTGATAGTTGCCTTGGATCCTGCATTCCACGCTTGTTTAGGCGACGGAGACAGGGACAACGTTTCACACATACTGCTATCCAAGTGTCTTTTTTATTCCGTTTGGTCTAATTGGTCAGTCTCTTTTTTTTCCTGTTTTTTTAGAAACTCAATCACTCTATTTCATCCTAGCAGTAATAACAATTCGATGTTTAGTGACCCACCAAATCACTTAGTTAACAATAGATAAATATGGAAAAATAAAAATAGAACGTGATATGGTGATATTCCGAGATATGGTAACAACTATCATAAAATTTCTAACATTTGAATAACTCTTTCCCTTTTAGTTAATGGGTTCCTCAACTCCTCCATCCAAGATGGTTCCATCCATTTAGATTGATAGTGTCATCCTAAAGGCATTTTTTTTTTCTAATTTTTTTTTTCTATGAACAAAAGGGAAAAACTAACAAGGCTAAAAATTCTATATGAGAACACTCCCCCACACTTAAACTTTACATTGTCCTCAATGTAAAATTTAGTCATTCAAAGTAAAGTTCAAGATGGGAAATTCAAAACATGATATATATACAAAATAAGAAAATAAAATGCATGATAAAAACGGATACTCCAACTCATAACTATTTCTGAACAATAGAGAATAAACACTAAACAAGCTATTTAGTTGGCATCTAATCCCAACTCAGCCAATATATACACCTCATCGTTAAGAAAAAATTCCATCTACTTAGAAAGGATAGTGTTTATTCTAAATTGTTCAAAAAATCTCTAAAAGTTGGAGTTTTGATATGCAAATATCCAAAATAAGAAAATAAAGATAAACGACTGATAAAAAAGAAGATAAAGATAGATACACAAAACCAGTGGGTTGCCTCCCATTTAGCGCTTGGTTTAAAGTCGTCAGCCTGACATGCAAGTTGAATTCCCCATACACCAATAATCTGAAAATTTGGGGATCCACCCATAGCACCTGTTTTCAAACACTAGCTTCACACAAATATTAGTACAAGAAAACAGAATTGAAGCTATTAACCGATAAAAGTTCCCCCCCACACTTATTCTTGTCCACACTTGGAAGTGCATAAAAAAATATAGGAGTCGGGTATTTCTACGGTTTCTTGTGCACAAAATTGCGTAGTACGAGAATCAAGCATCTCTAATGGAGGATATCGAGAAACAAAGTCATCTAACAATATTCTCGAAGCACATACATTCAAATCAATAAGAGGTAAATGAGAAGAATCAATATGCAAAGGGTTCGAAAAACCTTGCACAATCTCTTTTATTACGGAATCTTATTCATCCTTGAAAAACTCAAGTGAATTATTCACCTCTTGTATATCATGGTCCTCTATCAAACCTTGCAACCATTCTTCATCTGTTTCTTCCTTAACCAAAGTCTCGACATAAACATCATCATTACAATCATATGCAAGCTCAATTGGGTCTTCCACAATATTGGTCATAACGATCACATTCTCAACATACTCCTCTTTTTTGTAAGGCACATACTCCATTGCGGATTCAAGTCTATCCATAAGGAATTTCTTTAGAACACTCATTGCATCATCCTCAAGCTCTACATTTTGAATAGGTTCTTGATCGTTATAAAGATCAATGCTTGAGTAAGCTACACTAGTGTCATCATATTCCTTTTCAACTTCACCTTGATCTCCAAAAGACTCCATTGTACACTCTTCGGGGATATCACCATAAATTGGTTCAAGCGATGTATTTTCATAATCATCGTCACTATCATAGTTATCATAAGATTGGCTACCACTTCCCAAAGATTGGTCTTTCACAGAATTTTGCATTTCCTCTATGCATTCTTCAATCCCTTGTCTTAAATTGGAAACACCTTTTTGAAGCTCTTGGAGTGATCCATTCAAATTTTGAAAATAGTATTCCATTTGTTGGTAAAGCTCATTCGACAAAGAAAAAGTAGAATTACTTACTTTAGTATTGCTAGGCAAATTATCTTCCCTTTGAATGGGTGAATGATCATAACTACGATCAGAAATTGGGCCAAACATACTATGAGCACATTCGGTCGATGAAATTGGTTCCACGCTTGGTTGTTTACAAACTGACTCCATGCTAACCATAAATCGTTGCATTTCATCTACCAAACTAGAGGAAATATTAAGAGAAGCACAACTATTCTTCCTCTCCTCGTGGTTGCTCACTTACATACCCACAATAAGAAGGTTGGAATATATGAGAGTAACTAAAAGGGTACGTGGAGTATTGATCATAACCAAAGGATTGGTTTTGATTGTACTCCCCATAATGGTGATAGTTGTCATATTGTTGTTGAGGTTGATAACCGTACCCATTGTTCCAATATGCTCCATCCATAGAAATTGGTACTTGAAACAAGAGTTCTCAAAACTATGGTTAAAAACCAGAAAATAAGAAAAACAAAAATAAAAAACAAAACTAAAAACAAAAATAAGAAACCAAAAACAAGTGACAACCGTTGCCTCCCGGGCAACGGTGCCAAAATTTGATCGCTGTCGTATGCATCAAAAAAAAAATTACACTTTCTCACTACTCAAAATATAAATATAGCAAGGTCAAGAAAGGATCGATCCCACAGAGAGGTCTTGGTTGTCAAGTTGTTTCGGTTTCCTATATAAAACACCGGGGATTTTCTGATTTTTATAAGCTAAAATAAAATAAAAGAAAAACAAAGAAAAGTAAACACGCAAATCAAGGTAGTGAGAATATTAGTTAAGGATTCATCTTCATTCACAAATATGTTTTCTTCACAATAACTAGAATTGATATTTAATCTCAACTTTTATCAAAAGCCCTAAAATATCTTGATCGCAAGAATATCCCGCAAATCTCCTTTTGTCATCAACAAACACATTAAAAGATGCGAGTATGAGTTCTATCTAAGAGAACAACCTAACGTGTAAAAGCACTAATCAAGTTTAATTCCCTAGATGCATTAAGTTCTATGAAATCAGGCCAATCAAAGCAATTGAACGTGGAAAGCGCACTATTTCAATTTAACAAAGGTTATTATTCACATATGATCATACAAATATATCACTACAAACTATAATCATACTTATGCTACTTGCAATCAGGAATCTATCACTTTTATGTATAACAAACCCTAATCTAGCAATAGAGATGAAAACAAACTCAACCGATTTGCGACTCGATCAAACAAGCATTCAAATCATATAACAATATAAATTGTGAATCATTATCGATAAAGTATGGAGACAAAACAAATTTATCATATCAAAAACCATATTACGTGAAATCCAATTATTCCATAACCAATAATAAACTTAAGTACTCATGTTAATGAAGTTCATAACAAGAAGAAAGAGAAACCGTATCATGTTCTAAACCCTAGAAACAAAAGTAGAAGAAGATATTTTTGATATTGTGTTTTGAGAAAAGTCTTCTCTTTTATAGCCCTTCTTGTTCCAAAATTAGGTATAGCCTTCAAAACCCATCTTCAAGTGGTCCACCAAGCCCATGTGTGAAAACCCGTGTAAAATTCTGTCCCAAAATACGCTCGCTGGAAAACTGGGTTTTTGGCCGGAAATTGGCCGGAATCTGTGACCGTCGGTTACATGAGATTCTTCTCCATTGAAGGAATATTCCTTCAGTCCACCGTCAAACTTAACAGTCAAGACGATCTTCTGTTAGTCAATGGAGTCAAGGAAAAGAGTGAGTTAGCTTCTAGTCAGCTTCTGAGTCAGGATGATTCGGCTTACTCACTGAGTCATTCATCAGGATCGGTCATCGGACTCATCTGGATCAATCATCGCCGTCACCGAGTCGAATCGCCGGAGTATAAAAATGGTCAGAGTCTCCACTGTTTTTACGACATTCTCAGGCCGATTTTTTCCCTGTGACAACCTAACATACATCTAACTATTTTCATTCAATACTGCAGCTTCAATTCCTCCCAGTCTTGTAATACTGAAACTCTACTCCTCCTCAGGCCGTCTCATTCCATCAACCACAATCCCTTATTCATAGCAGCTTCTTCTTTGACTCACAACATCATCAATTTCTCTTTGTTCTTCTATTTCAAGCTCCATAGTTACATAGCAGCATTGCTTCACAGAATTCTTCGACCAATAAAAACCCATTTACCAGACCATCACGGACAGCAGCTGTTCTTCAATTGCAGGCATGAATCGAAACCCTAACCTGTGGCTTTACCTCTCATCAGCAGCATCTCCACATCAATCACATACCCCATTCTGAATCTTCATAATTCACTTAAATCAACACAATAATCACCAGAACTTCGTCAGATCTTCCTCTCTCTGCTGTCTGCAATTCAACCATCAAACCCCAAATTAATTCTGACAGCAGCAACCTACTCAATCCACAGATACAAACCCATGACGATTAACTCATCTCTACCAGAAACCCATCTTCTTAATTTCTCGATTCAACAACAATGAATCAACCACAAACCCCTAAAATCTTCAGTACCCATCACTTCGATCTCCTCCATCAATCACCAACTCATCAATAACCACCAATTCCTTCATTGTCTCAGATCTGTAGCTTGACAAAAACAACTTCAATTCAGTCTCACGGCAATAGCAGCCATTGTGCTGTTATTTCTCAATTTCAGAGAAACGGAAATGTGATGAATGAGAGGAAAGTTCGCTCATGTAGGGTTGTGGGTTGGATTTGGTACACCCCAGGGATAAGTCCACCGCCAGACTAGGTGCTTATAATATGTGGTCACTTCCGATAGGGGCTAACCAAGTTGGCAGTCCCTTAACCTCATCTGGTTTATCTTTATTGCTCCTCCAACACATAGTTGCCCCTTAAGCTCGGCTCGACTCCGGATAGTGTTCGCCCATGAAATGACGACTTTGTCCTTTTCCCTCTAAATGAGTAGTTTCTCCTTCTTTTGCTCCAAACGACTCCAAAGCACCTAATAACTCAAATTCACACATAAGATACATAATTCACACGAAAAATAGCAAAGAAAGCATAAATAATAAATATAAAATAAGGTGTTCTAGACACCTATCAAATCTTTAGTATGAGTAACTAATTTTATTGATTGAGGATGAATTCCTAGTTCTTAACATGTTTTGAGTTTTGTTTTAAATCTACTTTGAATTTTCACATGATTACCGTTTGTTTTTACTAATATGAGTATTTATGGTTGATTGATAGATTGTTTAGGTGCGCAACTAAATTGATTTGTTAATTTGATTTAAAGTTAGTGAAAGTTAGGGGATAAGTAATCGTTCTTGACTCTTTACATAAGTAGAAAACACGAGACCTTGCGGAGGGATTCCGTGGAACAATTGTGTGTGAAAACAACGTTAGCAAGTGGACCTTGATCTAAGAGTCTAACTACTAATATCAACCTAATAAATTCATAAATCTTAATGCGTTTAACTAAATTACATCTTGAGTGATCTACTACTTGATGGTTTGGTAAAGAGAATCCGGTAGTCGAGAACTTCCGTATCCGGTGATATAAGGGATTTAGGGGTTAGCACTGATCTAGCTGCTATATCTACGGTTGGTGATAATCTGTGACTAATAAAAAGTGGAAAATAACATAACTTGAATCATTGTTTTGCAACGAAGAAGGATTCCTCGATCTAATCTCTCTTATTGATTTCCTTTATCTTTTTAATTGTTTTGTTTATTTATTTTTCTTTATAAAATCTAAAACCAAAACCCCCCTTTTTGTGACATTATAAGATAACTAAAACCTCTTGCTCCTCGTGGGAACGAACTTGACTACACTATATTACTTGTTAATTAGGTAGTAAAATAATAATTAATTTGTTGTGGTTACGACACACATCAAATTTTGGCGCCATTGCCGGGGAGCAGCGTACGATTTTAGTTGTTTTTATTTTTATTTTTGCTTTATTCGTGCTTTGTTGGATTTTATATCGTATCTAACTTAGTTTTTGAGAATTGTTTTTCAGGTACCGGTTTTCCATGTATGGTGGACAAGAGCAAGCATATTATAACAATCAATACGGGTTTCAACCTCAACATTATGGCAACTTCCAACCATCCTTAGGATATAATCAAAACCAATATTTTAGTTATGATCAATATCCTACGGAGCCTTATGGATATTCTCATACATATAAACAACCGTGTAGTGGGTATGTAAATCAAGCACCAAGGTGGGATAAATCTACTTCTAATTGGCTACATTCGAGTTGTATGCAGATTATCAATGAATTGCAAGAAATGTGACAAATACTAGACTGTGATAGAAAGAACGTCGCACAAAACAATTTCTGCAACACTTTTTCTGACCCGACTCCGGATCATAGTTATGATCATTCACCCATTCAAAGGGAAGAGTCATGGGAAAGAGAACCTATTGTAGCCAACAGTGGTAAGCGTGTTTCAGGAAACTTGCACAAAAATTATACAAATTGGAAGATGATGGAGACTCGGAAGATCTTGTCGCGGAACTTAGTAGGACCATTCATATGGAAATTAAACTATGTCTGGATAAAGGTTATGAAACCGATAAAGATTCTTATTATGGTGAGTCTGAAAATGAAGATGAATGTGTTGAAAAGGACCAACCTTTGGAGACTTTTGATGACGCTAGTGTAGCTTACTCGAGCCTTGATCTTAATAATGATCAATCACCTATTCAAAAGGTAGAGCTTGAGGAAGATGCATTTAGTTCTTGGCAAAAATTCCTTAGGGAAAGTTATGAGTCCGCGGAAGTGTATGAGCGTTGCAACAATGAGGAAGCTATTCCAGCTCCGGATCATAATAAGGATCCTTCACCTATTCAAAAGTAGGATATTGGGTGTGACTTGCCTATTGTTATAAACGGTGTAACACCCTCATAAGAAGATCTTATAATTTATACCGACGAAAATCATTTTAGTGAATGGCCCGATTCCGATGATGAAGATGTTGAAGAGATGATGCTCGATAATGAAACCGAATTGATTGAATTCGTGGAAGACCCAATTGAACTTGCCAATGATTTTGATGATGATGAGACTTTGGTTAAGGTAGAAAACGACGAAGAATGGTTGCAAGGTTTGATAGAGGACCATGATATGCAAGAGGTAAGTAATTCACTCGAATGTTTTAAGAATGAAGAAGATTCCGTAATACAAGAGATTGTGCAAGGTTTGTCTAACCCTTTACATATTGATTCTTCTCCTTTACCTCTTATTGATTTGAATGTATGTGCTTCGAAAGTATTTTTGGATGATTTTGTTTCTCGATATCCTCCATTGGAAACACTTGATGCTAACACTATGCAGGTTTTCCAAGAGGAATCCATAAAAATTCCCGAATTCTATGTTCTTTATACACTTCCGGGTGTGGACAAGAATAAGTGTGGGGGAAATTTCTATCGGGCGATATTTTCACTATTGTTTTCTTGTGCTAACATTTGTATGAAGCTATTGTTTGCAAAACAGGTACTATGGGTGGATCCTCAAATTTTCCCATTGTTAATATATGGGGAGTGAATCCTACAAGAGCTAAGTCGGGCCGTCGACTTTAAAACAAGCGCTTAATGGGTGGCAACCCATAGGTTTTGTATTTCTTATCCTTTTGCTTTTTATTTTGTTATTTATTTTTCTTGTTCCATATCATATTAGGATTTCCCACCTTGACTTTACTTGGACGATTCAATTACATTGAGGACAATGTAAGGTTTAAGTGTGGGGGAGTGGTTAAGCATATTTAAAAGAAAAAAATTATATATTTTTTGCATAAAACCTTCAACTTGTAGAGATTTTAGAGTCACTAGTATACTTCTAGGTATGTTTACATAGAGAATTCTAACCGACATAACTGAACTTGGGAGTGTTAGGGAACTACGTTCGGATTTCTTACTTGTTGGAGTGTTAAATAATGGATTTAATCATGTTGGTGATGCAAATTAGGAGCAGAGAAGAATGCATTATTAGAGTTGCTGATCAATCATTAGTGGAGACTACACGTTTTTATATCATGTGAGGCACCGACCAAAAATTCTTTGTAGGTGACTAAAAAAAAAAAAAACTTTCTTTTGAGTGTGTGTCACCGTACGTTAATTCCGGGTAGAATGGTGAGCTACCCAACTTCACACCAATTTTTAGCACTATTTTTGATCTCTTGAGTGCTAATTTTTGTCAATCATGAGGGTGATGTCTATAGATGAAAGCCTCCTTCTTGTAGTTCGATTTGAAGTTAGCACCATTCTCTCAACAACGGGTCCATAGAAACACCATAATCATCAACAAGGGAGCGACATCAAAATCTACAAGGAAAGTTGAAGACGTTTAAGGTTTACAAGCAACAAGAAAATAAGAAAAAGAGCAATTTCATATTCAAGTGAAGACTTACAATACAATGAGCATAATTTTACATACAAGTTGAAGACTTATTTACAAGAGCAAAGAAAATCAAAAGATGAGAATTATTGAAGTTTATGATTTCGAGACGATACAAGTTGTGAAGAATCAAGCGGTAAAGTAATTTTCCCACGACCATGGTTTGTTTTATTTTCACTTTGTTTTGTATTTTATTTCTCTCGTCTCCATAATGAAAAAAAAAATGAAAAAAAGAAGAAAAAAATGAGAAAAAGAAGAAGAAAAATGAGACAAGAAAATTTTGTTATTTTTATTTATTTAATAAGCCGTGGGGAAGGAAAAATCTATAAGGAAGTTTCAAGCGAAAAGGATTTTAAGGAAAAAAAGGTTACAAATTATTAAGGATCTACGAAATTCAAGAGTTTATCATCAATAGTTGAAGACGGAGACGAGGATTGAGAAGATGAGGACGAGAAGCCGAAGATGTTTCTATTGGATTCCGTGAGAGTGGTGTTATCATAATTGGCAATTGGATGTGAAGGTAAGTAAGTAATCTCATCCTCGATAATAGTGGTTGATTTCCTTTCTTAGAGATCGTCAGAAAAATGGTTTTTCAAAATGTTAAAATATGTGGGTTTTTAAAATCTTTTGGAAGTTGTCCTTTCCACCATTCAACGTGTTGCAGGATTTCTCTCTTCATTCCTACCTGCACACATGTGAGACCCATAAAAAAACCATCTTTTTGAGTGCAATTATCATAAAACCCTTTTTGGTGAGGCAGAAGTCGAGGCGAAATGCTTATTGATCGTTTCTCAAACATGCGTTCTCTCATTACGTGTGGTTATTTCTCATTCAACATTTAAGAATGATAATATGTTCTTTAGTATTTCTAACTTCTTATTACTAGCATGCAGAAACTCTATGTCCTCATAACTCTTTGGATGCTTGGGACGCTGGAACGCTTTGAAGTTGTGAGTTTTAGTTGATTTTCTCGAGGACTGGAAAAGTATAAGTGTGGGGGAATTTGATAGGTGTAGAATACACCGTATTTACTATCTATAGAGTTTATGCTTTCTTTGCTATTTTTCTTGTAAATTATGTATTTTACGCGTGTTTTTGAGTTATTAGGTACTCTGGAGTCGCACGGAGAAAAAGATAAAGAAATCATCCTAAATGGACCAATAAGACAAAAAGGTCATTTCACAGGCCAGTAATACTATTGGGAGCCCAGCCACGTGATAAGGGGTAGCAAAAATTTTGGTTAAAAGAGAAGTGCTAAAAGCACCCAGCAAGAAACTATAAGGCACCCAATCCGTGGGTGTATTCCAGTAGTGGGGTGTATCCTACCATACCTCCTCTACCATAAATCGAGAGACGTGTTCTCTCATTCACCTCATTTTGTTCCACCTGAAAACAAAAGAAGAAAAGCAGCTTTTGCTGCTGTTGAAATTGGATCTGAGATAGGAGAGTTCTGTTGATGTTCGAATCAAAGATATAAAATAAGTAATTCCGGATTTTAGGGTTTTGAATAGAGATGATGAAGCTTCTGCTGTTGATGTGAAGTACATCAAGAAATTGTGCTCGAATGAGCTTAATAGCTGTTGTTGCTGTTGCTTTTCATTGGGTTTGTCGTCTGTCAGGGGTTGATAGGGTTTGAGCTCGACTTACAACTATTGATTGAAACAACATGGAGAAGAAGGTGGTTATCTGCTGTTGAAGTTGGAATCAAAATAAATATGGATCTTGTATATGGGAGATGAAATTGATGAGGAATGGGTTTGTGGTTGTAGATCGAGTTGGTTGCTGCTATGGAGCTGAGAGAATGAATTTGAGTTGATATTGAAGTTAGGTTTCGAAGGAATTGGGGGTTTTGCTTCCGTTTCCTGTGAGCTAATGGTTCTGTGATCGATGGATAAAACAGATGGGGGTTGAGCTGATAATGAAAATCAGCGATGATGAAATTCAGGCAAGATGGGTTTATGAATCTGGTTAGGTTTTGAAGAATGATAACGCAATGGGTTGGCTGTGTTCATTGTTTTGTGAGGAGACAAAGAATGCAGAGAGAAAGGTTGTTGCCATTAGTAAAGAAGATGGATCTGTTGCTGCCTTGGATGTTTGAGGACCAGATTACAAGCAGAAAAGAACAATGGGTGAAGCACTTTTGGTGGAATGTATTGAATGTTAGATGAATGTTAGGATTGTCACAGGAGAAGACCAAAAATAATGGCATGAATTCGGCCGGGAATAGCCAGAAAATAAACAGAACTCTGTCGGATTTTCATGCCGACGGGTTGGCTCAATGACCCAGCGAGTTGACTTGGATGAGTAAGATCAGTTAGACAGCTGACTCGGGTGATTAATTCTCTCTTCCTTGACCATTGACTAGCAGCTTGACATGTTTGATCTTTTAATTTAACAGAACCGTAACAGAGTATTCCGTTGACTGCAATATAACTCAGGTAACCGTCGGTGACGTATGCCGGCCAACTTCCGACAGAAAACCCAGTTTCCTGACGACCCAAAATTGCAGAATTTTATGTGAGTTTCTCTCATGGGATGTAAAGAATTGGACTTGGAATTGGATGGAGAATTGGGCTTGAATTTGGAAAGAGGAGATGGAAGATTTGAGAAAGGCATGGACTTGGAAATTGAATTGTTAAAGGAAAGGGATTCTATTCCTTGGAAGATTTGGAAAGCATTGAAGCCTATAAATAGATAAGTTCTCTACTTTTCTATACACACCTTTTGCACACCTCTACACACACAACACTTCTCTTTTCTTTATTCTTTGTGTGAACTCTTTAGCATGAGTAACTAATTTTATTGATTGAGGATGAATTCCTAGTTCTTAACATGTTTTGAGTTTTGTTTTAAATCTACTTTAAATTTTCACATGATTATCGTTTGTTTTTACTAATATGAGTGTTTATGGTTGATTGATAGATTGTTTAGGTGCGCAACTAAATTGATTTGTTAATTTGATCTAAAGATAGTGAAAGTTAGGGGATAAGTAATCGTGTCTTGACTCTTTACATAAGTAGAAAACATGAGACCTTGCGGAGGGATTCCGTGGAGCAATTGTGTGTGAAAACAACGTTAGCAAGTGGACCTTGATCTAAAAGTCTAACTACTAATATCAACCTAATAAATTCATAAATCTTAATGAGTTTAACTAAATTACATCTTGAGTGATTACTTGATGGTTTGGTAAATAGAATCCGGTAGTCGAGAACTTCCGTATCCGGTGATATAAGGGATTTAGGGGTTATCACTGATCTAGCTGCTATATCTACAGTTGGTGATAATATGTGACTAATAAAGAGTGGAAAAGAACATAACTTGAATCATTGTTTTGCAACGAAGAAGGATTCCTTGATCTAATCTATCTTATTGATTTCCTTTATCTTTTTAATTGTTTTGTTTATTTATTTTGCTTTATAAAATCTAAAACCAAAACCCCCCTTTTTGTGACATTATAAGAAAACTAAAACCTCTTGCTCCTCGTGGGAACGAACTTGACTACACTGTATTACTTGTTAATTAGGTAGTAAAATAATAATTAATTTGTTGTAGTTATGACACGCATCACTCATTCACCATGGATCCCACTTGGGTTTGCAACTCCTTAACCGTACTCTCTGTTCTTTGCATAAAAGATTTCATCAACTCTTCCATACTTGACCCCTGATTTTGAGGTTGTTGTTGTTGAAATTGTTGTCGCGGATGGAATTGTTGTTGTTGAGGTTGAAATCCACTCGAATTGTTGAAATTAGATTGTTGAACCGCTCCTTGCTTGTTCGCATAGCTTAAATTGGGGTGATCTCTCCATCCCGGATTGTAAGTGTTTGAATAAAGATCATACCGTCTTTGCTGATTTGGAAAGATCACATTAGCTTATTCATTGGCTTCTTCATACCCTTGATGAGAATTTGGTATAACCGCGGCTGCAACTTGTTGCATCATTGCTGTCATGTTACCCATTTGTTGATGAAGTTCCTCCACCTCTCTTACTTCATTCACTCTCCTAAGAAGAACATCTGAACCACGACTCACGAATTGTTGGGAGTTTGCTGCCATGTTTTCAATCAACTCTCTAGCTTGTGCCACTGTCTTGTTCACTAATGCACCACCACCCGCTGCGTCAAGAAGATTCCTATCACTTGATTGGAGTCCTTCATAGAAGTATTGGATAATCATCGCGTCTCTGAATTGGTGGTGAGGGCAGCTTGCCACCAACCTCTTGTATCATTCACAACAATCATATAAGTATTCTCCCACATTTTGCTTCATTCCGCAAACCTCCTTGAGAATTTGAGTAGCCTTTGATGCAGGAAAATATCTCTCTAGAAAGAGTTTCTTCAGCCCATTCCATGTTGTGACACTTCCGGAAGGAAAATAGTATAACCAATCTTTATCACTATCCGCCAAAGAGAATCGAATAACTTTTAACATTGCAACCATCCGCTTCTATATCATCTGGAAGCATGGACGTGACAATGGCGTGGAAGTCCATAAGATGCTTGTTTGGGTCTTTATTCACCATGCCATGGAACTTTGGTAATTCTCTAAGCAATCCCGGCTTGATCTCAAAAGTAGAGTTTGTTTGAATACAACCCTGCTGTGTATCCAGCTTATGAGAAGCCAAGTCCTTGAGTGTACGATTTGCAGCATCACCCATTGCTTATTCTTCTTCAAAAGGTGGTTTTTGTTCTAGAACTTCTCCCTCTTGCTGGAAAGCTTCGTGTTCTACTTCCAAGTCTTGTTCTTCCGATGTGCCTTGCCTTGGTTGGAGTATTGTGCCTTTTCGAGTAGCTATCCTGCACCTTGGATAATTCCAATCTTTAGAAGCCAGGGGTTAGGTACCTGAAAACAATTCTCGCAAACAAGTGAGAAAGAAGACAAGAAACGAAAAGAAAATATGCAAGCAGAAAAATAATAAAAAGAAACTAAAAACTTAATAACAAGCCGAATGCCTCCCCGGCAACGACGCCAAAATTTGATCGCTGTCGTAAGCATCAAAAATAATTCACTTTCTTACTCAACAAAATATAAATGAAGTATAAAGTAAGGAAGAGTTCGTATCCACAGAGAGGCGATTGTTGTTATCAAATTCTAGTTTCTTAGTAACCAAAAGGGGGGATTTCTGATTTTTGTAAAATAAAAGTAAAATAAAAGCAAAGTAAATAGTTGGAAGTAATCAATGAGAGTAAGATATTGGTCAAGGAATTCATCTTCAATCTTAAACATGTGCTTGCATATATGATTAGAATTACAATTTAATCTCTTTTATTATCAAAAGCCTAGAATATCAAGTGAGCAAGATAATCTAATAATTTCCTAAGTTCACCAACACACACATTAGAGCTGCGTATGTGAATTCTACCTAAAGAATAACCTAACGCCTTGCGCTAATTATAAGTTTGGGAAATAGGCTAATCAATGCAATTGTCATACATTGCGCATGACAATTCGGACAAGGGTCAAACTCTACATATGATTATAAGAGTGTATCACTACAAACTATAATCATATCATGCTACTTGTATCCAGGATTATCGCTCGATGAAAAACCCTAGAATAGCTATGGACAAGATGCAAGTTCAATTAATTGGCCACTCAACTAAACAAACATCTATATCCTATCACAATACATCAATCATGTGATTATTAAAAGCAGTAGAGATTTGAACGAAAACAAAGAGATAAAACTAATACATAACTCAAGCACAAGTTTTAGAAATAGGACTACATCCTTAACCAATAATAAAAGATATAGCTAAACATATTAATGGAGTTCATCATCATTGATAATCAAATAAAGAAGATAAAAAATAAATACGAAAGAAAACCCTAGTTGCGGCTCTCTCCTCTTCTCCAAGTAGAAAATACGCGATAATAAAGTTGTAGAAATTTTTTTTCTTTTGTAGCTTTTCTCCAAAATTAGGTCCAAGTCTTCAAAGTCCATTAGATGAAAATCCATCAAGCCCATAAGTGAGAAGAACCCATGCAGAAAATATGCCCAAAAAACTATCGCCGGAAAACTGAGTTTTTGACCGGAATCCGGCACCGGACCGGATCTCAGGTGACCGGTCAAAAGTAGTCAGCACGGAAAGTCACTGAGTCAGGAGTCAGAAAGTTAGATGAGCTGACTAGTAGGCTAACTGGTCTGAGTTTCCATGGCCTAGACCAATTGCACTGGCATGCTTGTGTTGCCATCTGATTTCACTTTACAGCTCCAGTTTAGCCATAATGGCCCCATTAGCTCATATGCCCTGTAACAATCATTTCAGTTCAACTTCTCTTAACATTCAAACACAAATCCATCACTGCAACAGCTACACTTCATTCAAACATCACACAAACCACAATCACCACTGTAATTCATTATGATATACTCCACCTGCAATTTCCCCATCACCTGCTCTGGCAGCAAAACTGCAACACCCCTGGCAGCTTCTCTTGCAACTCCAATGCCTCAGAAAGTATCACGTCACATCAAATTTCAGTCATTGTGCATTACAGTTCAGCAGCCTCAGTTCAAGTACTCCATTCCGAACCACAATCCAGCTCATTCCCTGAACTTCATTTGAACAACATTTAGCACCTGTAACCTTCACATCATCACATTTATTTCTTTCTCTGCAATCAACACATGTAGCCGCCATACTACAACATTAGGACTGGATATCCAGCAGCATCAGTACCACCAAAACTAATTCATATTGCCTTGCATTTCATACATTTACAATACTCATAATTCTAGTAACCCATCTTCTCAAACACCTGTAATCTCTCAGCTGCAACAATTCGTCACAAGCCACTGTAACTGCACCTAAAAAAAAACCATTCGACCATTCCAAATAGCAACACCAGTCTTTCAGTTCAATCACAACAACCTGCAGCTTCATCTACTCTGCATCCATTCTAATATCTTGGCTTGACTGCAGCTTAATTCAAATCCTAGCATACATATATCTGAGCTTCAAGCTTTTTCACCACCAACATCTGCCATTTTCCTTGTCACAATCATAAGTCTTGCATCTCCACTAGTTCCCATGACAAACACCAAAAATCACCTGCTCAAAGCCTTATTCACCTGCAGCTGCCAATCAATTCCTTGTTGGCATTCATTCCTGCACTTCAGTTCAAGCAGCAACAAACCTTCTACAATAACACCATTTGTTCATAGATCTTCTCATACACTGCAACAACTCAAGAACCAAAACCCAACTCTCCATGTACTCTGTAAACATAGCCACACAATTCCGTATTCTTAGTTCAGCAACACCATTCTCTTGTTCACATCTCAACATTGACACACTCATGTTCTTCTCAAACTCCCGGAACTCATTTGAATCTCGATACCTAACCAACAGCAGATCATTAAACTCGTCTCTGACGTCTTGAATTTCTCTAAAAAATGACAACAGCAACTTCATCTCTCACAGCTCAAGCACATCTTGAACAACATCATTCTCCCTAATCAACAACAACAACAAATCCCAATTCATCTCAGAAGCCCTGTCCTAAACATTCATCTCGACTTGCAATTCTTTATTCTAGGGTAACAGATCGAACCCATATTAAATGCTCATCCCACACTTCAAACTGAGAACAATCCCCAATTTTTAATAGCAACACAGTGTTACTCAAAACCCCTCTCTGAATTGGTGTTCTTCATCTAATCTTCCAACCCGATTCACAGCATAACACATAGAAACCCATCACCGATTTCTTCTTATCTGCTTGATTTCAAAATCTCACAGATCCCCTTTTATTCTTGTTCTTCATATCAACACCACTGGAATCAAACACCTTCACGGCAAATCCACCCTCTTCTCGATCTGATTCTGAGAAACAAATCCCTAATCCAAAACCCTTATCTGTAAGTCAAAATCACCATCAGACCTTTGAGCTTCACCACCAACTGCAAAAATTTGAATTGAAGATCCCATATGAATCTTCTCATTCTTCCATGTCTTCTCTGAATTCTAAAATAGCCGCCCCTCTGATTTCTCTTCTAAATTCTAGGGTGTGGTAATGATAAGAATTGCCACGGGCACCCAGAAAATGATAACATGCCACCAAAAACGATATCCCACTATTCGCCTTTCGTGCTCCCAATGAAAGTTCTCTTCCACCAATGACAGTTGTCTCTTACTTTTCAGATCCACTTTTTTCTCTTCAATTTCTCTTCATCACTAAAGTTGTCATGCTTTTCAGACAGAATATTTGCATCACTAAAGCCGACATACTTTTCAGATAGAGATAAAGAAATAAAATCAAATAATGAGAAATAGTCCGCCTCCAACAGCAGTTGCACATGAGATGAGACTTTTGTGTTGTTTCTTCCTTTTTTGTTCCAAATGACTCCAAAGTACCTAAATACTCAAAAGCAAAACACAAGATACATAATTTACAAGAAAACTCGCAAAGAAAGCATAAACTATAGATAAATATCAAGGTGTTTTAGAGACCTATCATAGTGAACCCACTTTATTTATGTAATGAACTTCATTACTGGAATGAAACCACTCCATTTATGCAATGAACTTCATTACTGGAATGAACATGTATCCATTAGACAGTAAGACAAGACATAAGACTATCCAAAGATAAACCATTTTTGGATTGAAGTCCATTTTTTCTTAGAAGTACTGTAATGAACCCACTTCATTTCTGGAATGAACAGATATCCATTAGACAGTAAGACAAGACATAAGACTATCCAAAATGAAAAGATAAAACATTTTTGGATTGAAGTCCATTTTTTCTTAGAAGTACTGGAATGAACCCACTTCCATTACTGGAATGAACCCACTTTCATTACTGGAATGAACTTCATTTACAGGAATGAACAGGTATCCATTAGACAATAAGACAAGGCATAATACAGGAAGATAAGACATAGGACAGAACATTGATATTATCTATTATCCAAAATATCGTAGATGAAAATATAAAACATACTAGAGTATCAATTACATTAGAAGCTAATTCAGGTGATATTAGACATAAGAGTTTTCTGTTGCAGTAAGAAGGAATCTACTATCCAAAATACTATAGTTAAAAAGAGTTTTTTTGTTTTAATCTGTTCCAAGTAAAAAAGAACTGTCAAAAAACTCTTATGTCTAAGGGAGTGAACTATGTACATTCCAATATCAGTTTTTCTCCTAATATGTTATCTATGTATATGTTTCTCTTCATCTCCTGATCCGGAACTCCTGTTTTTGGTTGGCTTGACACTTCTCTTGATCCAATAGCAGGTGTACATCAGGCAATCTAGAAATGTTCCTTGATCTGGCACTCCTGGCATATTTTCAAAGGTAACTTTGGTGAATCTTTCCCTACCATGAGCTTGTAGCCACAAGTTGATGTGTTTCATGCAGTAACCAGCCATTCGGTTTGCTTCAGTCTTGTATTGTTTTCCAAGCTCTCCCCTTTTGATGGAGTTGTAATGCTCCCATGTGTAGTTGTCGACGTCAAAAACCAGCAGATGCCAGTGTTCACCTAGAGGCCCTTCTGATTTTGCATTACCACTGTGTGGGTCAGTATTCATAGGAATGAGTAGCTTTTCGGTTTTGTCATCCATGCCTGTTATAAACTGATCAACTTCTTCCATTCTATTCAGTTCATTGTGCTCCGCAAAATATGTCTGAAAAATAAAAAGAGAAATGAACTAGATAAGAAGTTCATTCTATGCATGCTGGATTATACAGTTCAATATACAATTCAAATAGATAAAAATAAAATAACCTTCATAGCCATGCATTTTTCTCTAAATTGGATAAACTACAAGCAAACCGTTCACTTTTATCAAATGAATAGGAAGAAACACACTTACGAATGTTGTTGAATTCATAAACTCGAATTTGAGATACTTTCTTTGAGTCTCGCCGTCCTCGCTATCTATGAACATTATATCCTTGTTTGCAGATTTATACTTTCTGTATATATAGTAGTCCAATAAGGTGGTGTCCAAGTATTCCTTGAACAACAGAGAAACTATTTCACTCCCTTGAACTGATATTGGAATTTGCTTGTGATTCTCTGCCTTCCAAGCTGCTTGAATGCAAATACAAAGAATTGTTGAAGAGAAACATATACCAAAAAAGAATTGTCAAAAGTTTTATACCAAAAAATGAATTGTTGAAGAGAAACATATACATAGTTAGTAAGAAAAACATACGTGGTCATAGCTTTGCGGAAGAAATCACCAAATACCGCCAGCGCAACATTATCAAATTTGTGGTAAAAAGGAGATCTTCTCAGTTCTGGTAGATTTTGCTTGATTACTTGTCTTATTCTTCTAGGAGCCTGTGTTGCTGCTTCTTGAATCCGATCTCCCCGAACATTTGCAGGATCGGATCCTCTTTTCCTCTTACCAATAGGGTTCTGCACATTCTTCTTCTCCTCTTCTTCATCTCTATCAGCTTCAGGTGATTTCTTTGTCACTACCTTCTTTTCTTTGTTCAACTTCAGTCTGAATCTTGTTTTTCTTAAATTATTATCTGATCCAGATATAAATTCATCCCATATTGGTTTCACTGGTTTGTTTGATCTAGTAGCCATTCTACTACTTTCTTTCGGTACTACTTTCACATGTGTGTACTGAGTCTGATCCATCGATGAACAAAGGCATATTTCATTCAGTTTTGTAACTATTTGAGAAGCTTTCTCCACATCTGCGATAGTTGTCTTTGCTTTCTTTGACCTAGTAACCGCTCCAGTTGGTTCTTGTGACACAGGGGTGGGCTGGTACTGTGTCATCCCAATTGAGAAACTAGGAGGACTACAATTGATCTCATTTATTGTAGCTTTGATTATGATATCAACTTCTTCATCATTCAAATCATCATTCTTCTTATTCTTGTCACCAATAAGCTGCAGACTCACATGCTCTTCTCTCACGAATATATCATCTTTGTTGCTTGCTGTTAAAAATAATTCAAGAAGCATAAATTAATTTTTTTTCTAATGTTCAACTATGCTGCATGAAAAGTTAGAGTTCATCCCTCGGAATGAACTCCAACTTCTATATTGTAGCCAGAGTTCATCCATGATAATGAACTCCAACTTCTATATTGTAGCCAGAGTTCATCCATGAAAAGGAGCTCCAACCTCTGCATGAAAAGTCAGAGTTCATTTCCAGGATGAACTCCAACTTCTATATTGTATCCAGAGTTCATCCATGAGAATGAACTCCAACCTCTGCATGAAAATTCAGAGTCCATCCCTCAGAATGAACTCAAACTTCTATATTGTAACCAGAGTTCATCCATGAGAATGAACTCCAACCTATGCTTGAAAAGTAATAGTTCATTTCCAGAATGAACTCCAACCTGTAAATGTAAAAAATTTGCAGATGAAGAAAAAAAATATTGAATTCTTACCCAGGTTCACACATTGATCAATACTGAGAGGAATTACGGTGTTATCTTTTGGAATTGAAGGAAGCTCTTCTTTTATCATCTCATCAAGGAGCTTTTGCTAAATATCACTTGCATCAACTTCAATAAAAGGATCTCCAACAACTAAGACGGGAAAATGATTATCAGAACCTCCAGTAGCTTCAACATCACCAGTTCTTGGATCTTGCATATCATTAGCCGGTTCCACATCATCAGTTCTAATTTCTTCATCCACAATAGTATCTGGTACTGATTGCATATCTCTATCAGCACTGTGCATTCCAACATCTTCATTCACATTTACAACACCAGCTTCCATGGCTTCATCCACAACAGATTATGGAACTGGTTGCTTCAATATGTTTTTTATTTGATCACTCAACAATGCACTCTTATGCTCATCAATGAAAAGTGTACGCATGTACTCTGATGCTTGGCCTGCCATGAATTTCGACACATTCCCTCCTTGAGCTAGCAATTCATCAACTTCAGGTTTCTTTAAAGCCAAGTATATTTCAAGGCATTCCATCTTTCTATCAAAGAGTGTCTTTGAAGTTGTGGCTTCTACAAGTGATTTGTCAAGGTATTCCTGCCTTAACAAAAGATTCCTCATCTCCCCAGCATGCTTTGTTGTCAACTGTTGTATCTCTTGAGCATGTTTACCTCTCATTTCCTCTATTTCTTGAACATATGTAGCTTTCATAGTTTCTATCTGGGCGGTCATTTGATTGAATTCTTCCTGAAGCAACTCAGCTTTTGTCTTGCGTTTTTGCTTTTGCAATAAATTGTTCTCATCCTCAGTATATTCTTCCAAGAAATTTTGTGATAGCTGCACACACAAAATTCAAATAATTAGATATTATCAACAATTTTTTTGAGTTCATTTCACATAATTGCATACTCAATAAACATTCCTTGTAGGTATCCATTACAATGAATGAACTAGAATGTCAAGGAATCGACATTAACAGTCAGAGTTCATTTTGTGGAATGAACTCCCAGTTTTATCTTGAAGCAGCATAGTTCATTGCTAAGTGGAAATGAATACAACATAATGCTACCATGTTAGACTAGATTTTTACCTCTCAAAAATCATCAACAATCATTGATAAGTGTTTGCAAATGATATCAATTTTCCACCTTGCAAATCTTGGATGGTAGTCTACTTATTTCTGCACTTGCCACTTGGGTTTTAATTTCTTTGAATACTCAGCAAACCAAGGCTGTAAAAAGAAGAATTATACTAGTCAGTTATCAGCAACAATTCATTTCAAACATCAAAATGAAGAAACATAATAATGAATAGTTTTTCTTCTCACCAACAAGTAAAGGTAACACCCTTCAGAAGAACCTCTTCTCAAGCTTTCCATCAAATGCTTGTGTATGAGATGCGATAGAGATACTCTATCTATTGACTCTAGGCAGGCTAGGTACTTGGTGTGGATGGAATCTCCATCACAAGTAGTAAGAAAAACAGTATACAAGAGAAAGAGTTCAAACATGGTTCTAAGATCTTCAATAAATCCTCTATTCCTAATCAACTCAACGATTTTGTCTTTCAACTATGTGTTCTTTATATCATAAGATTTCTTTTTTGGTGGAAAATTTTTGTAGGTAGTATAGAACCTTCCATAAGTGTAGTCAGCTAGGTTTCTAGAGTCCAAGAAAGATTCTTCTATTCCACCTCCAGGGATACATGGTATTCCAAACACTAACGATAACTTTTTAGGTGAGGATCTTAGCACATATGTTTCCCCCCTTTACTTTGAAAATGAATGTATGATCATTTGTATCAGGAATGAAGTGGTGTGCATTGCAGACAACTTAGACAACATGTGTTGACTTATTCCATTCAGTAGAAACAATGCTTTCTTCTAAAAATACTTTTGCTACATTCCCTAATGGACTCCCATACAAAGCCTTTTTCTGTTCTTCATTCAAAGCCTCTTCTTATGGAAGAGATTTAATCTTATCAGCAAGAGCAATAACTCTAGCAAAGCTACACTTTATCTTCTTTTCTACATTTTTTTTAAAAGAAAAAAAGAAAGATTAATGGTTACTTTTCACAAATATTATTAGCTAATAAAAGAAGATAAAGTGTGGCTTGAGAAGGACCAATACTTCAGTTCATTCTACTTGGTGAACTCTCAAGCAGTTCAAAGTTCATTCAGTAAAATGAGGATTTCAAAGAAGAACCAACACAAGAATAAATCTAGATAATGGACATCATTCTACAAAATAAAGTCCAGCAAACATCATGATGTCAACAGCTGCTTACTTCATTTTTGTACAAAATCTAGCTATACAATTTTACAGAAGAAACGTGTTCCATTTTTGTACAAAATGAACTCAGACAAAGAAGAACCAACATAAGAAGAATCTATATAATGGACTTCATTTTGTAGAATGATGTCCATTCTATACAATGAATTGTAAAATATTGATCAACAGTTTTTCTAGACTTCATTCTAGAAATGAAGTCCAGCAAACATCATGGTTCACTGTAGAAATTGACTCAGTACAATTTTTCTATACTTCATTCTAGAAATGAAGTCTAGTAAACATCAAGGTGTATTGACCAACATTCTACAAATTGAAGTCCAGCAAACATCAAATAAGAAACATGGTTCACTGAAAAAATGAAATCAGTTAAAGAAGGACTTATTATTCATCAAACATCAAACAGATTTACACCTTCATTCTAAAGAATGAACTCATAAATAGATCTAACTTCATTCTACAACTTCATCATATAGGTCTACTAACTTTATTCTAAAAAATGAACTCCGACAAGATATACCCTACCTATAACTGAAATACAACTTCATGCAGACAGCATAAAACTGGAATACAAACTGAATCAACAACAAATAAATCAAAATTCAACTTCAGAAGATCAAAAATTAACTTCGAATTAGTGTTTTTTGTACCTTATGGTGGTTTCTTTACTTTTGATTTCTTTGTTACTGGTTCTTCCTCTTCTTGATTATCTCCTTGAAAAATAACTAATTGGCTGTTTGTTTTTTCAACTTCTTCGTCTGAAGATGTTTATGCTACTTTCCTCTTCGATTTACCCATTTAGGGTTTTGATTTCTTTAATTTTTCTAGGGTTTTGATTTCTTTACAAGGGGGTAGTCAAACGAGATTTCAGAGGACTTCTGGGGAGTTCCTAAATCTATTGTTAGTCCATAAGGATTTTTAGAGAGTCTCCCAATATCTCTTGTTATTCGTTAGAGACTTTTTTTAAGTCATTTAAATTCTCTAAAACTCCATGTTATTGGATTAGGAATTTTTAAGAGTCACTTTAACACCCATGTTATTCAAATAAGAATTGAAAGACATTGATTTGTTGTTTTTAGAGATTTGGGGAGACTTTTTTATGAAAATAGGCATGGATGAAATCTCACCTCAAGAGGTGATATTTTGGGAGACTTGAAAATTTCAAAAAAAAACTTGGTAAACATGAGAGTCAAGATAACATTGCTTCCCTTTAACCGAATTATGTAGGATTACATTCGGCCCAATTATTAGATTTTATTTATTTATTTATTTTGTCATGGATATCCAACGAACAAGTGTCACTGTTTCATGCTTATCAAACCTAGTTGTCATCACATTATCCAACCTAGAAATCATCGTGAATCTTATTCAACTTCTTCAGATGTGAAGAAATTATCATGGATCCAAATGGAGCCTCCTTCTACAAGAGAATGCCTTGAATGATGAGTATATTCCACCATGCAACAAATGATTTGGAAGATAGTAATTAGATATGAAGAGATATATGGGAAAATGGACACATATTTGCTTAGATACTCATGGTACTGTTATGAACATTATAACATGGATAATAAAATATTTATAGACGTTTTAATTTTTTATGGGATATTATACATTTTTTGTCTCTAAAAATCTTCACGATTGTTAAAGGGGGGACCGGTATTAGTAGGGGGTACCGTTTGAGTGATCTGACGGCCATGATCGGATATAACTATTTTGTCTCATATGAAATGGTACCCCCCTGCTAATACCGGTCTCCCTCTTTAGCAATAATGCAAATCATAGAGAGTCTTTTTAAATCTCATTTTTTTGTCTCTATAAGTCACAAAGACTCTCTAAAATGATCTCACAGAATCACTAAAAGTCTCTAGATTTTTAGAGAATCTCTGGGAGTCACTCAAATTATAAATCTACGAAAGTCCATATAAATCTTGTTTGACTACCTTCCTGTTAATTTTTCTCGGGTTTGGTTTGTGATTTGAAGAATGTTTTGATTTCGATGTGCGAAGTTTGAAATGATTTCGACTTATTTCGGTTAATTTTTGAGTTTGATGATGTTCGTTCTCTGGGTTTCTGTAGAGAAGAAGACGAAGTGGTTTTTTATCTGAAAATGAAACCAAGAGACTGAAAATGGAAAAAAGAACGAGAGAGACGGTTAACGCGTTTTTAGGGGAGATCGTGGGTTGAAGGCGGTAACAGTTAGGTAAGGGTATTACTGTCTGTTTGGTATTTTTAATTAATTATGGACCAAATGGAAAAGGTGATTTCTAAAAGGACCAAACTGATGTGGTCCCAGGCATAAAAGGAACAAACGATATTTTTCCCAAAACCAAACCACTTTTAACCATCACTTTCATCTCTCTTTCCTTTTACTTTTTCTCTTTACTTTTCTTTAGATAATAAAAAGAAAGAATGTATTTGGATTGATTCAAGATTTTGGATTTGCTAAAAGGTAGGGTTTTTTTACCTATTTTAGTATTATAATAATTATATTGATTTCTTTTTCATTTTCATGCTAAAAATCATTATGGTTGTTTTAAATTTATTAAGAGTTCGTTTGGCACAAGTGGATTTCAATTTCTAGGTAGTTCAAACAACCTAGAAAACCAACTACCTATAAATTCAACTGCCTTCGTGCAATATTTGTTGTTTGGCATCAAAATTGAATATGTGGAAAATAAGGTTAAGACATAGTTCTTTGTTGTTACTGAAAGCAAGGTTTCATGAAAAGGGATAAGAAGAATCAAAGCTTTTCTGATAGTGTGAATCGTTTAAAATCAGGATATCCGTTTGTGCTGAAATTTTCTGATAAACTAATTTGGTTTTCTAATATGTTCGATTAGTACATACGAAAATCAGTAAATTAAAGGGGGGAAATGGTAGATTAGGGTTCGTTATTGTACTGAAACAAAAACAAGAAGAACACCATTCAATTATGAAAGCTTCTTTTCCCCTGGATTAGATTTACAATCCAGATTTAATTGACTCTCAAAAAAATATAGGGTTTGGTATTTCATCAAAAGATAATTGATAGAAGTGTGTGAGAATAAGAGAACATAAATTTAATAACAACCCATGATGAAAACATGGGAAAATAGTTTGATTTCTCGGATTAAGCTTATGGTGAACACGAAAGGGAAAGGGGGGAAAATGGGGAAGAAGGAGAAAAGGATGGAAAAAAAGAGAGGAGTTTGAAATCCTAGGATTAAGGTGTCAACTTGTTTCACTGATCGAAGGAAAATAAGTTCCCGAGAAAATGGAATGAACCCTAAAATAGTTGTGCCAAATACTCATAAAATCAACCACCTCCTCCAACTACCTCCCCCGACTCAACTGCGCCCTGAAATTCACGGTGCCAAACACACTCTAAGTTGTTTTCTTTGCATAAATTATTTATTTATGAAATTTTGCATATTGATTATTAACAATTATTGTTAGATTATTCTAGATTTTTATTTTAACAATTGATCTAGGTAGTATTGTTTTTTCTCTATTTGTTAAGGAAATTATATTAATGCATAATAATTGAGTTTTGATTTGTGAAAGTGAATTTATTGAATTAGACTATTAGTTATTGGAAATGTTGGTGTTTGTACGCGAGTAATTGTGCTGATTAGAAACTGATATATAAGTCTCTATGTTGTTGAAATGTCAGGCCTTTATGGCATCCCACCACTAGTGGCTAGCCTGGGAAGACTGTTCGGGGAACAATAATGGTCTATTTACCGGAATAACTCTGACAACTAGAAATGGTTTGTTTACCGGAATAACTATGATAATTAGTAATGGTTTGTTTATCGGAATAACTCTGACAACTAGAAATGGTTTGTTTACCATAATAACTCTGATAATAAAGGTTTGTTTACCGGAATAACTCTGACAACTAGAAATGGTTTGTTTACCAGAATAACTTTGATAATTAGTAATGGTTAGTAATGTTTTGTTTACTGGAATAAATATGATAATAGAAATGGTTTGTTTACCGGAATAACCCTGACAACTAACTAGATTAAGGATCTAGAATTTGAGTTGAAGATTTTAAGTAATAAAATGTTAAGTATTTGTGGTTGAGAATGTCGTAAGTATTGTTGTGAATGCATAGTTTTAATTATAGTATCGGTTGCATGTGTTTGATTTTCGATGCACTCTATTATTTTTGGAAATTTCCTACTGGGTTGTGGTTTGCTCACCCCTTTTTCTCCCTTTTCCACAGAGAATGAAGAAACACTAGCCGTAAAAGAAATTAGTATGTATCATGGGGATTTGGGTATTGCGTTTTGGATTTAATCGAGGTGTTAGTTCTATTTTTGATTATGTAATTATTATTAACAGTTTTGTAATTTTAAAATTAAGATTACATTCCATTTAGCAAAATTTATTTGAGCATGAGTTTCTGATTTTATTTAATGAAATCTTTTAAAATGAAAAATCTGGTCCTACACGAGTGGCGGTCCGAAAATTTGGACTTGCTAGCTGGATCTGGCCCGACCCACAAGGTCGAATCCGTGTCCGCTGGAAGTCCGAAAATCCGGGCTGTCACAGTTGGTATCAAAGCACGCTTCTGATTTACTTGGACTTTGCTTGTGGACTTACCATTTTTTGAAAGCTTTGGGGAAAAATGTAAGGTGATTTCGTTTTTTGGTGTTTTCAGTAATCGAAACAGTTTTCTGAGTTTTAATTGGCGTGTTTTCTTGTCAGCTCTTTCTTGAATAACATGATTTTTATTTCGGTCGTGTATGATTTATTTTGAGAATGGGTTAGGTAATTAAATAAAATGTGTAACATAAAAATAAAATAAAAATTGTTTGCGTTTACGAATGTTAAAGTAAAATATTTACAAGCTAAGATTTAAAATATTTCATCCTTGATGGTTTTGAATTTCGAGACGAAATTCTTTTTAAGAGGTTAATATTTTAAAACGTTGTATTATTGATTTTAATTTTTAAGGGGTTAATAGTGTAAAACCCCGTAATTTTCTTAATACGATTTTTGTGCCTTAAACTCATCCATTTTATTTTTATTTTAGTTAATATTTAATTCTTTTTTTGGTGTACCCATTAGTGGGCTTAATCAGTGCATCAGACCAAGACAATTCAGAGCTGTACTTTGTTAACACTTTGGTATCCTTTGTTTGTTGAGAATAGATTATGCCCAAGTTGTAACAAATCTATGGATATCTTTGGGGATCATGCGCTTCATTGTGCTAAATATGTTGGATATAAGTTTCGACATGATCTTGTTGCTGACATTTGTTACAAAGCTGGCGTGCCTGCGCGCAAGGAAGTTTCTCTTGGTTTTCTGACAGATGATGATAGAGAATTAAAACCTGCCGATATCCTTGTTCTTAACTGGGATAATTGAAAAGTTGTTTGCATGGATGTCACAGGTGTCTCTTCATTCACTGGAGATGGTGTTCGCTCTTTTGTCCTAGGAAAATCTATCTCTAGTGCGGTTTCACGAAAACGTGTAAGTATTTGGACAAGTGCGTTTCACATGGTTTTGGTCTTGGTGTCCTAGATTTCTCCACTTTAGGGGAGCTCGGAGAGGATACTTTGGGTTTCTTTAAGCGTCAGAAGAATTGCCTTGTTAACAATGATGCTAGTAGCGGCTTGGGTAGTTTTATTTTTTTATAGATTAGGCATAGCTATTCAAAAGGGAGTTGGAGGCCAGCTTGTTGCTAGGTTACCAACCAAAAGCTTTGTATAATCTTTTAAATTAACTGAATTAAATGTTTAATAATAAAATTTAAAAAAATAATATTCAATTTGTAAAAAAAATATATTTATTTTTGAGTATATTTATGATTGCCAAAAAAATAAAATTTTAATTATAAATTTTAATTACGCAGTGATTATGCGGTGTGCCGAGTATATATTTTTGCTAGATTATGCATCTATCAATTATAATTAATAATGTGTCTGGGGTGCATATAACTAAATAATAGGGTGTATTTATCTATGGTTTCTTTGCATAAATTTATTTATTTATGAAATTTTGCATATTGATTATTAACCATTATTCTAGATTTTTATTTTAACAATTGATCTAGGTAGTATTGTTTTTTCTCTATTTGTTAAGGAAATTATATTAATGCATAATAATTGAGTTTTGATTTGTGAAAGTGAATTTATTGAATTAGACTATTAGTTATTGGAAATGTTGGTGTTTGTACGCGGGTAATTGTGCTGATTAGAAACGGATATATAAGTCTCTATGTTGTTGAAATGTCAGGCCTTTATGGCATCCCACCACTAGTGGCTAGCTTGGGAAGACTGTTCGGGGAACAATAATAGTCTATTTACCGGAATAACTCTGACAACTAGAAATGGTTTGTTTACCGGAATAACTCTGAGAATTAGTAATAGTTTGTGTAGGTGTAAACTATCCACAGATCCAGGTGGCAACATCCTAGGCCCGGTGTACCCAAATACGAAGAGACGCGAAGTATAAAGCGAAGATTAATGGGCGCGAGACTTAAGGAGCCACGTGGATCGGGCGTAATGATGTCGGACAAGACTTGACCCAGACTTCTGATAAAGCTGACAAGATAAGGTGTGGCGGGTCAAACGAGGAGCTATGGTCAAACGGATAAGAAATTACGGGTCACATCGGATAACCGTAAGGGAGACGGTCAAGATAGGCGACATCGTGTTAATAAAGCACCTGAAGAGATCGGCCCATATGAAGGATAGGCGAGGAGTCAGGATACATTGGCCACATGAGACAACGTGAGTCGTCCCGATCAAAGAACTGTTGAATAGATGTAACATGACCAACACCTTAATTTGGTTGTATAGAACTTCTCCTATAAATAGAGGAACTTATATTCAAGAAAGTTAGGTTGTAATTTGAGAGGGAGAAGGAGAGAAACTCGAGTGAACGCTAAGAAGAAGTAAGTGAGTAGTAAGTTCATCTTGTAAGGAAATCCAACTAAGAGCAACACCCTTGTAACACTTCGAAGTAATAAGATTCATCCTTTCACCCCCGTGGACGTAGGTAATCATACCGAACCACGTATATCTTGTGTTCATTGTGGAGTGTTTACTTTCATTTGAGATGAGTAACACATTTCTATCCTTTGGATGTAGTTTGTAGTAAAATGCATCTACATTCTGGCGCCGACTAAGGGGATCCGACTAAGATCTCCGGATACCTTGCCTTGAAAACCTTCAGAGACGATCAACAGCTGCTCAATACACGTTAACGTGTTGGAGTAGAAGCTACGATGAACTCTGTTGGCCGAAATGATGGTTGTTTTAAGTCATTTACTGAGCATTTAAAGTAAGAAAAATAGTAGCGTCTTCTTAACACCTTCAATAGTCTGATCGGCAGAGAAACTTCACGAGCTCACCAGCGACTAGCAGTTCAGGTTAGAAGCTACGTGAAGAATCTGTTGAAAGGACGAATGATTGTTCTCGACAGTTGTAGGATGGTTAGTGTTAAGCGAGTTGTTTCCCAGCTGCGGTGTGAATTTGGGTGCTCGGAGTCACTGAAAGTTTGCGTGTTTGGATGTTTCATCGTGTGACAAACTGTCAAACCATATAGAGTTTTGCCGGCGGTGTAGCATAAATCTTCGGAAGGCCGTACTTTTCAAGCATGTAGAATTAGAACAGGAGAAGTGAAGTTGATACAAGCATGATTTGGTTTTTGGGTTGCGTGCCGTACTTTTTAAGCATCATGTGCATAAGTTCAATGATTTGGAGCATGTAGAATAAAGGACAAACTAACTTAAATGCATAGGTCGAGTACAGAGAGCGACGTCGTACGGAATAATAGTGACAGGGAAGAGAGGTCTGCCACAAGTTCAGTATAGGGACAAGATAGGGTAGATAGATGGAACCCACCCGATAACTGAAGTAAACCTTAAACAGTGGCAGTAGTTCGTACCAGTCGAACTTTTTCCTTTATGTATAAACCTTTTTTTTAAAGAAATCACGTCAAAGTGAGGTGTTCTTTGTATTTGCTGACGTAGGGACGGGCGATACTCGGCTTACCACGCGACGCGGATGATGGCTAGCGCTTCAGGGACAATAAGGATGTTGAGGAATCGAACAGTCACTAGCAGCAGCATGCAGGCAGGGGTAATGGGGCCGAGTTAAGAAGACGGTCGACAACCACCGCCCGAGGAATCTCATGCGGCTGCGCGAGGAATGTCCATTGTATACGAGGAGGAAGATATGGGGAGAGACGATAACACCCTACCTTTGAACCAAGTTGTATTAACTCAGAGAAGAATTGATCAAGTTGATGGACTCACGGCTTTAGACACCGATGACGATGAGGAAGCACTTGCAGCCCAAGCTCAGAGACAAGGTGGAGGCAACAATATGAGTACCAGGAATCTTTTGCAAGGGAACAAGAGCGTCTCAGGAAGATACAACTGGGGCGAGCAGCAGCAAGTAATGTTGGCCCGACAACTGTTCACCCGGTCGGACGTATAACCAACCCGATACTACCACCACCACCCGCGTCTGCACCATTACAGCCTCGGCCACACCAACCTAACAGACATTCCAGTTATGAAAGCACGGACCCGACATTATTGGCCATCTTGGAGAGTCAAAGGAGACAAGAAGCGGCACTAAGAGAACTCTAGCAACAGAATCTAGCCTTGGAGTACGAGAATTACCAGTTGAGGAACCAACGAACCAGATCAAGAGGGTCGTCCAGTCGAGGAACATCGGGTTATCGCGGCCGATCAGGTCATTCACCACCTATAATGGGGTCGAGCAACCTTAATCAGCCCGATCAATCAGGTCAACCACCGTTACCTCCGGTACCCCCCATGCAAAGATATGGACCACCCGAGGACTCGTCTATGGATGAAGAAAGGAGAGGAAGGGACGAGCGACAAGATCGGACAACAACATCCAAGCTTAAGGAATTGGAAGCAAAAATCAAGGAAATCACAAGCGGAAGCGAAGAGAACAAGTTGGCAGAAATCATGAGCGAGGCTGAGAAGACGCCTTTCTCCCAAGAGCTCGAACAACTGCCGTTCCCACCCAAGTGTACCTTACCTGCATTCCCATCTAGATTCGACAGAACATGGGATGCAACCGAGCATTTAAAGATGTACACCATGTCGCTGATCCAATGGAGGAACAACCCGGTAGTTATGTGTAAATTCTTTCCAGCTAGTTTGGAGGACGAGGCGCGGGATTGGTTTTATTCACTCACACCTGGTTCGATTAATGGGTATGATGCGCTAGTTGAAGCCTTCCTTGAGACCTACATGCATAACAGCCGACCTCGGCCAAGAATGAACAAGCTGTTTACTCTCGCCCGAAGATTCAGGGAGCCCTTGAGAGCTCTGACTGATAGGTGTAGGAAACTGTGTACTGAAATCGGGAAGGTGCCAGTGGATCAAGCCATCTTTAGGTTTGAAAACGCGTTGGGGAGATCGGACCCCATTTGGATAGCCATGTTCTCTGAGAAACCTAAAACCTTAAAGGAGATGATAAGAATGCAAGAACACTATATCGCCTTGGAAGAAATTCATCCCGAGTCAAGAGATAGAGGAGTACAAGAAGCTAGTGTTGAAGTTGGTACGGAAACTAAAACATTCAAAAACGACCCCATCAGGCGATCAGAAAAGAGATCGGACCCACCCCCGAGGAGCAGTGAGAAGAGGGAATGGGTGGCTTGAGGAAAGAATCCAAAACAAGAATCCCGATCATATACCCCTCTAAATGCTTATTTGGAAGAGGTATTCAAGGAGGTTGAAAAGAGAAACGATATCAACTACCCAGCATCGAGGGGAGTCCAGTTTCAAGAGACCCGAGATCATCCCGAATACTGTCACTACTATCAGTATAGGGGTCATTCCACCAACAACTGCCGAGAAGTAAAATATATTGTCCAGCACCTCATCCGAGATGGATATCTGAGGCAGTATGTCCGACACCCTCCTCGGCCAACATCAACACCCGATGCACCAGTTCATCAAGTCCGTATTGATAGGGAAAATCAGTTCGTGAGCACCATTTCACACTCGGCTATGCAAGACTACACCCTCGGTCCAGTAATAACTACCAGGATCCATAAAAGGGATCATGATGGTAAGGAAATATGTAGTGTAGCCAAGGCCCTGCCTATGGAACCTTGGATGATGATGCCCATTTTGTTCTCGGATAAGGATATCCCAGTAAACGGACAGGCACACAATGATCCATTGGTCATCACGTTATTGATCGAGAAGTGGGGAGTAAGAAGGATTCTCGTGGATAACGGAAGCTCAGTTTAGGTACTGTTTTACGATACGGTTAGAAGAATGAAACTCTTGGATGACATGCTCGTCCCCTCAACATATCGCATTTAAGGATTTAACGGCACAGTAACCATCCCAAAGGGCGAAGTAACTTTGAGAGTTTCAGATGGTGGTGGCTATCTCGACACGCTAACCACCTTTTGTGTGGTGGACGTCGCCTCACCTTATGAGGCAATTATCGGGGGTCCCTGGATCGCGGGGATTAAGGGAGTAGCGTCGGCATACCATCATAGGTTAAGGTTCCCAACTTGCAAGGGAATAGCAGAATTTGTAGGCGACTCCCAGGCGACAAGAAAGTGCATGAAAGTCGATGTAGAAATTAATGAAGAACGGCGAGCTTGGAAAAGGCAAGAGAAGAACAAAGCAAAGGAAGTTCATACGGCAAGAGAATTGGAAGAGGTGATTTCACAAGTGGTCCTGGCATATGAGACTCAATAACAAGACCCTTTATAGAAATTAAAGGAAGCGTCCCCAGCCCGGGAGACCAAATCAAACTTCTCGACAGTTGATCCAACCCGGGAACGATAGAAGAACCCAGGGTCATAAGGATCAGAGCATTACTATCGGACGAACAAGCAAGTCAACTCACGATGTTATTAAAATAAAACTTGGATGTATTCGCCTGGGAAATGCACGATTTGGAGGGTATTGACCTGAAGGTTTGCTGTCACCACTTAAAGATTGATCTAAGGTTCAAGCCGGTTAGACAAAAAATGAGGCGTATCGCGCCAGAATTACAAGCGACAGTCGAGGTCGAGCTGAAGAAGTTACAGGAATACGGAATAATAAGGAAATCTCACTACCCACAGTGGATATCCAACATGGTCATGGTTCCAAAAAAGAAAGGAGGGGTCAGAATATGTATTGATTTCAGCGACTTGAAAAAGGCCTGCCCGAAGGACAATTTCCCACTCCCCAGTATAGATCAGCTAGTAGAATCGATAGTCGGATATGAAGTGATGACCTTAATGGATGGATACATGGGCTACAACCAAATACCGTTGGCGCACGAGGACCAGGAACATACCTCCTTCTTCACGCCAAGAGGATTGTATTGTTACACCAAGATGCCATTCGGACTTAAAAATGCGGGGGCTACATATCAGAGATTGGTAGGCGACATGTTTGAAGACAAGATTCACGATACCATAGAGGTTTACATGGACGACATGTTAGTTAAGAGTCGTCGAGCTAAAAACCACGTCCGAGACCTTCGAGAGATCTTTCAAACAATGAGGAAGCACAAGATGAAAATTAACCCCGCCAAGTGCGACTTTTGGGTTATGTCAGGGAAATTCTTGGGGTACATCATCACCCCTAGGGGAATAGAAGCGGATCCTGAGAAGGTTCGGACAGTCCTTGAAATGCCATCTCCCGCGACAGTGAAAGATGTGCAGAAGTTAAACGGTTGCATAGTGGCATTGGGGCGATTTGTATCGCGATCATCTGACAAATGCAAGGCTTTTTACCACATTTTGAAGAAAGGAGAAAAATTTCAGTGGACGGATGCCAGTGAGGAGGCCTTTCAAAAGATTAAACTACACCTAGCTAGTCTCCCGGTCCTTAAGAGGCCCGATCCGTCAGAAATCCTCACCTTGTATTTGGGAGCGACACCCTATGCCATTAGCGCAGTATTAGTGAAATCGGAGGGAAGTATGGAGAAGCCAGTATATTTCACTAGTAAAACACTAAGTCCGGCCGAGAGAAACTATATGAGAATGGAACAGATGGTGCTCGCTCTAGCCTTTGCCGCCTCAAATCTCCGAACGTATTTTCAAACTCATCGAATACGAGTTCTCACCAAATTGCCTATCGAATCAGTCTTGGATAGCGCAGGGCGATCGGGGAGGATATCCAAATGGGGAGCCATAATCAAACAATATGACGTGGTATATGAGAAAAGAACCGCGATCAAAGGGCAGGTAGTGGCCGACTTCTTGGCAGATTTCCCCATCAGTGATGAGGACGAGGTAGAGGATGTACCGGGGATGGTAAAATAACAAGAGGAGCCAGCGGACCTACTAGCCTCTAACAGTCCAACACGATGGGAGGTATTTGTCGATGGTGCAGCGAACAAAGAAGTATCGGGCCTCGGGATAGTATTCACCACACCTAAAGGTAGGAAGATCGTGCATTCATTCAGATTAGAGTTCAAGGCAACAAACAACGTCACTGAGTATGAAGCGGTGATCCATGCCTTACGAATAATTGTGGAGATGGGACTACAAGAAGTCTGCTTGACTAGTGACTCACAATTAGTGATCCAATAGATTACAGGCCAATACGCTACGCACGATCCTTTGCTACAAAAGTACTGGGAGCTCGCCCAATTTTACATCAACCAAATACCCAACATCAGATTCCACCACATTTTTCGAAAAGATAACAGACACTCAGACGCTCCATCGTACATCGCCTCACAGTTAGTAGACCCGAGCATCGAGGGCATACGTGTTATGAGGCTTCTTATGCCATCCATCTCAGAAACACCCGAAGTACGAATCGATGTGGCCATTAACACAGCCGAGAGATACAAAGAAGGAGACTGGAGAAAACCGATATATCGATACCTGGAGACAGGCGAGCTACCCAAGGGTCGGCCCGAGATAAACAAAATCAAAAGCAATTTGGGCGCCTACGAGTTAAGAGAAGGGATCTTATATCGCAAATCCTACCTAGGACCACTCTTACGATGTTTGAGTAAAGAAGAGGGCCATATAATCCTACACGAGCCATATTATGGGGCGGCTGGAAACCATAGCTCGGGAAGAAGCTTGTTGGTTAAGGCAAAAATAATGGGCTACTTTTGGATGTACATGAACGATGATGCAAAGCATATGGCGAAAGCTTGTGAAGAATGCCAGCGTTTTGGGAAGAAAATTCATGCTCCAGGAGTACCTTTAAACCCAATTTTAAGCCCGTGGCCATTTGCAAAGTGGGGCGTTGACATTGTCGGACCATTACATGTGGGAACAGGTCAAAGGAAGTATTTGATCGTGGCTACTGATTACTTTACCAAATGGGTAGAGGCGGCACCGCTAAGGCACATTCGGGACAAAGATGTCTTTAAATTTATTTGGGAACATATCATCTGCCGTTTTGGGGTCCCAGCGGCCATCGTCTCTGATAAAGGGAAACAACTGCAAGGCGAAAACATTGATCTTCTGTTCAACACTTACAACATCAGGAAGAGCAAAGTTACCCCGATTTACCCCCAGTGTAATGGGCAGTCCGAGATCACCAACAAGACTATCGCCGATAACATGAAGAAAAAACTAGATGAGGAATATGGAAATTGGTGTGAGGAGCTATATAATATCCTATGGGCATACATAACCACACGACGAGAAGCTACGGGATTCTCTCCATTCATGCTTACCTACGGAACCGAGGCAATCCTACCAATAGAGGCATGATCCCTACCACAAGGACAGAAGCTTGGAGGCGAAACGTGTCATCCGATCTAATCTTGGATAAACTCGACGACTTGGAAGAAACAAGAGAAATGGCGTTACAAAAAATGGAAAATTATCAAAGGAGATTATAACGGGAATACAACAAGCGCGTTCGACCAAGAGAATTTAATCCCGGGCAGCAGGTGTTGAAATTTCTGGCTGAATGGGAGCGCGACAAAAAAGGCGGAAAACTAGCACCAAAGTGGGGTGGGCCATATATAATCGAATCTAAGGAGGGCGAGGGATCATATCGACTACTGCGACTCGACGGAACAAGAGAGCTCAAACCATGGAACATCCGATTCCTGAAACTCTACCATCCTTGACGAGCGATGCGGAAAAACGGTAAGCAAACGTGTCTTTTATCTCTGTGAAACCGTGAGGGGTATGGGATAGGGCATGAGCGACTAATGGTCATTCGTACTCGGGGAAAATCCAGTATGGAAGTGCCGAGGTGACTTACACTCGAATGGGCATTCGTACTCGGGGAAACGCCAGTGTGGAAGTGCCGAGGTGCCTTATAGTCACCTGGATATTCGAACTCGGGGCAGTGGCAGTGTGCAAGTGCCGAGGTAGCCTAAGGGTTCTGGTGGTTGGAAACCATTTCCAAAGGTTGTTTAGACGCGAGGTCTACTCAGCTAGGTGGCCTACTTACATCTGAAAGGTCACCACCATCGCAAGTGGGCGTGTCCACTTTCCCGAGATTGGTTGGTCGATAACCGCTCGGGAGTATCGAGCCTAGAACTAGGATGACTGTTACCCTTCCAATGAATCCAAAGAGATAGTGATGAGATACCCCAATCAGGACATGGCATAGGGCCCGATGACCCTCCTTGTTGGGTGTGTTCGACAGAAATGGTTAGAATACTAACTTACTTGAACAATGATTGTAGGAATAACATGTGAAACAAAAGATAACTCGATTGCGTCGTGCGTCTTATAAGAACATACGGAAAATGTCATACAACCGGGCGAGAAGAAGAGTTTAACGAAAATAAAATAAACAACATCGGCGACGCAACACCCCCATTAAAAACAAACAAGCAATGTATCGGAAATAAAACGGGGAGAAGTGTTTAAAGCGATTTACAACCCGATGAAAGGGGCAACATAGTGGCGCAGCACTACAAAAACAAGGTTTAATCCTTGGGAGGGGCAGTACTGGCCTTCTTCTGCCCGACCTCGAGCCGCTTTTTTTCCACCCATGCCATAATGCCCGACTGAACCTTCTCGTCTATTTCCTCTTCATGGGCGACACGCTCTTCCTCGAGCTGTTGGGTAATCTGAGAGGCGTTTTCCTCGGCGTCGGCCAGCTTAGAACCCAGATCGACCTCGACCTGCTTCAATCGTCGGACTTCCAGATCCAATTTGTGAGAGCGTTGTTGCTCGCCTACAAAAATGTAACAAATGCGGATTATACATCATGGTTTATCGGGGCATAGTCTAAGTCTAAGGAACCGCTTCAACATGTCGCTCATAAGACCTGACAGAGATGGTAACACGGATTTAAGTGACTCTACGGATTTGGACAACTCATCCTCGGCCTTAGACAATTTCGTGGTTAGCTCGTTGAACTCGTTACTTGGACAGTACTTCTTATGCTCGTTCCAGTCGTCTATTAAACGTTTACGCGACACCTGAAGCACTGCAAGCTACGATTTACTCCACTCTAAATCACCCCTAACTTTATCGAATTCACTCACTCGGCCCAGCAAGTCGCTATTAGCTCGCTCCACCACATCTGTATCCCTCAATATACGTCGGAGGTCCTCATGAAGGTCTTGATTCTGCAATTGAAAAGCGTCTACCTTTTGCTCCAAACTCGTGGCTAGAGCATCCTTTTCAGCAGTAAAACATTGAGAAAATCCCAAGTGAACCCGCAAACTATCCATCTCTGACGGATCATACTCAAATCGGCGATGTCGTTCTAGCTCGTCCTCCAGCCTTGCAATATCCTCAGTTTGACGGTCGATCTTACCATCTTTGTTTGTTATTCGCTGACGAAGATTCTCTACTAAATCCTTCTCAATATCCCATTTTTTCTTCATAATCCTAAACTCCGAAGTAGCGTCTATACCTATACTAGATATCTCGGCTAAGAAGAAGGATACCCGACTCAGGATATTGGCACGATAAATTCAATCAACACAAGTTAAGAATGATAATATACCTTGATCATCGGCAAGTTTGATCTCCAGCTCGTTCGCACGACTCTTTTCATTCTGAAGTTGAAGTTGGAGAGACTCTATAAACTGCTTGTCTCGGAGGAGATTGGCGGCATCTAAGCGTACTCGGTTCATAATCTAACACAAGTAAGCGAATTTACATCATAAGCGACACTCAGAACAGAAACCAGAAGCGGGGCATCATTACAACCGAAATAATAAGAACAAATCGCTCACCAAAGTGTCAAGTGTCAGGGCGATGTCACCATAACGGGGCACATCATTCAACATCTCCTCATCAGTATACTTCCCAAAGTCGGAGGAAGTAAGCGCACCCAAGGATTCCATGATCGGGCCAGAGACAGTAAAGGAAGTTTCAGCACTAGAAGATGATCCTTCAGTAATCCGGGGCATACAAGGAAGCTCTGCCGGTACGCCAGTAACAACCTTCTCTACGTTGGGCGTCTCCACGGGCTTATGCTGGTCGCCCATGCTCGGCTCACCGTCTTTTTCACCCAAGACATCCTCATCAAATAACTCATCTTCATCGGAAAGTTCAACAATCGGGACCCTTTTCGGCGGTGGCTTAGCAACGTGCTTACCTCGGGCGGGATTACGCCTAAGAGCATTGGGGTCAACATCGCCCGCATCATCATCATCGTGCCTAGGGTGTTTCTGCACAAGGTGTCTCGTCAGAACATGTGAAGGAAAAAAACAGGGGCAAGTACATGTACTTATAAGAAAGTCATTGTGTTTGTTACCTTCCCCTCGTCTTCCTCAACCCTTGTGCCGGCACCTCTTTTCCTAGATCCGACAGTCTTGGTGGAACCGACCTGAGATTTTCAAACAACAACAAATAACTAATTGACGCCCGAAGATAACAAAATAAAAATCAAGAAAAGCGCATACCTTATCAGCCTTGTCATCATTAACCACCCAGAAAGAATAGGGCTCAGCAGGAAAAGTGGGCGACGGGAAGTCACCATGAAGAATCGGACCTCGGACAAGAAGTGGAACTCCGGGATAAATCATATCATTAGAATGGCGGGGTCTCCTGTTGCAGGGTTGGCCGATAGGATCGGCATCCATCATCATCCTTTCAACACCCTCGGGCATAGTTTTGACCCAATGAGGACTAGCAGCAAAACCGACAAGCTCGCCCAGGATTGAAGTACCAGGTCGATAGTTGACAAGAAAATTGGAAACGGTATACTCGGGAGCGTCCTCGGGCTTGTAGGTCGACCACTCGGCAACAGAACCGTGACCATCGCGGCGATCCCTCCACTCGTTCATAATTCGGAAAGTATTACCAGTCCATTGAGCCAAAGCACGAGAAGGCTTGATCTGAGAAAGGATCTCGTAATAAAAAGGGCTATCAGGGTTGTACAGGGGAAGACGAAGGCCTAGCTCCAGTTGATCCAAGGTAATGACCACACAATCAGCCGATTGCTCGTGCCTCTTCATGTCGGTCTTCTTCAAGGTACCATTTCGTCCCGAGAGAATGGTCACTTCGTAATTCTGAAGATCGTACTTATCATTCAACTGCTCAACAAACTCTTCATCAGAGAGATCTTTCACCCTTTACTCGGACCTGCATGAAATAGAAGAAGAGCTATCAGCAAAAATAGATTTTATCGCGCGATCATCATACCTAGAAGGGCTTTCAAGCAAAAATAGAGAAGCAAGGGAAGGAGCATCAAACTCGGAAAAAACGTCGTCAACAGACCTTTCCTCAGTCATGGAAGGAGAAGAAGCCATTAATGGAGATAATGCAAAGCTCGGTTTTCAACAAAAAGAGATGAGGCGACAACAGCTACTGTAACAATCGGTGAGGGAGAGATAAAGGAAGAAAAACAAGAAAGCTAAGGTTTTTTAAGCGCAAAGTAACGAAGAATTCTTGAAGAAGAGATTGCAATGGCGGAAGACTGAGAGAGAAGTGGTGAAGAAGAATAAAAAGAAAAAAGGAGCGGGCTATTTAAGGAGGATAAGTTGTAACCGATGCCAACGGTTACAGGTAATAAAGTGGAGATAGTGGGACGCTGCATGGCGGGATTTGCGGCATGGACGAGGACGTGGCGGTTGAAACGACTTTCTTCCACTCGTGTCTGCTACACGAGCGAAAGAAGGGGCATAAATGTAGGTGTAAACTATCCACAGATCCAGGTGGCAACATCCTAGGCCCGATGTACCCAAATACGAAGAGACGCGAAGTATAGAGCGAAGATTAACGGGCGCGAGACTTAAGGAGCCACGTGGATCGGGCATAATGATGTCGGACAAGACTTGACCCAGACTTCTGATAAAGCTAACAAGATAAGGCGTGGCGGGTCAAACGAGGAGCTATGTTCAAACGGATAAGAAATTACGGGTCACATCGAATAACCGTAAGGGCGACGGTCAAGATAGGCGACATCGTGTTAATAAAGCACCTGAAGAGATCGGCCCGTACGAAGGATAGGCGAGGAGTCAAGATACATCGGCCGCATGAGACGACGTGAGTCGTCCCGATCACAGAACTGCTGAATAGATGTAACATGACCAACACCTTAATTTGGTTGTATAGAACTTCTCCTATAAATAGAGGAACTTATATTCAAGAAAGTTAGGTTGTAATTTGAGAGGGAGAAGGAGAGAAACTCGAGTGAATGCTAAGAAGAAGTAAGTGAGTAGTAAGTTCATCTTGTAAGGAAATCCAACTAAGAGCAACACCCTTGTAACACTTCGAAGTAATAAGATTCATCCTTTCACCCCCATTGACGTAGGTAATCATACCGAACCACGTATATCTTGTGTTCATTGTGGAGTGTTTACTTTCATTTGAGATGAGTAACACGTTTCTATCCTTTGGATGTAGTTTGTAGTAAAATGCATCTACAGTTTGTTTACCGAAATAACTCTGACAACTAGAAATGGTTTGTTTACCGGAATAACTCTGATAATTAGTAATGGTTTGTTTATCGGAATAACTCTGACAACTAGAAATGGTTTGTTTACCGGAATAACTCTGATAATTAGTAATGGTTTGTTTACCGTAATAACTCTGACAACTAGTTATGGTTTGTTTACTGGAATAACTCTGATAATAAAAATGGTTTGTTTACCGGAATAACCCTGACAACTAACTAGATTATGGATCTAGAATTTGAGATTGAAGATTTTGAGTAAGAAAATGTTAAGTGTTTGTTGTTGAGAATGTCGTAAGTATTGTTGTGAAATTTTATGCATGGTTTTAATTATAGTTCGGTTACATGTGTTTGATTTTCGATGCACTCTATTATTTTTGGAAACTTCATACTAGGTTGTGGTTTGCTCACCCCTTTTCCTCCATTTTCCACAGAGAATGAAGAAATACTAGCCATAAAATAAATTAGTATGTATCACGGGGATTTGGATATTGCGTTTTGGATTTAATCGAGGTGTTAGTTCTGTTTTAGTTTGATACTTTTGACTATGTAATTATTATTAACAGTTTTGTAATTTTAAAATTAAGATTATATTCAATTTAGCAAAATTTATTTGAGCTTGAGTTTCTGATTTTATTTATTGAAATATTTTAAAAAGAAAAATACGGTCCTACACGAGTGGCGGTCCTGAAATCTGGACTTGCTAGCAGGATCAGGCCCAACCCACAAGGTCGAATCTGTGTCTGCTGGAAGTCTGAAAATCCGGGCTGTCGCAATTCCCGAGAGAACAACAAGAGCGACCTTCCTTTTACAAGAAAAGAAGGATTTCTTTGGACATTAACAAATTACATGAAACCTGAATTTGTATCCAGAAAACTCAATTAAATTAACCACAAGAGAACCCATGATTAATTTAATCGGAAATGCTTTCATAAGAGAACTTATGGAGCCGCACAGTACTTTCACATAGAAGTGGATCATGGAAAGATCAATACTGCGGAATATTCAAAGATTCATTCTATTTTCATCAAAATATTTGCATAATGATATCATAGACTTAATCTTTGTTATCAAAAGTGCATTCTATTTTTCATCAATATTTGCATAAATACATATAATAGACTTAACTTTTGACATATATGGGACAATCATACTTTATGGAAGCAAACACTCATATCCCATAACAATTTTTGCAATATATAAAACCAATAAAGATTAATACTGTAAAATTATCTTCCAAATAAACTTTAGAATTTAAATAAATAAATCTAAAAACATTGCAAGATGAGAATCGTTGGCAATAACTATGTGTACTCACAATAATTGCTATTCCAAACCCTAATTATCCCTCTTAAAACACAAGAATAAATTCTCATAAGAAGTTTCCTAGAAAAAAACAAAACTCAAGTTTCTTTGATAACATCATATCCTTGATTCTTTTGACCGTAGAGATTCCATGTTCATGAGTTAGAGCATTAACTTTTCGATCAAAAATGTGGACAAGATGCCTAGCTTTGTCACAGTCCATGATGAGTTTCTTTGTATTCCTGATCAAGATCTTTTGATTTTTAAGGATTTTGGTCTGACCATCAATAAGCTGATTTATTTGCAGTTGAAGATTTGCAAATTCGACCTAGAGTCATTCTGAAAAAGAATCAAATCCTTGAAAGATTCTCCAATCCAGGAGTTGTACTCTTTTCTTTCAATCATCTTTTTCAAGACAAGTTCATGAACAAAATCACATCCTTTAAAGTCTTCTTCCATCTCAAGATTCACCACTTCTTGAGGTCTTGAGGAGTTCTCCATGTTTTTATTAGGGAAATAAAAAACAATATATATGTTTACGAACAAGAGGACACCTTGTTATGGAAAGCCTAAAACTTCCAAGAAATATACGGATGTTCGTAGACTAGATGTGAACGGTTAATGGGTCAGAAAAGATCCAAGAAAAAGAAAATACTCCCTATTTTCAGATATCTCTTACCATCATGGCTCAATAATTAAAATATTTAATCAGAGCATAAGGAAGATATACACTAGTTACAAGGAGTTAAGAGATGACTCAACCTTCACAAAAGAAGAAAACAGCTAAATCAAACACAAGACAAATGGTAACCTACAGTAGACTTGAGCATCTCGCAAATGTCATCCTTGCAACTCTCAAGTTAGATACAAAGATGAAATTACCTAGAGCTAGGTAGCAAAGTGAGATTTAATCCCACCATGAGTATTGAGATATGAGTTGTAAATACTTTCTGAGAGTTTGAACCTAGTATTCCTTACCTTCCTTCGGCTATTTCTTATTCCAGAAGAATTTGACATAACCTTTTTAGAAAATACATCAGAGGGATTTTTCTGAGGATTAAGTCTAGGACCTATAGAAATCGGTTCCATGGGATTAGAAAAGAGAGATCTCCACCTTCTAGACTTGGATATACCAGACTTATTCTCACAAACACTGGGAATGTGTATTTTTGCAGTGTAAAAATTTGAACCATAAGAATAAATACGATTCCTGTAGAGATTTCAAGATGAGTGACCATTGAAGTCCCTTTCATGAGAGTTCAGTTTTTTTGTAGGAATGAAATCCATTGTAGATGTCTCCAGAGAATTTACTCTGTCGACAGTAAAAAGAAGTAGATTTTGAAGATCGGAAATTTGTTTATTTCTAGCAAAACAATGTTGAACATAATGAACTTCCTTTGGAGAAATTCTCTTCATGTTCTGTAATTTCGCATGAGAATTAGTGATTAGCACAAAAGATTTTCTCATTAAAACAGAGTTTTCCTTTTCAAGGATTTGAACTGTTCCTGGGCTAGAAGAAGGAAGCCAACCAATTTCTCTTTTTCAACACGAAAGCTATCCAGATCAGATGAATGAGTCTCCATCAAATGTTTTTATCTAATTGAATCTTCTTTAACAATATCCTCAAGAGTACTAATATTTTCACATTGTAGAGTAGTTTCTTGAACAAGTTTTTCGATATTGTTAGAGAAGGACTCAATGATGCTATAAAGTTTCCGTTCTCTACCAAAAGACTTCTCAAGCTCATCAATGAGCAGATCATGTTTTTCTTCAAGAGACATAGTATTAAATGTCAGAAGATCATGTTTATCTTAGCTCCTTGAAGATCAATAATCTCAGTAAATTTTTTTTTGAGTTCTCATGAGTTCCATTTAAGCTTCAGACATAGTGTTAAATGTCACATCAGAGGGAATGTTATCAGGATTTGATAGAAAAAAAAATTTACCTCGAGATTTAAAAGAATCAGCAAAGGAGTTATCCTTGGACGCAATCCCAAGACATTTAGCATAATCAAAACTTTTGGAACTTATTTATATGTGTGCGAGTTTGAGATAAAAAACTATCCAAACAAATCAGATTGCCACAAACACATACTTATGAGGTCTTAAACGTGTTTGCCTGCTCTGATACCAATTGAAAAAGCGGGGGTCTAACAACCTCACCCAATATTTCGTTTAGGCAATCTATATGGTCAAACTCCAATATAATTCCAAGATAATCAACTAGACAGTTAGACTTAATCAATGGAAATATATCCAAGAGTTGTATCTCTGTTTCTCAATATAATCAGAAAATCAAACATACGGAATCCGTAAGCATGATTATTATGAGAAACAACTTGAACGGTACCAAAGACCAATGTTCAAGTGTTAATCAATTTATATCAACAACCAAAGGTTTGATTATCTAATTGATTGAACTATGCATAACACGTGATATTTCAATTATATAAAACAAATATAATGCGGAAAAGAATTAACATATACACCAGAAATTTTGTTAACGAGAAAACCGCAAATGCAGAAAAACCCCAGGACCTAGTCCAAATTTGAACATCACACTATATTAAGTCGTTACAGACACTAGCCTACTCCAAGTTTACTTCAGACTGGAAGGTAGTTGATCCCTAACCAATCTCACACTGATTAAGGAACAGTCGTATTCCTTACGCATCTGAATCCCAGTAGAACTCTACGCACTTGATTTCCTTAGCTGATCTCACCCATAACTAAGAGTTGTTACGACCTAAAGTCGAAGACTTGATAAACCGATATGCCTTAAACATAAAAGTCTATTGAATAGATAAATATGTCTCCCACATAAATACCTATAAGTTTTGTTCCGTCTTTTGATAAATCAAGGTGAACATGAATTAATTGATACACCAGACTTATATTCCCGAAGAACAACCTAGTAATATCAATCACCTCACAATAATCTTAATCGTATGGTAGCGAAACAAGATATTGTGGAATCACCAACAATGAGAAGAAAATGTTTGTGACTACATTTTATCTTGCCTATCGGAGATTAAATCTCGAGCAAATCTTAGAGAAGATAATACCCAATCACGACAGAAAACAACAAGATCAGAACACGCAACTACAGAGAAAATAGTTGGGCCTGGCTTCATAATCCCAATGAAGTCTTTAAGCCGTTAACCTATAATAGTTTTATAAAAACCTAGGTTAAAGTAGAATCGACTCTAGTCGTAACTAGTATTATAAAAGAGGTGTGGGGATTAGGTTTCCAAGTTGCTAGAGTTCTCCCTTATATAGTCTTCAAATAAGGGTTTACCTTGGTAACAAAGCATTCAATATTCACCGTAAGATGAAAACATGATTAGACTCAAGCTAAAATCTTTCAACTTTTAGATCGAACTTATTTTGTTATACACAAATGAAAAGTGACTTTATTTAGATATGGGTAACCGTACTTAAACGTGTACACCTTGTTGGATCAACAATAGTTAACCGAAGTTAGCCATATGAACACTTCCATATCAACCTTGTTCATCTTAACACATCTAGTTCAAATGACTCAAATGAAACTAGTTATAGAGTTTTTTAATTGTTTATATTCTCATAGAAGTATACAAGACACAATTGAAGTAAAATCGATTTTGATTCACTCGAATCAATTCATGAACATTATAGCCATGGTTTGCAAAAGATTGCATTCCTTAATATATAAATATATTAGTTCATGAACAAACCTATTTTAGAACATAACCTACTCAAGTATGCAAACGGGTATGCATACCTAAGTGGCCAGACTTAGTTTGGGTTCGCCAGTATGCGAACGGGTACGCATACCTTCCAAACTCAATTGAATTTCCGGACATGAACTTACTCCAGTACGCATGCGGGTCTGCATACTAAGTTCCAAGATTTTCATTAAACCAACTAGTATGCATACGGGTATGTATACCATGGTTCCCGGACTTGGAATAACTTGCAACAGTTAGCTTACAAGTACGCATATTGTGTTATATCCAATCATGGTTAATTATTCTAAACTCCCATTTCAATCATTGAAACATTCTTGGAAGATGACAATAGTTGTCTCACACAAACTATTAGCTTCAAAGCAATTTTCAAGTGATCGATAGATCAATACAAAATATTACGAGTCTACATCAAATGACTGTCTCACACAAATCATGTAAGATGTTACCAGGCGATTTTCAAATGATCATCTTTTGGCTTTCGTCGAGAATATAATATGAACTTGGTTAAAGTGAAATTTTACCAACACATATTTCAAAAAATATATAAGCGAGTTAAACTCAGCTAGAAATATCAAATGTGTATAATCTAAGTCTATATAGCTATATGACTTTTGTCTCAAATAGGAGATAGAGTAAATAAACTTTTGAGTGATAAATGAGTTCAAGTCTCCACATAACTTTTGTTGATGAAGTTCCTAGTGGCGAAGATAGCTTTTAAGTTTAAGGGGGGCTAAAAAAAATTGATAAACTTGGTGGACTAGATTATTAAAAATCAGGGGGCTAAATTCTAAAAACTAGAGGATTAAACCTAAAAACTGAAGAATATTAAGGGCTAAATATGGTTTTTTGAAATTTTAGGGGGGCTAGAGCCAGGGTTAGTCAACCCTTGGCTCCGCCCCTGGAAGTTCCACAAGCTCCCCTTAGTAGTTTTTCTTCTTCAATCGATGAACGCCGTGAAGTATAATGCTCAAATACACTTTATATCCTAATCCGAGACTTAGCTATAAGTAGACTAGAAATCAAGACTTATAGTTTTGGTAACTAAACTTGACAAACAAGATTGAGATAACAACACTTGCGAGCTCGACCGAGCAGTGCTCTAAAAATTGTGAGGTGATTGATATTTCTAGGATGTTCTTCGTGAATATTAGACCGGATTATCCAATGGTTCTTGTTCACCTTGATTTATCAAAAGACGGAATAAAAACTCCGTAGGTACTTCTGTGGGAGACAAATTTGTTTATAAGTCTTCGACTTTGGGTCGTAGCGACTCTTAGTTTTGGGTGAGATCAGTTAAGGGAATCAAGTGCGTAGAGTCCTGTTAAGATTCAGAGGCGTAAGGAACACGACTGTACCTTAATTGGTGTGAGACTTGGTTAAGGCTCAAATATATTACAGTCCGAAGTTAATTTGTAGTAGGCTAGTATCTGTAGTGGCTTAATACAGTATGGTGTTCAAAACTGGACTAGGTCCTCGGGTTTTTCTGTATTTGTGGTTTCCTCGTTAACAAAATTTCTGGTATCTGTGTTATTTCTTTTCCATATTATATTTTCTATATAATTGAAATATAACAGGTTGTGCATAGTTCAATCAATTGGTAAATCCAACCTTTTTTGTTAGATATAAATTGATTACGCTTGGATATTGGTTTTTGATACCGTCCAAGTTATTCTCATACCAATCAGTTTACGGATTCCATTATGTTGATTTGATGATTGATTTGAGAAAGAGATATAACTCTTGGATATCTTTTCCTGATTGAGTCTAACTGTATAGTTGATTCTCTTGGAATTATATTAGAGTTTGTCCATACAGACTGCCGAACGAAATATTGGGTGTGGTTATTAGACCCCCACTTTTTCAATTGGTATCAGAGCAGGCAAACACGATAAAGCTGATAAGTTTGTGTTTGTTTGATCCTAAAGTTTTTCCTGATAGGAAACCACTTTGGGAAATTTGTTATGTGCATCTGTAACGCACACCCGAAATCATCAAAGATTGTTCTGAGTTTATTTTTCTCAATACCTATGGTTTCTTAAGATTGTTAGAGCATAGCTCGATTGAAATCACCAAGCGTTGGTACGTCAAGTTTGGTTGTCATATTTTAGTGTGTCAAAACTCATTTAAAGTCGTTTGATTATATACTAGAGTCAACTTCGTTTAGGTTAGACTAGAAAGTCTAAGAATGTTGAGACATACAAGTATTGCTCTGAAGACCTGAAGAATGTGAAGAAGAAGCGAACTACAACGATAACATCATCCTTCCTCTTGAGGTTAGTAATATTGACTTGAATTATTTCATTCCTAACGTATCTTTCAAGTCGTGCTATACTAAAAACATAACTGCGAAGCTGTATATACTATACATATTATATAATACTCTAGTGATGTGACATGGTCATATTTTATATGATCATAGTATTAGGGAATTAGACTACGAATTATAACGCTTATCTTTTAAACTTCGTAGATATGATATCGACATAATCTTGTATATACTGTTAGGATTATGTGAATGGGTTATGGTGAATATTTCATCCTAGGAAACAATGTTTTACATTTGTTTAAAGGAAGTACATTCATGAACTTATTTTATGCATCAAAAGGGAAATCATTAGGCTTATTGGTATGGCTATTCATTGCAAATCTTTGGATTACCAATTAATTGGTTATCAGTCGACACAAATATAATTTACACTTTCTTACTACTCAAAATATATAATAAAGCAAGGGAAAGAAAGGATCGATCCCACCGAGAGGACTAGGTTGTCAAGTTGTTTCGGTTTCCTATATAAAATACCGGGAGTTTTCTGATTTTTATGCAAGTAATAGTAAAATAAAAGCAAAGAAAGAAATAAGAAAACAAATCAAATAGAAGAGATATTGTTTAAGGATTCATCTTCATTCACAAACATGCTTTCAAAACAATAAGTAGAATTGATATTTAATCTCAACTTTTATCAAAAGCCCTAGAATACCTTGTTCGCAAGAATATCCCGCTAATCTCCTTTTGTCATCAACAAACACATTAAAAGATGCGAGTATGAGTTCTATCTAAAAGAACAACCTAACGTGTAAAAGCATTAATCAAGTTTAATTCCATAGATGCATTAAGTTCTATGAAATCAGGACAATCAAAGCAATCAAACGTGGAAAGCGCTCTAATCCGATTTAACAAAGGTTATGGTTCACATATGATCATAAGGATGCATCACTGCAATCTATAACCATATTCATGCTACTTGTAATCATGAATCTATCACTTTTACGTATAACAAACCCTAATCTAGCAATAGAGATGAAAACAAACTCAACCGATTCATGACTCGATCAAACAAGCATTCAAATCATGTAACAATATAAATAGTGAATCATAATCGATAATATGGAGACAAAACTAATTTATCATATCAAAGAATCATGCTTTGTGAAATCCAATTATTCCATAACCAATAATAAAAACTAGGTACTCATGTTAATGGAGTTCATAACAAGGAGAAAGAGAAACCCTATCATATTGTAAACCCTAGAAACAAAAGTAGTAGATAAGATATTTCAGTTTTAGAAAAGTGTTTTCTATTTATATGCTTTTCTCCCAAAAGGATACTTTCCCAAAATTAGGTTAAGTCTTCATAATCTTCAAGTCCACGTCCATCTACTAGTCCACCAAGACCATGTGTGAGAAATATGTATCTGGACTTTTTGGGTCCAAAAATGGTCGCCGGAATTGATGACGTCATCGCCGGAATCCGATTGCCGAAAAAATATCTCCGGGCACTGAACCATCAGAAACTGTCATCAACAAGTACATTCTCCCAGCTCTTCCACTCTACTTCTATGCAATTCACACAAACACAAAATACCATCTAAACCAATTCCCTATTCTTACGAAAACGCACCCAAAAGCGTAGCTCCAAACTCATATATCCCACCGTCGACTCTTGTATCCGACTCGAACCCCCTTCATGATTGACTTAATCTTTACGATCCCCACTTTTGGTTCCAAAATCCGACATCCCGAGCTAGCACCACCGGCTCACCATTTTAGCCCACTTTTCGCACAATTTCTGCAGCATTGGTTTCAGGCCAATGTCACTGCCATACTTCCCAATTCTTACAGCTCTAGTCCTTTCATCTAACCCTGTAATTTAAATTTCTCTTGAAACACTTCTCGGCATCACCAGCTGCAACTGCAATCAGCTTTATGACAGTTTCAACACTAAACCATGTGCAGTTCCAACCACTCCCATTCCAGCATACTGAAAAACCACCATATGTAGCTCCCTTGCACCTGCAAGTCCTCAGCCAGCTCCTTTTGCACTTCTCCTTCACCTGAGTCCATCATTCTTCATCTTCCATCATATTTCACTGGTAGCAACTCAAATCCATCGTACACTGGTTCTCTATATCTTTCCAATACGACAACACCCACCATCATATATCACCACTGCAATTACAATGCCACCAACTCCTAAACATCCCTTACAGCTCACATTGCTGCTCAATATCACCACTCCATCCTCTTGACAGAACCTTGCCTGTAATTTCTTGTACCACCACCTCGACCATTGCAACCACCAGACTTCAAACCTCCAATCACTATTCTATTAATCTTCTCAACTTTATTACTAGCTAATTCTCATTGCAAATGTAGCTGCAATAACACCATACTTCAACCCCATCAAGCTGCAGCTGCAATCAGGCCATCTCTTCCATGTTCAAGTTCTTAAATAAATACCTAATTCACACAAAACCCATTCATTATCTCCTTCAGAACTGAACCCATCTGCTCAAATATCTAATTTCATCGACCTAATTTCTACATTTGCATCTTCTCTCTTACTAGCAACAACAACCCTAAATCAATTCCTGCAGAATTCATCATCTCTGCCATTTTGAATTCTGAAACAATCCCATACCATTTCATTGGTCTTCTTATCACTTCCAACACTACCAGAACTCGAAATCACTCAAACCCATCTCATTAAACAAGCTAGTTCTTCTCGATTTGAACCTGGTACACAGCCGTATAAACCCTAGTTCTTCCCTTTCTCGCTGTAATTGATCCATCACAAAATCACCAAAACTCAACTGTACGTAGTTCACAACTTATACGCATTAGATCTTCTTCTTTTCTCAAGACCCATCTCTCTGATTTTCAGACAAAAGAATGCACAGCCGTTTCTCAATTTCTGTTCTCTAAATTTTAGTAAGGAAATGATTGAGAGTTTTGTGTATGGATGAGACTAGCTACACCCACTCAAGTGAAGTAGATAGGGGGTATCTAGAATGATTTTAGGCTCCCATAAATAAGATAAGGGCTAACCAAATGACACCCCTTAGCGTTGACTTGGCTCGACTCCATATCACTCGCCCATGAAATGGTGACTCTGTCCTTTATGCTTAAAATAGATGGTTTATCCTTCTTTTGCTCCAAATGACTCCATTGCACCTAATAACTCAAATTCACACATAAGATACATAATTCACACGGAAACTCGCAAAGAAAGCATAAATACTGGATATAAAATTAGGTGTTTATCACACCTATCACCAATATGTGTGAGATGGTAGAATAGATCGTAACTTTTTTATGTATCTTGGTATAACTAATTACAATGCCTAACTTATGATTTGGTATGAATAGTTTTTATTAATTGGTGTAACCGATCCTAAGTAATCACCATGAGATGGTATGATCGATATTTGTAATTGGTGTGACCGATCCTAGTAATTGGTGTGACTGATCAAAGATAGTTGTGTAATCGATCCTTGTAATTGGTAACTGGTCCTGATAATTGGTGTAACCGATCCTGGTAACTGATGTGACCAATCACAAGAAATACCATGAGTATATAGTAACAGGTACTAGTAAATGATGTAACCGATCCTGGTAATTGATGTAACCGGTCCTGGTAATTTGTGTAACCGATCACAAGTATTTTCATATTGAGGTATAACTAATCCTAGTGATTGGAAGAACCGATTGAACACATGTATGTGATTTGATACTTGATCAATCACATGGTAATCTTGGAATATAGGTGAACCAATTATAAAATTGTTTGGAAGTGTGGTATAACCAATTCCAAGAATGTAAATCCATGTAAATATGAATAAGGATTTACAGTGAAAAAGATGTCAACATACTTTGAACAAGTACAATAACTCTCTTATCATTTACTGTTCAAAGATATTCCTTAGTACTCAAGGAGATCTTGTGCCGAAATAAATTGATAATATTTTAATTAAGGCTTTTGGTTTTATATGCTATAATTACCAGCAATTAAATGCATATCTCTAGAGAATAAAAATTAGTAATGTGCATTTACTAATTTGATATTTTATATTGAGAGATTTTAGAAATTTTGGACATGCATTTATTGGAATTATAAAAACCGAATTTTTCTATTCTTTACATATCTTGAGAATATTTTCGGTTTTGAAAATTCCTTGATGTCCAAACATCCTTGGTCTATAAATACCTAAGTTTGCATTTCTAGCAAACTATCCTAAGATCCAGGCAAACTTAATTTCTTCCTATTTCTGGTAGAGCCGTCTATTCGAGGAGGAAAGTACCCTAATTAGGCGAAATCTCTTACGACTGCTCGGTGATTGCTTAACTATATATATATAGCTAAATGCTTCTTCTGCTATATTCTTGTTATTGTCTCTTCTACATCTCTACTTAATAACTTCTTACATAGCCTTATACATACCCATTTGTTCATTTCCTTGAACTAAACCTCCACTCACTTAGAGCCATGGTCTGAATGATATTTTGAGATTTAGAAATTATATGAAATCTCTTCTTTATCTACGAAACTAATGGGTGATACAAAATAATCAGTATCACAGTTCATTTTTCTCTCCATCAGGTATTCGGTATGTTGAAGTTATAATCTTCTTATAAGGAGGAACTTAGCTACTGTAATGGTAGTGAGAGTTAAATAATTTTATTGGTATCATTGGGTCTAATAGAACTGATTGGTCTCCTTTAAATTTCTAAGCATTACAAGACTGGTTTGAATTGTGTTTTTGTCATTGATAGGCCATGCCAACAGATTTGAATTACAAAATCCAGTTATGGACTGGTTTCACTTGAGCATCCAGTACCCGTTGTCTGAGAGTATTAGGTGAACTTGATACAAGGGTTATCAGTTCGCCGAGAAGAGAGGTAGGAACCAAAGCTAGTTGCTAGATTTTTCTATTTGTCTAGTCTCTGGATTGATATGTTTTTCAAAGTAAATGCTTGTAACTAAAAATGGTTATTCTGATTAAAACTAATACAGGATTAGTTTGATGCTTATGATGTGAAAGATGATAGATATTACGAGGGGAATCAAGTTCAACTTTGAGGGTTTTATGTGATTAACGTAATCAAAACACCAAACCAGCTGCTTTAGGTATGTAGAAATAACAATATAACTATAATTCATATTTCTGCAATTTTAATCATGAGATTGAGTTATGGGCTTACATTGAACAGATTATCTTAGTAGATTTTGAACTATGAATTGAGTCAGTACATGCTAGGATTTGTTTTGTCAAATGTTCGGGTATTGTGACATTTGTTATGCATTCATGTTCACTGAAAGATGTCCCAACACACCACTGCAACAGATCTAGTCTGTTTATTTGGGTTAGCATCTTATTTGGCTTCTGCACAAGCACAAAATAGCTGAGGAAAAAATGTATGTATGTTGTTGATCATCTAAAGCTGGTCATAACTGTCTCAACATTTCTTAAACGGTGTTTCAACCTTCTAGTGGTTGGCTAGGATGAACTGCTGATTTCAGTCTAACTATACTTCTGGTATGTAACTATTTAATCTTGCCATCACTCTTAACTAAAAATGTTACTTAACTATTAAGATTTAGTTATGTATCAAATTGGTAGCCACTTAAACTTGTCTTGAGGAACATATCAGATTATCACTTCAATAATGTACTTTATAAGCTTTCAAATATCCAGTACATGCTAGGATTTGTTTTGTTTTTAGCTTTATCAGGAGTATTGTTTTCATGGATGAAACCTGTATTGGTGTGTTTAATAATTTGGATAGATGGCTGAAATGGTTATAGGATTTTTGGGTGCCTACAAGATGTTTATTCATGTTTTGGTTTAATGTTTTAGGTGATTAGTGGAATTAACATGGGATCGCGTTGCGGTAATCATATGTACGTAAAATTTGTTCCTTCATTAAGTAAATTTCTGCTGAGATTCATTGCATTCATCTTTGGCTTTGCCGAATTTTGCTGACATTGGACTGTTTCTAATGTTTTATATGAAAAATCACCAGTTATTTCGCAGGTGCTGTTGCAGGAGCTAGAAAGGCTTTGATCTCTAGTGTACCTTTTATTTCAATCTCATTGGACTGGTCAGTGATAATTTTATTTTTGTAAAGTAGCATTATCTGAGTTTTATGATGCTATTATTGTATATTATATGGAGTTACATGTTTTCTAAATATTTTGCTAGGAAGACGGATGAAAGTAAAGAAAGTGATTTCAATAAAGCAACCGCTGTGTGTTTGCCATTAATACATGCGACAATAAGGGATATTGAAGCTACAACTTCTCCATCAACAAACAAGGTATGTTATTATCTCGTTACTTTTATGTAGTTTAGACTTCAAAGCATGCGATCAATGCAGGAGATTCTTGATTCTGTATATATGATCTATAAAAAGCCCTGACGTGAAAGTTTAGAATGTGAAGGATTCGACATATGATATTTCATCATAGATATCACACCTGAGGATTTTAATTTGTTAAATGACAGCTACATTGAATTAGTCCTGTAACTGTTGGGTTACTTGGGTAGCAATATCATCAGTTAAAACAACTTGAAAATTATCTTCGAACGTTTGAAAAAGTCGAGTGCCTAGATAATGGATGGTGTTTTTCTGGTATTCGTACATGGGTGCAAATGCCATTGAACGTCCTTTATTTGGACCATAAGGCTTAACAGACCTAGAATTTTCTCTACTATCTCGTAACCCAAGTTTAGTTGTATTATTTGGTGTGTTTCCTCTCTTTTCAAATGGGCCTCGCAGTTGCTGTAAGATTTATTTCCATTCTCTTATTTGTCTTACTATATACTTTTCCAATATGTTAATCCAGTTATTACACTAAATTGGCTCTATCTGCGATATCTGATTAAAATAATTTGCGATGCTTTGTTCGCAGGTTAATTGAATGACGCTCTGTTGTGAGATCAGAAAGGTTGGAGAACAAAGCAACATCCATTAGGTCCCTTAGCAGCTGCAAGATTTGTAAGATTCTATGTAGTATCTCCTTATAGTGATTTAAGTTGGAATAACTTAGGAATGTCTTATTATGAACTGAACTTAGGAACATAGTAAGTTTCTATATGTACATTAGTTTACTGTGATACTTGTATACATTTGTATCAAAGACTCATACTTTTTATTATCTTCAATTGAAGAATCCTTTTTTCATAATATAATTAAAGAATCATTTTCTCATAATATAATACAGTTCTGTATGTCCATGAATAACATTGTATTGTAGTTTGTATATATGTGGAAATGATGAATATGGGGAACTAGGTAATTGCATGGGTATATGTGGGGGGAAATGGATTTTGACCAGGTCAATGAAGACTTGACCTTTTTTTTTTGATGTTGCAAAAAATTCGCAACATCAGTGACATGTTGCTAAATTAGAACCAGGACCAGAACTAATAATATGTAGTTCCGGGTAGGGGTGTTCCTGTAATTAGCAACAGGTTAGCAACAACAAACTTCAATTGCAAATGAATAGTTTCGCAACGTTAGTCTTCGTTGCGAATCCCCGTTGCTGACCGAGATTCGCAATAGAGCTTATGCCATTGCGAAAATTTGCAACACGATATTTTGCAACAGGGATCTGCCGTTGCGACCCCAATCAGTAACCATGGTCCGTTGCTAATCCTTAAAAATGGTGTAGTGTAAGATTCATTCAAACTAGATCAAAGTATCGACGGGATCTTTAGAACTGTTTGTAGATCTGAAGACATCTTGTGATAATCCATTGTTAACAGACTACGTTCTGTGTGTGATTGATCACAAGAGATTCAAGTGGTGTTGTGCAGATTATTATTGAAGATTAAAGAAGATTTGAAGACGAAGAAGATTTCTTATTAATTCTCATATCTTTGTGTGTGCACAAACCTTGATCGGATGGGATCCAACTAGAATCAAATTTATTCGATTTATTAGTTGCGTGAGATCGACATTCTCAATATATCACTTTGAGATTTATTTTGATTGAGTGCGAATCTAAACTTAACTACTTTTGTAGTTATTGGATAGATTGATCTAGCCAGGCAAAAAAGTTTATTAGATTAAACGGAAAAGCCTTTGCGTATGACTTGATATATCTTTATCTTGAAAGAATCAATAGAGTTGTTACCAAACAAATTTGTTGTTCCTTTAATGTTTGGAATACGATCCAAAGGAATTGTACCAGTGCGTGACCTTCGAAGTCGAAAACGCTGGGATACTGAGGAAACTAAGTGAACTATGGGTAGTTACTTGGTCTCAGCTATACGAAGTTGGTGTAGATTTTGTATAATGGCTTAATTCTGTGAGTATTCAATTCTGGACTAGGTCCTGGTGTTTTTATGCACTAGCAGTTTTCCTCGTTAACAAAATTTTGTTATGTGATTTACTTTTGTTTTCCACAATTATATTTGTTTATATAATTTATAGTAAATTACACAAAAGTTAACTCCAATATACTTGATAGTGATCCTATAAAGTTTGGTTCAGTCTGAACCTATTATCAAGTACCACACTTTGGTAGTCGTATTGTCTCGATCGCGTATCCATAGACAATCACACAAAGTGTGAATACCGATATGTTGTATCGTCTCGACTCTGTCCATAGACAATCACTTTCGGTAAGAGGACTTATAGGTTGTAAACAAAAAGATTGTGGTGTATTTAGGTACCGTCGTCTTTTCAATTGGTATCAGAGCAGGCAAAACCGAAAAAATCTAATAATCTGTGTTTTGTACGATCCAACCTATAAGACTTAAATATAAAAATGGTTTTTATAGAACATGGGAATGATTCAGTTAACGTAAAGCAAGATATCAAGAGTTTTGAATTAACACTTGATGATGGCATCTACGAATCAATAACTGAAAACATTTATGAAATCATCACCATGGAATCTACTAATCTTGTTAATGATGTAGAAACTGATGACAACTGGAAAATATGTCTACAAGAAAGGTTAGATGAAATTTTCGATGATGACGACTCGGATTTTGAACGAGATGTAGAAGAGGATATCTTAGAATACTCTAAACTACTGGATCCTTTGAAAAATAAAAAAACTAAGTGCTTCAGATTTTCTTGGTTTTATGACTCCTCTTTGTCGTGAAAATAAGAAACTGAGGAGGGTTTTTCAAGGATATTATATTGGTTATCTCCTCAATGACTCTACTATTAAATATCGTACATAAGAGCTAAACTCAAAGAGTCTCGAATGCAAGAATCTTCGTAGCGATCTCTTTTTGTCGAAAAAGAATTCTGTTGAGTCTGAAGAAAGGATTAACTCTCAAAAAAAGAGTTTTAAAGAGAAAAATGGTGAATATCTCTCACGAGAGAAAAGCATTGAGACTGAGCTAGCTAGTGCACTTGATAAAATCAAGACGTTGGAAGAAGAAATTTGTACTTGAAAAAAAAATCCAATGATAGTACAAACAATTTATCCTCATTATTAAAAGCATGAAGATATCATGGTGATACATGAGGATTGAGATATAAGGAATCAAGTGTTTCCAACAATAACAATGAGATAAAATTTGTTAAAGCTAAAAATTCTTCTCAACTAGAGGCTTCTACTGATATCAAAGATGCTCATATTTCTTGTAAAGAAGAAAAGCTTATCAAGCCTAAGTATTGTGTTCAACCAGCAGTAATCAAAGAAACACTTTTGCTAATGTCAAGAAAGCAACAACGTTGAACAAATAGAAGAACAAGAAAAAGAATAAAAAGAAAACCCGTTGAGCTCCAATGGAAGAGGTTCCACAAAAAGGTAACATTAATACTCAGTCTTCGCATGTTACTAAGAATTATTATTATTGTGGTAATAAAGGAAACTTGCAATGGGGATGTAAAGTTCGTAATATGCAAGATGCACTCTCTTTTGTATCAAACGAATTGGCTAAGTTTGCTCCCCGAAAGAACTCAGATCTTTATTGTCCTAATTTTAGGCAAAAGAATTATTATAATGATAGTTCAAATTTTTCCTATCGGTCAACAAAGTCATCTCATAAAATACCCAATTATAAAAAGAGATATGACTTTGTAAATGCGAAGATAAGATATGATGTTCCAAATTGGAGAAAAGTTGTTTCGAAAAATATCCAAAGGGGCAATGGTCCTAATTGTATGAAGGACAAAGATGCTTCTGTGAAACCCATCTCTAAATGGGTTCCTAAGTCCTCCATATCCAAGAAGGGACCAAAAGTTAGTCATAAGAATGACACTCAATTGATAAGTTGGTAACAATGTTTGTCAGAGTTTTCTTGTAAGACTAAGGAAAGATATCTTGATGTCTAAAGTCTCTTGTACGAATGAATGTTGTGATAATGACACTATTTATCACAATCAAAAAAGAAAAACAAGAGATGGAACAAGAGTAATAAGAAAACCAAGCAAGAGGTCAAGAGTGATTTTGTCTTAGTCCCCAGTGGCAAAGAAGACAAGGCTCAAATAAACACAACCTAGTTGTATTGGAATGTGCACGTTCACCTTTGTGATCAATCTTATGAAGGGTGAGGAAGTAAATGAAACTGAGCACATGATCTCCCGGTTATTATATGACTAATTAACATCTTTATGGAGATTCCTTTTCTTTTATACTCATACCTTCTCTATCTATATTTGAGATTTTGATAGACATGATCGCTATCGTATATGTCAAAAATAATTTCACTTTCCTAAAGTATATGATAAGAAAGAGTTCTTTTCCACAGAGAGTTAATTTCCTAAGTAACCAATTGGGTGGATTTCTTATTTTTATGCAAGCAATAAAAGTAAATAAAAGGTAAAGTAAATTGGAGAAATAATCAATGAGAGAAAGATATTGGTCAAGGAGTTCATCTTCAATCTTAAACAAGTGCTTGCATACATTATTAGAATTACAATTTAATCTCTTTATCATCAAAAGCCCTAGACTATCAAGTGAGCAAGATAATCCGTTAATTTCCTAAGTTCATCAACACAAACAATAGAGAAACATATGTGAATTCTACCTAAAGAATAACCTAACGCCTTACGCTAATTAAGTTCAATTCCTAGGAACATTAAGTTTCGGAAATAAGCTAATCAATTCAATTGTCATACATTGCGCATGACAATTCGGACAAAGGTCAAAATCTACATATGATTACAAGAGTTTATCATTATAAATCGTAATCATATCACGCTACTTGTATTTAGGGTTATCCCTCGATGATAAACCCTCAATTAGCTATGGACAAGGATGCAAGTTCAATTATCATATCATAATACATCAATCACGTGATTATAAAAAATGTAGAAGTTTGAATGAAAACTAATGCTTTAATCAAGCACAAGTTTTAGAAATCAAACTATATCCTTAACCAGTAATAAAAGAATTATCTACCCATATCTATGGAGTTTATCACAAAAATATTAATCGAATCAGAGAAGATGAACATAAGCAAACCCTAGGAAGATATCCGGCTCTCTCCAAAGCTCCCAGTAGAAAAAAATCCCCAAAATTGTAGACGACTTTCTTTTCTGTAGCTTTTCTCCAACTTCTAAAATTAGGTCCAATCTCCAAAGTCCAACACAAAGATGTCCACCAAGCCCATATGTATAAAAACCCATGTAAAATTATGTCCACAAACTGTCGGCAAAAAACTGGTTCCACCGCCGAAAGTTGGACGGGAAATCACCGGAAAAGTAACTTAGGTGACAGGAAAGTACACCTAATCACCGGTCAACAAGTCAGCTCCGTTGGGTCAATCGAGTCAAAAAAAAAGTCAAACCGGGTCAGGTCTAGTCACCCGAGTCAACTCAATGATGTCATGAGTCAGAAACGAGTCAGAGTCTAACTATCCTGACTGAGCTGCATTAACTGAGAAGGTTTTTTCCTGAGCCATTGCACTGGCCTATGCTCTATTGTATAATCATTGTGCTTCAGCACTGCTCTCTAGCCATGATGGTTGGTCACTGCAAACCAGCTCCAGCTGCACTACCATCATACACTTCATCGCAACAGCCTTAGTGACATCTCATTTTTTCAATCTTGTTCCTCCCAGCTTCATTACCACATATTCTAATACTCAGGCCATGCTTCAGTATAAAATTCCAGTTTACTTGTAATTTCAACACTAGATGACTCACCACCAGAACCACCTGACCTGCAATGGCAACCGCAATTCAGCCAATTACCACTCCAGTTTGCAGCCACTACCATCTCCAACAGCAAGTCCGTATCTTTGATATACTTTTCTATTGATTAAGTCTAACTGTCTAGTTGATTCTCTATAAAGTATATTAGAGTTTGTCCATACATATTGCTAAGCGAAATATTGGGTGTGGTTGTTAGACTCCCGCTTTTTCAAAAAGAATCAAGGATATTAGTGATACCTTTTATGATGGACCCTTCCAAAGGTATCATGTTATCAAAGAAACTTGATTCTTGTTTTTGTCTAGGAAACTTCTTATGAGAATTTTTTCTTGTGTTTTAAGAAGAATAACTAGGGTTTGGAATAGCCATTATTGTGAGTACACATAGCTATGTCCAACGATTTTTATCTTGCAATGTTTTTAGATTTATTTATTTAAATTCTAAAGTTTGTTTGGAAGATGATGTTGCAGTATTAATCTTTATGGTTTCATATATTGCAAACTTGTTATGGGATATGTGTGTTTGCATCCGTGAACTATGATTGTCCCATGCGTGGTCAAAAGTTAAGTCTTTTATATGTCGATATGAAAGTATTGATAAAATATTGAATGAACTTTTGACAAACAAAAGATAATCATATCATGTCATTATGAAAATATTGATGGACGATAGGATGATCTTTTGTTTACAAAGATTATGGCTATTATACGTCATTGTGCATATAGTGATGAGCAATAGAATGAATCTTTGTTTATTCCACAGTATTGATCTTCCCTAATCCATATTTTTATGTAAAATACCGAGAGGCTCCGTAAGTTTTCTTATGTGAGCATTTCCGATTAAATTAATCATGGGTTCTCTTGTGGTTAATTTAATTGAAATTTGTTGACACAAATTCATATTCTTATATAATTTGTTAATGTACAAAGAAATCCTTATTTTCTTGTGAAAGTAAGGTCGCTCTTGTTGTTCTTTTGGGAATGACATTATATGGGGGAGAGTTCTTAATTGAACTTGTGCTTAACTGCCAAATATTTGTGGGGAATGAGGCTGTGGAATATTATAGTGGTTATCTTATATCTTTATAAACTCCTTAATGAATGCATTTAGTTTCGGCTATATGATTGCATCTAAAAAAAGTTGAGATGTGCTTTCTTTTGGTCATGAAGTGTCTCTATGGAAATTTCATTAGGAACCCACTAGTTTTCGTACCTTTGCCAATTTTATTGACAAAAAGGGGGAGAATTAATGTGTAGTTCACACTACAAATACATATGGTTTTTGGATCATTATGTAAGGGGGAGTGATTTTCATATGAGATGAAGTATTGACTAAGGGGGAGTGATACATATCACCATAGTCAAAGTTGTGATACAATTGAACTTTGATGTTGTGTAATAATATTATGACACTGTGTAACAATGATTGAGAGATATTGTTTTTTAATTGTTATGGCTACGGATCTTCAACAACAATGATGTTGAATTGAATATCTTTGGAATCATTGGAGTACTTAGAAGTGACGAAGATTTTGAGTAATATTGAAGAACCAAGGAGATCAATAATGTGGATGAGAAGCTGCACAGTTTATTTATTTTGTACTCCATATGTATTGATAGTTTTGTCACTAAAATTGATAAAGGGGGAGATTGTTAGAGCATTTCTCGGTTGAAATCGCAAGCGTTTCTATCTCAAGCTTGTTTGTCAAGTTTAGTTGCCAAAACTGTAACTTTATTTCTAGTCTACTTATAGCTAAGTCTCAGACAAGGATAGTAAGTGTATTTGAGCTCTAGACTCCACGACGTTCATCATGCAAATACGAATAACTACTCAAGGAACTGGTGGAACTTCATCGACAAAAAGGTATGCGGAGACTTGAACTTATCTATCACTCAAAAGTCTATCTATTCTATCTCTTATCTTGAGACAAAAGTCGTATTGCTATATAGACTTCGATTATACACATTTGCTATTTCGAGCCGAGTTTATCTCGCTTATCTATTTCTCAAAATATGTATTGGTAAGCATTCGCTTTGGCCAAGTTCATCTTTACTCGTGACGAAAGTCATGTTGGTTATTTCAATATCTTGAAAATCGCTTTGATGAAAAATAGTTTGTGAATAACAACTATATAACATCCTCTAAGAATGTTTTAATGATTGAAATAAGAGTTTAGAACGTGTAACCATCTTTGGATATAAGCATAGTGTGTTTTCATATTTGTGTAAAAGTCCAAAACCGGGAACCCAAAGTATACGTACTGGTACACGTACTGGCAGTTGTTGGAAATCCGGGATAGTATGCATACCCGTACGCGTACTGGCGGAAAGTTCACGTCTGTGAATTTCTGCTGAAGTTTGGAAGTGAAAACAAACTCAATCCGGTAACTTAAGTACGCGTACCCGTATGCATACTTAAGTAGGTTACTTTTTAAAATCGGTTTGTTCATGAACTAAAACATTTATATATATATATATATTAAGGAATGCAATCTTTGCAAACAGTGGCTATAATGTTCATGAATCCATTCAAGTGAATCAAAACCAATTTTGCTTCGATTGTGTCTTGTATACTTCTATGAGATCTAAGCAATTCAGAAAATCTCTAACTAGTTCATTTGAGTCATTTGAACTAGTTATGGTGAAGATGAATAAGGTTGATATGAAAGTGCTCATATGGCTAACCATTGGTTAACTATTGTTGAACCAACTAGGTGTACACATTTAGGTATGGTTACTCAAACCTAAATGAAATCACATTTCATTTGTGTATAACAAGCTAAGTTCGATCTAAAGGTTTTGTTAGAGCATTGTGATAGGTGTGATAAACACCTAATTTTATATCTAGTATTTATGCTTTCTTTGCGATTTTTAGTGTGAATTATGTATCTTATGCTTACTTTTGAGTGTATTAGGTGCTTTGGAGTCGTTTGGAGCAAAAGAAGGAGAAATTAGCCATTAGGAGCTACAAAATGCTAAAAGGAGCAAACAAGTAAAATGTTATTGATGAAGAAGGGCCAAAGACCAATTTTAACTCATTTCACTCAAGGAATTCTTATCACCATCTCGAACAGAATTCAAACACGAAAAGAACGCAAAAATAATGAGGTCATTCCGAGTTCGTATGAAGAAGTTATGAGCAAAATGGTGAAACCAATTTGGATTAGGTTTTCTGTTGGGCCTTGTTGGGCCTGCGCGAAAAGAGAAAGGAGAGATGCGTTTTGGGCTTGCTATGGACGTGAAAATTAGGGTTTTTGGTGGATTTTGAGGAGGTTAAGTATCCTAATTGGACAAGGATATTATATCTTCTTCTACTTTGTTCTAGGGTTGAAAAACATGTTAGGGTTTCTTCTTCTTCTTGTGATGAACTCCTTTAACATGAGTGCTTGATTTTTCTATTGGTTAAAGATGTAGTTGGATTTTGAAAACCAAGTTATGGATTTTATGAAATAGTTTTCTCTCAATATTATCGTTTGATTTCTGATGGGTTATAATAATTGCATGATTGATGTATTGCAATATGATTGAATGTTTGTTTGGTTGAGTCTAGGATTGATTGAACATACATCCATATCTATAGCTATTTTAGAGTTCTCATCGAGCGATAACCTTGAATATGAGTAGCATGATATGATTACGGTTTGTAGTGATACATCCTTGTAATCATATGTAGAAATTAACCTTTGTCCGAATTGTCATGCGCAATGTGTGATAGTTGCATTGATTAGCCTATTTCTAAAACTTAATGCTCCTTGGAATTGAACTTGATTAGCGCAAGGCGTTGAGTTATTCTTTAGGTAGAATTCACATACGCATCTCTAATGTGTGTGTTGATGACTTAGGAAATTTACGGAGTATTCTTGCAATAAGGTATTCTAGGGATTTTGATGATAGCGAGATTAAATACGAATTCTATTCATATATTCAACACTTGCTTACAATTGAAGATGAAATCTGTAACCAATATTCTCACTACCTTGATTTGAATGTTTACTTTTCTTTACTTGCTTTTATTTTACTTTTACGTTATAAAAATCAGAAAACCCCCGGTGTTACTTATAGGAAACCGAAACAAGGGACAACCTAGACCTCTCTGTGGGATCGATCCTTTCTTGCCCTTGCTATATTTATATTTTGAGTAGTAAGAAAGTGTAATTATTTTTGACGCATACGACATCGATCACATTTCTCGGTCGAACTCACATGTATTGCTATCTCAAGCATGTTTGTCAATATTAGTGATCAAAACTAATATCTTGATTTCTAGTCTACTTATAGATTAGTATCGGTCTAGGACAGTTAAGTATAGTTGATCTCCATACTCCATGGCGATTATCTTACAAATACGAAGAACTACTCAAGGAACTTCATACGGCTAAAAGGTATCTGGAGACTTGAACTCATCTATCACTCATAAATCTACTCTATCTCCTACTCTTGAGACAAAAGTCGTATAAGTATGATAGTTTTCATACATATACATTTGCTATTTCGAGCTGGGTTTACTCGCCTATCTTTTTCTAGAAATATGTGTGTTTGTACCCAAAATTACTTTTGGGAACCAAACACAATTGAATCGATGATATGATGCGTAGCTAGGGTTAGAAAACAAATTGAAGAACAAAAAAAGAGACACAAATTTTACGTGGTTCGGCATGGTTTGCCTACATCCACGGATGAATCCCCTTGGGAAGTGATGTTTTATTAGAATTAGAATTACAGTTGATTTTTTGATCTTCTCTAGGTTCCCCCCTCCATCAGAATTATATTTCCATCTATTTATACAATTGCGAATCAAGGTCTCCCCTTAATTGTCAGGTATGAATAAATTATATTAAGGTTCCCTGCATGACTCCTGGCCATAAACTCCCCTGCATTAATTCTGAATGAAACTTCCCTCCTGCATAAATTCTGCATGAAACTTCCCTGCATTAATTCTGCATGAAACTTCCCTCGTGCATTAATTCTGCATGAAACTTCCCTGCATTAATTCTGCATGAAACTTCCCTCCTGCATTAATTCTGCATGAAACTTCCCTGCATGCCTATTGACTTTCCCCTGAATTAATCATGGAATTTATCTTCCATGCATGCCTCCTAGTATTAATTTACGTGCCTCCCGTGTATTTTTTTATACGGTACAAACATCGCCCCCTCTTAACCTCCAACTTGTTGGGAGTTAAGAATTTTGTTTTTCCTTCGCGTCGATCATCGATGACGTAACTCGCCAGTCCCCACCAAGCGTGAGTAGAGACATTACAAAGACGCCCCAACTGTGATAACCTGCAATAAAATTTGCTCACATGCTAGGTGAGACTTTTTGCCACGTGGTGGACTTGTGACGCTCGATAGCTAGTCGAGTCTTGAGTAATATGTAGTGTGTGCTTGGGGTTGGGGTAAGGCTTTTTTCTCGCAATGTAACAAGGCTAGCGCTTGCTTCTCGGGCAGGCTGGATGTTTCTTGTGTTAAGTACGAGTCTTTGGACCAATATCGGGCATTGGGCTCGTGGTTCAGACGAGACTCTATGCTTTCCAAGCTGCAAGAATTTCATTCTCACGTGCAAGATGAGATTTTATGCTTGCGATAAAAGCAAGACTTATGTGCTCAAATGCAAGGTGAGGCTTTAGGTGCTTGCGAAGTGATGCAAGGCTAAATATTGAAGGGTCTATGCAATCCTCATCTCGAACTCGATCATGTCGCTAACCACGAACAACGAACTCGATCATATCGTTATCCACGAACTCGATCATATCGTTATCCACGAACCTCGAAATCGATCATGTTGCTTCCCCAAGTGCATATAAAAGTTTCTCGAATATAGAAATTTTAGCTTCCATGTGTAGGGAATTGAAAAACGGTTCTAACGAGCCAAAAATCACTCAATTTTGGACTTCAAACGAAGAAGTTATTGACGAAACAAGATTTGGATAACGCGTGTGCGTTTTTGTAACAGCTATAACTGTTAGTTTTCTCTGGATTTCGTAATACTTGCTACTACTGGTTTGGCCACGCTTTCTTCAACTGTTTCGCAACAGTTTCTTCAACCTTCGTAACGGTTTATTCAACGTCGCAACTGTTTCTTCAACCTCGCAATGGTTTCTTCAACCATATTTTTTTTTCTTTTTTGCTAATTTTTGCATGGAGATTCGTGGCATGATTTCTGAGCTTTTGATGCACCTATCTCAATGATAAAAACAATTATTTTACACGAATCCCCTTAGTCGGCGCCTTTGTTTGTACCCAAAATTATTTTTGGGCACGAAACACGATTGAATCGATGATATTATGCGCATCTAGGGTTAGGAAACGAATTGAAGAACAATAAAAGAGACACAGATTTGACGTGGTTCGATATGGTTTGCATACATCCACGGATGAATCCCCATGGGGAGTGATGTTTTATTAGAATTAGAATTACAATTGATTTTTTTATCTTCTCTAGGTTCCCCCTCCATCAGAATTATATTTCCATCTATTTATACAATTCCGAATCAAGGTCTCCCCTTAATTGTCAGGTATGAATAAATTGTATTAAGTTTCCCTGCATGCCTCCTGGCCATAAACTCCCCTGAATTAATTCTGCATGAAACTTCCATCCTGCATAAATTCTGTATGAAACTTCCTTGAATTAATTCTGCATGAAACCTCCCTTTTGCATTAATTCTGCATGAAACTTCCCTGCATGCCTATTGACTTGCCCTGCATTAATCATGGCATTTATCTTCCATGCATGCCTCCTTGTATTAATTTTCGAGCCACCTGTGTATTTTATACACAGTACAAACAATGTGTTGGTAAGCTTTCGCTTTAACCATTTTCATCTTTACCTGTGATGAAAGTCATGATAACGTTTCAATCTTGAAAATAGTTTTGATGACGATAGTCGTGAATAACGATTGTTATAACATTATAGAAAAATATTTCAATGATTTAAATATAGAGTTGAGATTACCACCTATGGATATAAGCATATATAGTGTGTTCGCACATTAGTATATAAATCCATGTACCGGAAACCAAGTGCGTGCATATGTGTGCATGCGGTATTGGTGAAGGAGATAGGTTGGGTACGCGTACTGGCGGAGCTTTCCTCCCGAAATTTTTTGCTGAGTTGGAGTTTACAAACTCATAAACCAGTCATCATAGGTACGCGTACTGGCGAAACTTTTTCTGCCCGAAAAGTTCTGCTGAGTTTGGAAACTAAAACCAACTCAAAGTCTGGTAGCTATGGTACGCATACCCGTACGCGTACCCAGGCTGGTTATTTCTAAAACCGGTAGTTCATGAACTTAAAACAATAAATTATAAGGAATACAATCTTTGCAAACCGTGGAAATATTGTTCATGAATTGATTCAAATAAATCAAACCTATTTTGTTTTAATTGTGTCTATGCATAAAGACCTAAGCAATTGAACAACTCTTCAACTAGTTCTTATGAGTCATTTGAACTAGTTATGAGAAAGATGAATACGGTTAATATGAAAGTGCTCATATGGATAACCATTGGTTAACTATTTGTGAACCGACTAAGTGTACACGTTTAGGTATGGTTACTCAAACCTAAATGAAATACATTTCATATGTGTGTGACAAGCTAAGTTTCGATCTCACGGTTGAAAGATATTAGCTTGGTTGAATCAGGTTTTTTATCAAACGGTGAATATTGAATACTTTGTTACCAAGGTAACTTAGATTGCACACCCTGATTTGAAAAAAATATAAAGGGGAACTCTAGAAACTGGAAAAACTAATCCCCACACCTCCTGTGTGATACTAGTTGGCTTTGCTAGAGTTGATTCTCCTTTAACCCGAGGTTTCTTCCTGAAACCCTGTAGGTTAACGACTTAAAGACTTCATTGGGATTGTGAAGCCAGGCGAAACTACTTCTCTTATAGTTAAGCGATCTGATCTTGCCATTTTCTATCGTACGAGTTCAATTGAATAATTGGCTTGAGATTATATCTCCGATAGGAAAGATAAAAAGAAATCACAAACATCTTCGTCTCATCGTTTGTGATTCCGCAATATCTTGTTTCGCTACCATACTATTAAGATTATTGTAAGGTGATTGATAATTTTAGGCTGTTCTTCGAGAATATAAGTACGGGTTATCAATTAGTTCATGTTCACCTTGATTTCTATCAAAATACAGAACAAACTCATAGTTTTATCTGTGGGAGACAGATTTATCTATTATCGTAGACTTTTCTGTGTGATACAGATTTGTTTATTGAAGTCTTTGACTTTGGTCATAGCAAATCTTAGTTGTGGGTGAGATCAGCTAAGGGAATCAAGTGCATAATATCCTACTGGGATCAGAGACGTAAGGAGCGCAACTGTACCTTGAATCAGTGTGATATTGATTAGGGTTCCACTACAATCCAGACCGAAGTTATTTTGTAGTAGGATAGTGTCTGTAGAGGCTTAATACAGTGTGGTGTTCAATCTGGACTAGGTCCCGGGGTTTTTCTACATTTGCGGTTTCCTCGTTAACAAAATTTTAGGTGTCTGTGTTATTTCTATTCCACATTATATTTTTTTATATAATTGAGATATCACAGGTTGTGCGTTCTATCGATCAATTGTGAAATCCAACCTTTGGTTGTTGATTGGAAATTGATTGATCCTTGGATAATGGTCTTTGGTACCATCCAAGTTTATATCTCTTGTATTTGATAAAGACTCACAATTTTTTATTTGTTTGAGTATATATCAAATCAAGATATAGAGATATTAACTCCTTGATATACTTTTTATTAAGATTGAGTCTGACTGTCTTGTTGATTCTTTTAAAAGTATATTAGAGTTAGTCCATATAGATTGCTAATCGAAATATTAGGTGAGGTTGTTAGACCCCCGCTTTTTCAGGTTGAAAGCTATTAGCTTGAATCTAATCAGGTTTTCATCTAACGGTGAATATTGAATGCTTTATTACCAAGGAAAATTAGATTACCAACCCTGATTTGGAGACTATATAAAGGAGAACTCTAGCAACTGGGAAACCAAATCCCCACACCTCATGTTTAATACTAGTTTTATAAGCTAGAGTCGATTCTCCTTTAACCTTAGGTTTCTCTCGAGACCCTGTAGGTTAACGACTTAAAGATTTCATTGGGATTGTGAAGCCAGACCCAACTCTTTTCTCTGTAGTTGCGTGATTTGATCTTGTTATTTCTATCGTGATTGAGTGCAATCGTAAAATTGGCTTGAGATTTATATCTCCGATAGGCAAGATAGAAAAGTAGTCACAAACACCTTTGTCTCATCGTTTGTGATTCCAAAATATCTTGTTTAGCTAGTCGATTAAGATTATTGTAAGATGTTTGATATTTCTAGGCTGTTCTTCTGGAATATAAGTCTGGTATATCAATTGGTTCCTGTTCACCTTTATTTATCAAAAGAGGAACAAAACTCGTAGGTATTTCTGTGGGAGACAGATTTATCTATTCCTGCAGAATTTTTTGTGTGAGACAGATTTGTTTATTAAAGTCTTCGACTTTGGGTTGTAGCAAGTCTTAGTTGTGGGTGAGATCAACTAAGGGAATCAAGTGCGTAGTATCCTGCTGGGATCAGAGACGTAAGGAGCGCAACTGTACCTTGTATCAGTGTGAGATTGATTAGGGTTCATCTACTGTCCATACCGAAGTTAGTTTGTAGTAGGCTAGTGTCTGTAGCGGCTTAATACAGTGTGTGTTCAATCTAGACTAGGTCCATGGGTTTTTCTACATTTGCGGTTTCCTCGTTAACAAAACTTCTGGTGTCTATGTTATTTATTTTCTGTATTATATTTTGTTATATAATAAAAATATCACAGGTTGTGCGTTGAATCGAACAATTGGTAAATCAAAACTTTGGTTGTTGATTGAAATTGATTAATCCTTGAACCTTGGTCTTTGGTACCGTTCAAGTAATCTCTCTTATATTCAATCGCGCTCGCATTGAATTAAGAGATTGAGATATAACTCTTTGATATACTTTTTATAAGATTGAGTCTAACTGTCTAGTTGATTCTCTTGTAAGTATATTGGAGTTGGTCCATACAGATTGCTAAGCGAAATATTGGGTGAGGTTTTTAGACCCCCGCTTTTTCAGAGTTTATTTATCGATATCCACCATTAGAAACATTTGATTCTCATACTATGCAGGTTTTCAAAGAAGAAACCATAGAAATTCCCAAATTCTATATTCTTTATACACTTCCAAGTGTTGGCAAGAATAAGTGTGGGGGAAAATTTTATCGGTCGATAGCTTCGTTCCTGTTTTATATGACTATAATATTTGTGTGAAGCTAGTGTTTGCAAAACAGGTTTCATGGGTGGATCCCCAACTTTTCAGGTTATTGGTGTATGGGGAATTCGTCTTGCTAGTCGGGATGACGACTTTAAACCAAGCGCTGCATGGGAGGCAACCCATGGGATGAGTATTTCTTGTCTTATTTTTATTTTCCCTTATTGTCTTGTTTTTAGCTTTTTCTTGTCTTGTATTTACTTTTTATGATTTCTTGTCACATTTCATGAAGGATTTCCCACCTTGACTCTACTTGGATGACTCAATTTACATTGAGGAGAATGTAAAGTTTAAGTTTGGGAGAGTGGTTAAGCTTGCATTGTAGGATCAGAATATTGTCAGAACAATATTCTTGAGAAATAAACGACTGTTCTGCGATACATCGATAATAAACGACTACTCTGCGATACATCAATAATATTCTGCGACACATCCAAAGATGACTTAAACAATGACGTAATAACTGAAAACGACAGAAACACGAAGAAAGTGTGAGATGTCTGCGATATATCAATAAAACCTGCGAAAGTTAAAGGCGGTGCTAATTGCGATTTATCGCAATAACTCAGATCCGAAATTGAAGGGAATCTTAGCTTTAAATGAGCTGTCATGAGCTGTAATCCACTATGTAAATACCTATGTAAAGGAGATGAATAGTTCCAGAGAGGCTAATGAATTTTGGAGTGTTAGGAAAATCTTAGGAGAGAGAAAATCTTTATCAAGTGTTCTTGATTTCTGTAATTCCTTAAGATCAAATTAATAAAAAGTGTCCTTAATCTTCAAATTATTTCATAGATGTTAGTAAGTTCTTGAATAGGGTGTAGTGTGGGAATTCCTGCAACTACATTTTGGCGCCCAGAAACAGGGACTGAAGAGTTGAAAATCAAAGTAAAAGAAAGAAATTATTCAAGAATTAGAAGAGTATTAAGAAATTTGGTGAAGAAAAGATGATTGAAATCAAAGATAATCAAAAGAAGTTGGAGTGTGATGTAATAACAAAAATGATGATAGATAAATTCCATGAAGATATTAGAGGAAGGATACACAAGAGAGATTTTAAAGGAAAGAAAATCATGATGGTAGATGAGGCATCACCGTTAAAAGATTGGGAAAAACAGAAGATCACATTTACGGCAACAGAAATTCTAAAAGAGAATTTAAGTCATACATCTCCATTGGTGATCACAGTGTCTGTTGTATCAACAAGAAAAAAGAAATCAGTAAGATCTACAGAAGAGTAGGCTGTGAATAGGACTCTGGTGGACGCAAGAAGTTCTGTGGATATAATGTTTTACCACACATTCAAGAAAATGGGATACAAAGATGAAGAAATGCTTAGTCCAACATATCATATTCATGGATTTGGAAAATCTCTAACAAAACCTAAAGGTGAAATTGTAGTGCGAATTCCGCTGGGGGAAATAGAGACGCAGGTCACTTTGAGCGTGGTGGATGTGAAATCACCTTATAACATGCTGTTTTGAAGACCTTGTATACATGCAATCAAGGCTGTATCATCAACTCTACATCAGTGTTTAAAGTTCCCTATGCCTAGTGGAATTGGCGAAATTAGAGGAGATATAGATTATGCAGCGTTATGTTTCCAAAATGAAGTAAAGAATTGTGAAAATCAAATTCAAATTCAAAACAAATATGAGAAAAATGAAGAGAGAAGAAAAGAAAGAAGAAGAATTCAAGATTTACATGATAAAATCAGAAGAAGGAAAATGAATATTTGGTGATATATCGCAAGAAAATGATGAACCAGTGGAGGTGATAAAGACACCAACACCAATGGGAGAACATGAAGCTAGTTATACTGCAGCAGAACCGACAAAAGAAGTAAATGTTGGAAGTGAAGAAGATCCAAAGATACTAAAAATTGGAACTAAGATGGATGTGGAGGAAGAAGAGAAAACTGTAAACCTTCTGCGAGAATACAGAGATATTTTTGCGTGGAATATGGATGAGATGCCTGGGATAGATCCATCTGTTGCGTGCCATAAATTGGAGATTAACAAAAATATGAGACCAATCAAACAAAGAATAAGAAAGATTGCAACTACTTATCATGCCAAGATAGAGGAAGAATTGCAAAAGATGCTTGATGTAGGAATTATTAGGCAAGCGAAATATCCAGAATGGATCGCCAACATGGTAGTTGTTCCTAAGAAAAACAAGGGGATAAGAATTTGCATCGACTTTACTGATTTAAATAAAGCATGTCCCAAAGATAGTTTTCCCTTGCCAGATATTCCGCAGATGGTGGAATCTGCCGCAGGAAATGATAGAATATCTTCGTTAGATGGATACAAGGGCTATAATCAAATCCCACTTGAAGAAGAAGATCAAGAACATACTGCATTCTTTGGTCCTAGAGGATTATATTGCTACACAAAGATTTACGAAATGCAGGAGCAACATACCAAAGAATGGTAGAAAAAGTGTTCGCAAAATGGATACATAAAACTTTAGAGGTATATGTGGATGATATGTTGATAAAAAGTAAAGAAGCTAAAAATCATGTGCAGGATCTAAGGGAAATTTTTGATCAAATGCGGCTTTTTAATATCAAAGTAAATCCTGAGAAGTGTACATTCGGAGTATCGTCTGGGAAATTCTTGGGATATATTATATCAAAAGAAGGAATACAGGTTGATCCTGAAAAGATACAAGCAGTTCGAGATATGCCAACTCCAGCAACAGTAAAAGATGTGCAAAAATTGAATGGACTTTTAGCCTCACTAGGAAGATTTATTTCGCGGTCATCAGATAAATGCAAGCATTTCTTCAACATACTAAAGAAGGGAACAAAATTTAAATGGACAGACGAATGTGAGAAAGCTTTTCAAGGAATTAAGGAATATTTGATGAATATATCCATATTACAGAAGGCTGAACCAGGAGAAGAATTGATGATATATCTTGCGACCACTCCACATGCTTTAAGTGCAGTACTTTTGCGAAATGACGCAGGAGTTGAAAAACCTATTTACTATATCAGCAAAACATTTAATGCTGCGGAGAAAAATTATTCGAAGATTGAAAAACTAATCTTGGCATTAGTTTATGCAGCCTCTAAACTTCGCATATATATTTCCAAGCGCATAAAATTAAAGTACTAACAAAAGTATCAATTGAGTCAGTAATGAAAAATTCAAAAAGATCAGGCAGGGTCGAAAGATGGAATGCACAAATGGGGCATTTTGAGATCCAATATGCAATTTTATCTTCGCCAAAATCTCAAATTGTCGCAGAATTCCTCGCAGAATTTCCTTTGGAGGATGATGAAGCTGTAGAAGATATGATGGATATAGAAGAAGAATATGGGGATCCTAGAGATCTTTTAACAGAACCAAATAGGTGAGATATATTAGTGGATGGATCATCTAATTGAGAAGGAAATGGAGTGGGAGTCATCTTTATTTCGCCAGAAGGTGCAAAAATGGCATTTGCATTTCGAATGGAATTCAAATCTACCAATAATGAAACAGAATATGAGGCTGTAATACATGCCCTAAGATTTGCGATAGAAATGAAGGTAGAGAATGCAAGAATTACCAGTGATTCACAGTTGATTATTCGCCAAATTGAAGGGGAATATGCAACTAATGATATATCTTTGAAAAAATATAAGAAACTTGTAGTAGAATTATCTGCGAAAATACCAAAACTCAAATGGAAGCATATTTCAAGAAGAGATAATAGGCTTGCAGATGATTTTGCGTTCATATCAAGTATGATGGTAGATCCGACTGCGAGAAATATAAAAATACAAACACTCATAGCACCATCAATTAATAAAGAAGAAGAAGAGGAAGCTGAGGCAATGGTAGTAGCAAATAATGGCGAAGAATCAAGCCGAATTATCGCAGATTGGCGTGCGGAAATTCACGCATATCTAGCAAGGGGGGAGATACCAAGAAACAGATTGGAAGCACATAAATTAAAAAGTAGAGCAACAAATTATGAGTTAAGAGATGGGGTATTATATCGAAAATCTTTAAATAGGCCTTCCCTCAGATGTTTGACACAAGAAGAAGGAAAGCAGATATTAAAAATGCTGCATAGTGGGGATGCTGGTAATCACAGCGGTGGCAGATCATTAGCATACAGAACTAAAATGCAAGGTTATTATTGGCCATATATGCATGAAGATGCAAAGAATTTATCAAGAAGTTGCGAGGAATGTCAGCGATTTGCAAAAAGAATACATGCACCAGGTGAAACATTAACATCTTCAAAAAATGTTTGGCCATTTGGAAAGTGGGGTTTAGATATTGTGGGACCATTTGTACCAGGAACAGGGCAAAAGAGATACTTAATTTTCACTACAGATTACTTCACAAAATGGGCGGAAGTTAAAGCGGTACAACATATTCGTGATAAGGACATTTTCACATTTATATTTGAAAATATCATTTGCAGATTCGGAATTCCAGCACAATTGGTGTCAGATAATGGAAAACAATTTGAAGGACAAAATATAGAGATGTTACTTAATGCATTCAAGATAAAATGTGGAAAATAAACTCCTTTATATCCACAGTCCAATGGTCAAGCTGAAGCAACTAACAAAACAATTGCAGATATTCTCAAAAAGAAGTTAGAAGGGCATCATAGAACGTGGTGTCAACAAGTCCATAATGCAGTTTGGGCTTATAATACAACATGAAGAGAAGCAACTGGGGTATCACCTTTTTGTTTAACATATTGGGTTGAGGCAGTATTACCAACAGAAGTTGTTATTCCTACAACAAAAAGAGAAGCTTGGGAAAAGAATCTTAGTGCTGGTATGATTCTAGACAAGCTTGATGAGGTAGAAGAGAAGAGAGAAAAAGCACTACAACATATGGAAAACTACCATTGCAGATTAGCTCGTGAATATAATAAACGAGTAAAGAAGCTGGAATTCCAAGTTAGAGATTTAGTTCTGCGAGAAACACCAGAATATCAGCGAGAAAATGGAGGAAAATTAGCAAAAAAATGGGATGGGCCATATATAATCAAAGAAATAGTTGGAACTGGAGCATATAAATTAATGGATCCAGAAGGAAGAGACATGGGTCAAAGACTGGGCAGACCATGGAATAGACAATATTTGAGAAAATATTACCAATAAAGATTTGAAAGACTAGAATGAAGGGATTACACGCAATAAATTGCGAGAGAATAAAAGAAATATTCTGCAAGAACAAAGTTAGCTGAATATAAAAGCTATTTTCCGCAACAATTTGCGAGATAATTAAAATTTTTAATGCAAATGCATAAGATGGGCGCAAATCGCCTAAAAATACATAAGAACGGGACGAACTTTTATGGCGTACACCTTAGTTCGCGGATTCTATTCCGTAAGAGGCAATGTCCTTAAAGTGCGTCATAAGGGGGGTATCTCTTTGCATGGCTATGGGAAAGGCTATACCGCTGCTGGAACCTAGTCATGGAGATTTGGGATTATTGAAAATCCATCCGGGAGAGATAACTTGGATTCCCAATTATATAAGGTTATACCCTGGTTGGGCACCCAAGAGTTTCTCCTAATGAATTCAACGTATGATCAAGGCGCCGAGGTACACGGTTGAGCTTTGGGTTCCCGGGATGGATGAACCTACCCTGGCCATCCATGGAAAGTCTTGGCTTACGATGTGTTCGGCCCGAAGAAAACCCCACTTAGGGTGCAGTCTTGTAACTATAAGCCATATAAGGCATAAAGGACAAGGCTGCGAAAACAACTGGTTGTTGGCAGAACCGGATGGGAAAGTTCTAGTCTTGTATGGACGATGTATAATCCTTGAAGGGGCAACCGAGGGGAGAGATAAGGGCGATACCCTCCATTAGGGAGCTGTGTATCAAAAAAGACGGCAATGTCATGGGACTTTATATTTGCAAGAATATTTAGGCCCGTCATATTGTCGCGTGACAGAGACAGCAATGTCATGGGACTTTATATTCGCAAGAATATTTAGGCCCGTCATATTGCCGCGTGACTGGCCAAAAAGCCTAATAAGAAATGCTAAGATGAGATCAATGGGTTTTTGCGATAAGATCAAATAATGAGATAAATGAAAATAAAAAGAAGAGGATATAAATCGCAAAGACATCCTGCGATTTCATCGCAAAGACGACAATATCATAAGTCTTAAAAAGCAAAGGGAGATTAATCTCACAAGATGGATTAGATTTATCATATTGTCGCATAAATTAAAATTAAATGATAAGGCAGGATCAATGGATTACGTATAAAGGTAAGAATGTCCTGCGATCTTGTCGCATAAAAGTGGCATAATAAGACCTTTAACTAGGAAGGCGAAATAAGACCACAAGAAAAGTTATATCTGCGAAGCATATAATAAATTCTTCGCAGAAATATTGGCGATAATATTACAGATTGATAACAAGAGACAAGTATGGGATTTCTTACAAGGGTAACAAATAAAATACTTCACAAGGAAGATTATGAGGGGCAAATATGGGGATTATAAAAAAACATTTAATTATCTTCCTTGAGAAGAATTAAAATAATAAAAAAGAAGGAAGATAATCAAGTTTATGAAGATTGGATTCCGAATTAATAAAAATATATAAATCAGAGCAGGTGATTGAGTTACAAAGAACTTCAATGTTTCGCAAAAAAGAGCAGGAAGAAGAAAGATTCGGAAATTGCAATCATTAAGAGAACAGAAATATTTCGTAAGAATACATAATAATTTAAAAGAAAATTCTTCTCTAATTTCATCATTCTTGTTCACTACTATTATCTTCACCAGCATCATCTTTTTCAGTATGAGTTTCTTCATTACCAGCGGTTGTTTCATGAGGAGGATTTTGTTCTTCTGCTTTATTAAGAGGGTTTCCTTCGTCCTCAAGTGGATTTTGTTCATCTTCAGAAAAATCTTCTTCATTACTTGAATAATTCAGATCTTCATCTATGGGATGAGGAACTTCATTATCATCTATCTCCAAGGGATTGATCTTCATAGGAGGTAAAGAATGAGAGAGTAGAACATTATTTATGAAAACCTCAGCACCTAAATGAGCTTTGCGGAGGCAATTCTTTTCCCGGTTTCTGATCTCTATATCTTTGAAATATTCAAGATAGTCAAATCTTCTCAATGCCCTATTATGAGAGTTGGAAATCACGGTATTCTTTTTGCGAAGTTTGGCTAACTTCATAGATAAATCAGAAATTGAAGCTTGAAGATGCTTCTCAGATTCTGCGAGAGAAAAATTTAATATTAGAGGGAATTTTCGCGAAAAATAAGATGAGAAAATATAATGAAGTAATTAATAGATGAGGCAGTCAAAATGACTACCTTCCTTTTGTGAAGATAAAGTATGAATTATATTAAAGAAGCAACTCTTCCATCGGTTCATGGCATCATCAAAATTATCCCCAACTTTACCTTTTAAACGAGATTTTATACTTTTTTCACAATTGTGAAGATAAACATTTTCTTCCTTTAGTCGAGTACAATCATCTTTGAGATTGTTGACTTTTACACTTAGAGCTAATCTTCCCTTCATAAGCTTCTCTTGTTCAGCAGCAGATGATTCAATTTTCTTTTTAAGTTCATCTTTCAGTGTGCGAAGGGATTGCTCTTGGTCCTTACACAAATTTTGAAGATTGTCTAATTGCTGCGAATAAGTCTTTGTTGTATCCACAAAACTACGTTTTTCTTGGGATAAAACTCTGTTTTCATCTGATAAAGATTCCACCCTCAAGTTAATCTGGTTTAGCGAATATAAAAGTTGGGTAGCTTCATTACTTATACGATCTCGTTCGTGAATTAGTTGATCTCGTTCATGAATTAGTTGGTTGTTCTCATTCTTAAGATTATTTATCTCTTCTATTGAATATGCATGAAGAACATTCAAATTATCAAATTGATTCTTCCAAGATTCTTTCCCAATGCGGGCCTCATCAGCGATTGTTTCCCACTCAAGTATCTTCATTAATTGGTTATGTTTTGAAGCTAAATATGCATCAACAAATAAATAAAGGAAAATTGAGTACATAAAAAGCAAAGATTTACAGAGGCAAAAGCAAAGGCAAGAAAGTTATACCTTTTAGATCATCATTTCTGCTGCGAAGAATTTCGCAGTCTAATTCATTATGAAGCTTATGATCGAGAAGTTCACACTCCAAAGTTTTTGCTTGAAGATTCCTCTTCAAAGTTTCAACCTCATTTTCTAAGGCAGTTAACGAAGATGAAGAACCGCAAGACCCAAGATGCTTGCTTAGAATCATATAAATATCCTGTCTCGCAGGATCTGAAGAAGATTGCATAGCATCATCCAAAACTTCAGATAATATTTGAAAAGCAGCTTCAACCCCTGTTGCTATTTCTTGGGAAGAAGGAAGAGATGTAGAGGAAGAAGTTTTGGCGATAGTAAGAGTGGAAGAAGGAATTTGAGTGGTCGCAGTAACATTTTCATTCACCGCGTCATCATCCATCGCAGTTTCCTTAATTGTAGCTTTGTTTACCACAGTTTCCTTATCTACGACTTCATTCACCGCAGCCTCGTTGACTGTCGTTTCATTTACTATAGTTTCATTTACCGCAGTTTCATTTTTCACAGATTTATTTCCAACTATCGAAGATTCATCTATCGCAGTTTTCAAAATGTTGGGATTATCAGAGATGGGAATATTAGCATCAATAACTTTAGTAGGGGTCGATGGAGAAGTAAAATGAGTATTGAAATTTACGCAAGGAGAAGAAGAAGGTTTATCTTGCGACCAAACGGGTTTTGCAGGTAAAAATTCAAGAATATCCACTTCATCTGAAAGAACTTTAACTTGACGCGAACGCTTAAGAGGCTTAGTAACATTCTCTTCATTCTGCGAATAATAATGTAGGTAAGAAACAGAGGCAACAATATTGTTATTTCAAAATAATAGGTGTTTCTTACTACCTTATCATCCTCAGATCTTTTCGTCTTCCCAACGCGCCTTTTCTGAGAACCCTTAGGGTGAGGATTTTTGATAGTAATTTTAGTTTGAGAAGTGGTGTTACTGAAAAAGATGATAAAATATGGGGATTATGAAGAAAAGTGGGCGATAAAGATAACATAACGTGAACAAAATAAGATGGAAGATAATAACATACCTTTGAGTCTCCATTAGATCAGCAGCAGAAAGAATAACAAGAAAGAAAAAGTTGCAGATAAAAATATTTTGAAGAAGAAAGAGAAGGTGAGAAGAAGGAAATAGTCTCGAGTGGAACATCTATTTATAGATGAAGGATGGGTAACCGGGTTAATCGGTAAAGATTGACGTGTGTCAGCAGTAAGAGCGTAAAGTAGGGAACTTTGTCGGGTAAAAGATAAGGAGTTGCGGCAAATCAAGAAGTTTAAATTCTCATGATCTTTATCTTCTTCGCAGAAAAGATATGAGAAGAGGCAAGATGTAGGATCAGAATATTGTCACAACAATATTCTTGAGAAATAAATGACTGTTCTGCGATACATCGATAATAAACGACTACTCTGCGATACATCAGTAATATTCTGTGACACATCCAAAGATGACTTAAACAATGACGTAATAACTGAAAACGACAGAAACACGAAGAAAGTGTGAGATGTCTGCGATATATCAATAAAACCTGCAAAAGTTAAAGGCGGTGCTAATTGCGATTTATCGCAATAACTCAGATCCGAAATTGAAGGGAATCTTAGCTGTAAATGAGATGTCATGAGCTGTAATCCACTATGTAAATACCTATATAAAGGAGATAAATAGTTCCAGAGAGGCTAATGAATTTTGGAGTGTTAGGAAAATCTTAGGAGAGAGAAAATCTTTATCAAGTGTTATGTGTTCTTGATTTCTGTAATTCCTTAAGATCAAATTAATAAAAAGTGTCCTTAATCTTCAAATTATGTCATAGATGTTAGTAAGTTCTTGAATAGGGTGTAGTGTGGGAATTCCTGCAACTACATGCATTGTAAAATTTTCAATTTTTTTTTTGTAATTAGTGCATGAAAAACTCTAGCTTGTAGTTAGTTAAGAGTCACATAGTATACATGTCGCTAAGATTACATCGAAATTCTCACAAGAGTGACTGAACTTAGACATCCTAGTGAACTATGATTGGGTTTCTTTCTTGTATGAGAGTTAAAGTTGGATTTAACTATGCCGGTGGCGAACTAGGTGCAAATTGATTTTTGGTATTAGAGTTGTGATCCCTCATAGTAGAGACTACCTATTATTACATCAAGCGAGGCACCGACCTTCATTTCTTTGTACTTGTCTAAATATGTTCTTTTAGAGTGTGTATCACCGTACGTAAACTCTGGGCAGAATGGTGAGTTGCCCAATTTCGCACCAATTTTCAACACTATTTTGATCTCTTTAGTGTTATTTCATCAATCATGGGGGTGACATCGAATTTCTAACTTACATACCACTTGTAATCTTGTTTGCAGTTAGCACCATCCACTCTATCTCTCCACACCAACAGGTCCATAGAAACACCATCATCATCAACAAGAGGGACATCACAAATTTGAAGGAAAGTTGAAGACGTTCAAGGTTTACAAGCAACGGTACAAAAATGAGCAGATTTCAGATTTAAGTAAAGCAACAAAACAAGGAGCGGTATCTTACGAGTTGAAGACTTGTGTACAAGAGTGAAGATTATCTAGGATCAGAGTTCAAGAAGTTTATGATATCGAGACGATACAACTCGCGAAGAATCAAGCGGCAAAGTACTTACACCATGGCTTTTGTACTTGCATTTTTTATTATCTCTTTATTTTTATGTTTCAATTTGTATTCTATTTTCTCTTGTCTCAAAAAAAAAATGTAAAAAAAAAAGTGGAAATTTTTAAAAAAAAGAAAATAGAAAAAAAAAAGACAAGAGAAAGTTGCATTATTATTAGTTGTTATGTTATTTTGTTTTATGTTCATTATCATTTTGCATTGTATATATCTTATTTTTCTCGTCTCTTAAAAAAAAAAAAAAGATAAGAAAAATTATTTGTTATTGTAAAATAAAAATAGAGAAGGAGACACAAAGTAGAGGGGAAGAAGAAGGGATGAATTCTTATTCATGTGTATATGTTTACAAAGGTTTGGGACTCTATTTATAAAGTTTACATACTTGGTGCCCAAGTAATGGGGTCCCACTAAAGTGGGCATCTACCTAATAAACTTCCGTTTATAACACTCACCCTAGATGACCATTGTATCTAAGCAATTACCTTATTAAAACCTTTGTCAGGAAATCCAAAAGGGACAAAACCTGATCGAAGGGAAAAGAGTACAATTGTGAGAAAACTTAGAACATAGTTGGACATGCATATCTTGCCTCATTAAAACCTTGACAATGAAAACCCAATGGGAAGAACCTTGATAAAGGAAAAAGAGTACAACGTGATAGTCAAGTAAAATACTTTCTAATTTGATACTCCCCCTGATAAGTACTTCAGTTAAATCTTGGCTTGCAAATCTTCGAGTCGAGATTTCCCAATTTCGATAAAAGAGTTTCTTAAATGTTGGAGATAGCAATGCTTTCGTGAGAAATTTGCCATTTGATGAAGTCTTCTTTTGTGTTAGTCTTCTAATGGTAGCGTTCTCGAGTCTTCACGCTTCTTTAAATACATTGAGGACTTGCTTCTTGGATTTCTAACTTCTCTGATATGATTTTCAAAAGTAGTTGATGTTGTTTCTTCAACAAAGTGCATAGTACCAAAGGTGAGCATAGTTTGTGATCATAACTTATGTGGATCAGAATGATATCCAAATTCATATGAGATAGTTATGTTGACGTGGTCTAACAAAATGACCTAATTAATGGTGGGAATCCACCAAATAACCAAAATTGATACAACTCCCTCTTGGATGACCACCATGTTGAATTAAATTGCCTCATTAAAACCTTTTCCGCAAAAACCCAATGGGAAAAAAAAATATGGACAAAGGAAAAAGAACACAAATATCAACATTTTGAAAGAAAATTAAATGCCAACAAGATGTTGCCTCGTTAAAACCTTGTTAGGAAAACCACATGGGATAAAACCTGAAACGAAGGAAAAAGAGTACAACTTTTGACGATTTTTGAATGCTAACTCAACTACATGAGTCTTACATAAGACAAGCATAACTCTAGTCTATCTCAAAGACGAGTTTAAGCTAGCATAATTCCAACTGCAAATTTAAGAAAAAAATAAATAGAATTCATGCTGCTAAAGCGTGGTTTTTTTTATTTTTAAGGACTCCTCAAGAGACCCATAATGTTGATAGCATCAACTAATTAATATGGATTTTTGGTTTTGTACCAAATTTCTAAAAAAACACATAAAAGGATTGGTAATCCTGACATAATCGAGTCAGGAGGCTGTCTGAATATAATTTGAATCCTCTAAGGATCTCAAATTCGAATATGTTCTCTGATCACATACAAGTCCTTCAAGGACTACCACGTAAAATGTATCATAGAAGGAGAACAATTATTAAATCAATCCTAGGGTTTAAGCAAAAATAAAACCCTCAAATCGTTTTTACAACGAAAATATTTCTTGTACAACGCATTTATGACTACAACCTATAATTAATAGGCTTGGAAATTTAAGGTGTTAAATCTTGGATCCAAAATTGCGTTAATCGAGAAATTAATATAATCTAATTTGGATTGTATGCCAACCAGTCACATATGTCGATATTCCTCTGCAGAAAGGTTCACGATCACCATCATTTATTTCAATAGCTACTATAAATGAATATTCGACCATAGTTAGGTTTTCACAATCCCACAAATTTTTCCAGTGTATGCATATCTTGAAAAAAAAATAATCAACTGGTACCAGCGCCCGCGGGCATTATATTCTCCCCATCTTCCAGTGAGGAGATATGAACTATGAAAATGTGGATCTTGTTTGGATAGACTCTATTGAAGTACTATATGTAGATTATTCTAAAATACTACTTTTTGCTATATGTGACTAGATTTGCCTTTCAAAAGGCAAAAGATTATGAGACCTTTCACACCAATTAATAATGGCAACCTTTTTTTTTCGATTTTAATCATATTGGGAGAGAAATTGATATAGCTTTTGAAGTTAATGAGCACCAACATCTGGTAATTTATAGTCTCCCCCTGATTATGGAGGAAATATTTTCACCTCATGTACGAAAACAAATTTCGTAAAGTATTAACCGATTAATTCGAGACATATACGTTATTATGAAATATGTATTTCGACATAAAAAAAATGTAGTCTTAATAAACATACATATTTACCATCAACCATGGATTACTTTTGGAACACAAACAAAAATAAAATGATATGATATGATATGTCAAAACCAAAAGCATTTAAGATATGCAAACAAATCTCTGATAACTTCGTGACCTCAAGGGCCAACAAGATGAAATTATGGACACTTTCTTCATCAAAAGAAAATTAAAAAAATAAGTCACTGCAAGGACTAATAATATTGGCTAACAAGCCGGGTGCGCACCCACTGATATTTTATGTCCTACCTTTTCCAACATCAAGTTGAATAGTCTCAATTATGGAGATTTGTATTAGGAAGAAGAAAATTTGCAAAACATCCCTCAGGAATTCAACAGTTGGTGTTTGCAATTGGCTTATACCGTAATAACAGTATCAAATCCATGTATGATCGACGGGTAAAATCAAATCCAATTAGTTTAAATGATTCTTTTGAGAAAAATAAAGAAATCATTATCGTTATTGTTTGTAGAGAAAAATCTACTTTTTGGTTGATTAACGATGGTTTCTTATAAGGAATAATAGAAACCAATCAATGTTCCTTGCAAGGAATAGAACCATACTGGCCTAAAAATAATTTAGACTACCAATTTATTTACATCTCATCACCTGGTATTGACAAATGAGAGAAAACCAATACCAATTGGTTTATACGATGTACCAAAATTGTTTAAATGACAACGGAAAAAAAATGTTGTTTTAGTCATCGCATATGGAAAATCCATTTTATGGTTATGGATAGTTTCTTGTAAATGAATAGAAACAATATATAAAAATCACATAATCTTCATCCAATGGAAGAAGATACCAAACTTAATTGGCCGTAGATTTTTCAACCATGCACGTGATTAATTACCGTAAAGGTATTTCAATGGCGACAACACCAATTTTGGTGATTATAGTTTCTTTTAGAAGGATAGAAACTATAAACCATCTTGCGATGGATTTTTATTTTTATTTCTCTATGAAGAGGAATAAGAGAAGAAAGGAGAATCAAATTTAAAAATTGATCACCCATATGTAATAGAACTTAATACGTACAAAATACAAAGTACAAAGATGAAAAACCTAAAATAAAATATTAATAATTAAAATAAAGTTTCGATTTTACTGTACAATGGTGGACGGCCGCCACTTTAAAAATGTCCCTCATACAGGTCTTTTTGGCTCACACATCTTTAAACTGAGATGCACATTGATATGGATCTTTATAATCACAAGGGACCGCTCACATATAGTTTTGATCTCATCTCTATCCAAAGATTATTAACACATGTAAAAATAAACAAAAATAAAGCACTGATTAACAACAGTTAGTTGAGGAATAAACAATCAATAAAAAAATATTAAAAGACTATAAGATTGTTTGAAGCTCCCCTTGATATTGTTGTAAAAAAGTATCCGCTATACCGCTCATTTGGTAGTTCTACGTGCTGATCACGTATTGTAAAATAAAAATAGAGAAGGAGACACAAAGTAGAGGGGAAGAAGAAGGGAGAAATTCGTATTCATGTGTATATGTTTACAAAGGTTTGGGACTTTATTTATAGAGTTTACATACTTGGTGCCCAAGTAATGGGGTCCCACTAAAGTGGGCATCTACCTAATAAACTTCTGTTTATAACATTTGTATTATTTTAGTTTATATTTAGTTTTATATTAGTTCAATAAAGCCAATGGAAGAAAAAACATCCATAATGAAGTTTCAAGCAACAAGGAATTAGAGGAAAGAATCATATTTTCAAGAATCTACGAAGTTTAAGATTTTATCATCAACAGTTGAAGACTGAAGACGAAGATTGAATACAGAAGACGTTTCTATGGACGCTGTGAGAGTGGTGCTAATTGCATGTTGAACGGATAACAATGTAGGTAAGCATATTCCCATCCTTGTTAAGTGGTTGATTTCCTTTCTTAGAGATCATCAGAAAAAAAAGGGTTTTCAAAATAATTCGGAGGGTTTTGCCTTCCTACCATTTAATGTGTCGTAGGATTTCTCTCTTCATTCCTACCTGGACACATGTGTGACCCATAAATAATTTTTTTTATTATTGAGAGCAATTTCATAAAACCCTTTCTGGTGAGGCAGAGTCGAGACTTTCGATCACACTCGAACCTGAATTTCATTCATAGTGGATGGTTATTTATCTCTCAATTTTTAAGAATGAGATTGTGTTCTTCGATATATTTAACTTCTTATGACTAGTGCACATAATATTTATGTCTTCTTAGTGCGTTGGATGCTATCATTTAGGAGAACTTGTAAGTTGGAAAATTAGGTGTGGGTATACCTCTTGCAAACCCTCACGAGACTAAAACTCGTCCATTAGGGACACCTAGGGGTTCAAAGGCTTGTTATACATGCTAAGTGTAACCGTATCCTCAATGAAAGGGAGTTTTATGCATTATGATTAGTTTAATTTAGTTTGCTCGAGGAATAACGAAGTCTAAGTATGGGGGAATTTGATAGGTGTTTAAAACACCTTGATATTTATCTATTGTTTATGCTTTCTTTGCTATTTTCTTGTGAATTATGTATCTTATGTGGGCATTTGAGCTTATTAGGTGCAATGGAGTCATTGGGAGCAAAAGAATGAGAAATCATTCATTTGGAGCGAAAAAGGCGAAAAGGTCAATTCACAGACGATTTATATTTGGAGCATGTTAGGTTACGCAAGGATGAGGTAAAGAATGTACTATCAGTTCCCTATAACTGATAGTTGAATTGAACAGAGAATTAGGCTGTCGATTATCTAGAACTGACATGACAAATAATTTGAGATAGCCCTTATTGTAGTCGATGGATGTTACAATCTGTCCCAATCATTAACTAATTCTAAACCCAGAGAAGCATTTATCTTATTCAGTTCATTTTTACCTAAAATTAAGAGAGGCTGTTGTCTGAGAGTTAGGGCTGGTGAAGAAGAGATATCGATGGGTTAGAGTTGAGGATTCATGATACAAAGAAGATTGAAGATTTGTTTCTCTCATTCTCATCTATTGCTTCTTGGACAGAGATGAAGAATTAGGGTTAGTGGTGGATCTGAAACTGAAGAGAAGATGGGTTTTGATTTGAAATCGAGATAAAAAGAAGACGAGGTTTGAGCAGCGATGATATGCAGGTATTATGGGAGAGTCTGGTTGTAGATATTGAGGTTGGAATTAAATGGAGAATACAAATTTTTAGCTACTACTGATGAAATCGATTTGAGAAATTTGAATCAATTATAGCTGATAATGTTAGTGCTTGAAAGATTGGTTTGAACTGGATATGGTATATGAAAGCATAATGGTTCGAGTTTGGGGGTTCTGATTTGATATTAGGGTGTTGAATGAGAAGAAAATCAAGGGATGTTTCTACAGTTGAAGATAACACTATTGTAGTCAAGTGACAAGAAATTGGTGGTGCTAATTGAAAAATCGGGGGTATAATAACCAAACCTAATAATTCGTTCGGAAATCTGTATGGACTAAACTCAAATATAATTTCGAGAGCACCAACTTAAAAGTGAGACTCAATGAATAAATATATCAAAGAGCTTTATCTCTCTTTTTCAATACAATCAGCAAATCGAACAGATAGAAATCCGTGAGCCTGATTGATATGAGAAATAACTTGGACGGTATTAAAGACCAATGCCCAAGTGTCAATCAAGTTATATCCAACATATAAGGTCAGATTTATCAACTGATTGAACGACGCACAACCTTTGATATTTTAATTATATAAACAAGTATAATGCAAAAAAAAGAAATAACATAGACACCAGAAATTTTGTTCATGAGGAAACCGAAAATGCAGAAAAATCCCGGGACCTAGCCTAGTTTTGAACACCACATTGTACTAATCCGCTACAGACACTAGCCTACTACAAGTTAACTTCGGACTTGAATGTAGTTGAGCCCTAACCAAGTCTCACACTGATTAAGGTATAGTCACGTTCCTTATGCCTCTAGAACCACGCCGGATTCTACGCACTTAATTTCCTTAGCTGATCTTACCCACAACTAAGAGTTCCTACGACCTAAAGTCGAAGACTTATAAACAAATATGTCTTCCATATATTTATTATTTATTCTGTTTTTGTTCCGTATTTTGATACAAAGATCAAGGTGACCAGGATCCAACTAATAATCCGGTCTTATACTCCTGAAGACCAGCCTAGAAATATTTGTCACCTCACAATAACCTAACTGATTAACAGAATAAGTTATTGCGGATTCACAAGAGTCTGAGATGAAGAACTATCGTGATTAATTTTTATATCTTACATATCAGAGATAAATCTCGAGTAAATCTTAAAGAAGATAAAACTTAATAGTATAGAACAAGTAAAATCAGAATATGCTACTACAGGGAAAATATTTGGATCTGGATTCATGAATCCCAAATGAAGTCTTCAAGTCGTTAACCTAATAATGATTTTGAAAAAACCTAGGTTAAAGGAGAATCGACTCTAGTTTGCAACTAGGACACAGGAAAGTGCCGCGATTAGGTTTTCCAGTTGCTAGAGTTCTCCCTTATATAGCCTTTCAAATCAGGGTTGCTTATAATCAAAGCTAAGATAGCTTAGTAACAAAGCATTCAATATTCACAGTTAGATGAACTCTTGATTTAAGATTCAAGCTAAGTCTACTTAGAAATTAAGAAATCAATCTCCACCGTTAGATAGTCTTAGCTTGTTACACACAAATGAAATATATTTATATTTAGATATAGGTTGTTAGAGAATTGCTCGGCCGAACTCGCATGCGTTTCTATCTCAAACATGTTTTTCAATGTTAGTGATCAAAACTATAAAGTCTTGATTTCTAGTCTACTATAGATAAGGTCTCGGACTAGGATAGAAAATGTAGTTGAGATCAAGAACTCCATGGCGATCATCATAAAAGACGAAGGACTACTCAAGTAACCAGTGGATCTTCATCGACTAAAAGGTATGTGGAGACTTGAACTTATATATCACTCAAAAGTCTATCTAATCTATCTCCTATCTTGAGACAAAAGTCGTATTACTATATAGACTAAGATTATACACATGTGGTATTTCGAGCTGAGTATATCTTGCTTATCTATTTCTCGAAATATGTCTTGGTAAAGCTTTCGCTTTAGCCAAGTTCATCTTTACCTAGTGACGAAATTCATGTTATGTTTCAATCATTTTGTAAATCGCTCTGACAAAAAATAGCTTGTGAATAACAAGTATATAACGCCCTCTGAGAATGTTTCAATGAGTGAAATGAGAGTTTTGACAATATAACCATTGGAGGATATAAGCATTGTTGTGGAAACACATATATGTATAAGTCCTTATTGCTTGAACCGAAGTTTGTGAACTTTGTTGATCAAGTGAAACCAGAGAAGTACGTGAATTTCAGTCCGTGAACCCAGTCCACGAATTGGCATAGTTCTCGAACCCGAGAATTTCTGCTGGATTTTGTGAACTCCGTCCAGGAACTTAAGTCCTCGAACCCAGTCCGCGAACTTGAGTAGGTTATGTATAAAAATGATGTTTGTGAACTTATCTTAATAAACTAAGGAATTCTATTGCAAACCGTGGCTTTATAATTCATGAATCAATTCGAGTGAATCACATCGTTTTTGCTTCGATTGTGTCTTGTGTAGTACATGAGATTTCCTTCCAATTGAACAACTCTCTAACTAGTTCATTTGAGTCATTTGGACTAGTTATGGTGAAGAAGAATATGGTTGATATGAAAGTTATCATATGGCTAACCATTTGGTTAACTATTGTGGAACCAACTAATGTACAAGTTTGGGTACGGTTACACAAGCCTAAAAACGTTCATTACATGTGTGTGTAACAAGCTATGTTTTCGATCTAACGGTTGATAAATATTAGCTTGAATCTAATTAGGTTTTCATCTAACGACGAATATGGAATGCTTTGTTAGTAAGCTAACATTGATTGCAAACCCTGATTTGAAGACTATATAAGGGAGAACTCTATCAACTGGGAAACCTAATCACCACACATTATGTGTGACACTAGTTATGCTAAGCTAGAGTCGATTTTCCTTTAACCTTTGGTTTTCTTCTTCTAAAACTAGGTTAACTCCTTAAATATTTCATTGGGATTGTGAAGCCATACCGATACAACTTTTATCGTAGTTATGTGATATGATCTTGATGTTTCTATCGTACGAGTACAATTATAATAATTGGCTTGAGATTTCTATCTCCGATAGGCAAGATATAAAAGTAGTCACCAAAACTTCGTCTCATCGTTTGTGATTCCACAATATCTTTTTTCGCTGCGTCGATTAAAACTATTATGAGGTGATTGATAAAACTGTGTTGTTCTTCGGGAATATAAGTCTGGTTTTATCAATTGGTTCTTGTTCACCTTGATTTATCAAAAGACGGAACAAAACTTATAGGTTTATTCATGGGAGACGAATTTATCTATTACTATAGACTTTTTTGTGTGATACAGATTGGTTAAAGTCTTCGACTTTGGGTCGTATCAACTCTTGGTTGTGGGTGAGATCAGCTAAGGGAATCAAGTACATAGTATCCTGCTGGGATCATACATGTAGGAGCATAAATGTACCTTGTATCAGTGTGAGATTGATTGGGGTTCAACTACAGTCCAGACCGAAGTTAACTTGGAGTAGGCTAGTGTCTGTAGAGGCTTATTACAATGTATGTTTAATTTGGACTAGGTCTCGGGGTTTTTCTGCAATTTTGTTTTCCTCGTTAACAAAATTATGGTGTATGTGTTGTTTCTTTTCCGCATTATATTTTGTTATATAATTGAAATAATACAGGTTGTGCGTTATTCAATCAATTAGAATATCGACCTTTTTGGTTGTTGATTTAAATTGATTGACACTTGGATATTGGTCTTTGGCACCATCCAAGTTATCTCTCTTTGATAAAGACTCATATATTGTATTTGCTTGAGTAAAGATCAAATTGAGAGATTGATATAATAACTCCTTGAGATATTTTCTATTGATTGAGTCTGACCGTCTAGTTGATTCTCTAGAAAGTAACTCGGAGTTGTCCATACAAATTGCTAATCGAAATATTGGGTGTGGTTGTTAGAACCCCGCTTTTTCAATTGGTATCAGAGCAGGCAAACACGTTTAAGACCTTACAAGTCTATGTTTGTAGCGATATGACACTATGGACATAGGTGTTATCTATATTAACGTACCACCAGTCTTCGATGGATCTAATTACTTATGGTGGAAAATTGCCATGCGTGATTTTCTTCAAGCACGTGATTTTCAATCATGGGTATATGTTGTTAATGTATATGAACCTCCCGTTGTGGCAGTCGGAGATGTAAACGTTCCCAAAGATATTGGTGAATACACCCCTGCTGAGATACTTGCTGCAAAGCAAAATTCTGACGGTTTGAATGCGATCATACATGCCATTACCCCAAATCTTCAGCACCATGTGTCTAATTGCACTAAGTCGCAAGAAGCTTGGGATATCTTAGCAACAGTATTTGAAGGTAATACCAATGAGAATGAAGCTAGGATTCAAAACCTTAATTCCGATTGGGAAAACCTTCGTATGGCAGATAAAGAAACATTTGATGAGTTTAATCACAAAGTGTCTAAAATTGTTAATGCATCTTTTACATTGGGTAAGACTATTGCTGAAAAGGACATTGTGATAAAAATTATCAGATCGCTGCCATCTAGATACGATGCTAAGAAGCATGCCATCATAGAGGGAAATAACCTTGATACACTTTCCATAAATTCTCTAGCCGGAAAGTTAAAAAATTTCGATCTTGAACTGGAACAAAGAGAGAAACATCAACTGTCTAGCAACCATGTTGTTGCATCTGATCGTAAGTCTCAACGTCCCAAATTGATTAACAAAAGGGATGAGAATTGCTTTAATTTGACTCTGTCACTGTTTATACAACATCTTAAGATATCTCTTAGACAGAGTAAAAGAAAGTCTCAAAAGAAAAGGCAGTCAATCAATAAAAAGGTTCAGAAAAACTATGTTAATAATTCCTACTTCAAGTGCTATAGAAGTGTTCATGATACTTATAAATATCCAAATACGGAAGTGAGTGAGTTAACTAAAGCATGGATGGCTACTCTTGAATATTGTCCTGAGAATGATATCTATGAGGATTCACTCAATCTGTTTGCTGAAAATCATGAATGTCCTCCTAACAGTTTTGATCATTCCATGATAAACATAGCAGGGCATTTCTTGGTGAGGATGCACTTTCAACACATACAAGTTGTGTTGAGGTGAACAATGTCTTGCTCACCATGGCACCAAGAAAGAGTTTCTTTCCAACAACTCTTAAATCTTGTAGTGTTGAGAAACACCCAAGGAACTGTTTTTATAAGTCTATCAAAGAACTTCAAGAGAACCCAAAAGGATTTGTGTTTCTGATTTCTTGTTTTCCAACTTATAAAAAAACAGTTTCTGCAGATAGTTTTTAGTACTGCGAAGGGAAACTCTTTTGATAAAAAGAGACGTCCTAGATTCTTCATAAAAGAAGAAAATACTACTATATTGTTATGAAGTATCAGGAATTGAGCAAAGAAATCATGCTTTGAGGTGATACACTCAGATAACTGAGATTTAAACTCCTCTTGTAATTCGTTTAGTTTATATCAACTAATTGGATTACGCAGAGGGGGAGCATTATTCTCACTGATTAGTAAATCAATATCAACCTCAACATGAATATTATTCATCATAACTTGATTTAGCATGTCGAGAGATTCTTTCTCTTTCTGGAGGTATAACTCAACATCAAGAGATAATCTCTCAAGCTTCTTTTCAAGCCCTGAAAACACTTCATGGGATTTTAAACCCGGTGGAGGTTTAGATAGAATTTCTTCTACAGATTTTATTAAATTAGTCATGGAAGAGAATTCTGAAATACCTGGATCTGGTGGTGCATTTATTAAGATAACACTACTGTCCATAGAGTCAGATCGCTACAAACACAGACTTATAAGGTCTTGAATATATTTTTCTGCTCTGATACCAATTGAAAAAGCGGGGGTCTAACAACCACACCCAGTATTTCGAATTAGCAATCTGTATGGACAAACTCCAATATACTTTTATGAGAATCAACTAGACAGTTAGACTCAATCAATAGAAAAGTATATCAAAGAGTTTATATATCAAAGAGTTTATATCTCTATCTCTCGATTTAAATCTTACTCAAGCAAACTGCGAGTCCCAATTTAAATACAAGAGAGATAAACATGGATGGTACCAACGACCAATATCCAAGTGTCAATCAATTTAAATCAACAACCAAAAGGTCGGATATTCTAATTGATTGAACAATGCACAACCTAAATTATTTCAATTATATAACAAATATAATGCGAAAAAGAAATAACACAGACACCATAATTTTGTTAACGTGGAAACCGCAAATGTAGAAAAACCCCGGGACCTAATCCAGATTAAACATACACTGTATTAAGCCGCTACAAAAAATAGCAAACTCCAAATTAACTTCGGTCTGGACTGTAGTTGAACCCCAACCAATATCACACTGATCCAAGGTACAGTTATGCTCCTACACCTCTGATCCCAGCAGGATACTGCGCACTTGATTCCCTTAGCTGATCTAACCCATAACCAAGAGTTGCTACGACCCAAAGTCGAAGACTTTAATAAACGAATCTGTCTCACACATAAAAGTCTACAGGTAATAGATAAATTCGTCTCCCATGAATAAACCTACAAGTTTTGTTCCGTCTTTTGATAAAGCAAGGTGAACAGGAACCAATCGATAAAACCAGACTTATATTCCCGAAGAATAGCTCAGCTTCATCAATCACCTCACAATAGTCTTAATCGACGTAGAGAAAAAAGATATTGTGGAATCACAAACGATGAGATGAAGATGTTTGTTACTGCTTTTATATCTTGCCTATTGGAGATATAAATCTCAAGACAATTATTACAATTATACTCGTACGATAGAAATAGCAAGATCAGATCACACAACTATGATAAAAGTAGTATCAGTCTGGCTTCACAATCCCAATGAAGTCTTTAAGTCGTTAACCTGGTTTAGAAGAAGAAACCAAAGGTTAAGGGAGAATCAACTCTAGCTATGGAACTAGTATCATACGTAAGGTGTGGGGATTAGGTTTCCCAGTTGCTAAGTTCTCCCTTATATAGTCTTTCAAATCAGGGTTTGCAATCAATGTTAGCTTACTAACAAAGCATTCAATATTCACAGTTAGATGAAAACCTGATTAGATTCAAGCTAATATTTATCAACCGTTAAATCGAAAACATAGCTTGTTATAAACATATGTAATACATGTTTGTAGGCTTGTGAAAACCGTACCCAAACTTGTACATTAGTTGGTTCAACATAGTTAACCAAATGGTTAGTCATATGATAACTTTCATATCAACCATATTCTTCTTCACCATAACTTGTTCAAATGACTCAAATGAACTAGTTAGAGAGTTGTTCAATTGCTTAGATCTTTATATACTACACAAGACATAATTAAAACAAAAACGATTTGATTCACTCGAATTGGTTCATGAAATATATAGCCACGGTTTGCAATAGCATTCACGAGTTTATAGAGATGAGTCCACAAACATCGTTTTTAGACATAACCTACTCAAGTTCGCGGACTTAAGTTCCCAGATGGAGTTCACAAACTCCATCAGAAATTCTCGGGTTTGAGAACTTCGCCAGTTCGCGTACTGAAGCTCATGCACTTCTCCGGTTCTCTTGATCAACAAAGTTCGCAAACTTTGGTTCAAGGAATAAGGATTTATACATATATGTGTTTCCACAAAAATGCTTATATCCTCCATTGGTTATATTGTCTAAACTCTCATTTCAATCATTGAAACATTCTCAGAGGATGTTATATAGTTATTATTCACAAACTATTTTTCGTCAGAGTAATTTTCAAAGTGATTGAAACTTAACATAACTTTCGTCACTAGGTAAAGATGAACTTGTATAAAGTGAAAGCTTTAACAACACATATTTCGAGAAATAGATAGGCGATATATACTCGGCTCGAAATACCAAATGTGTATAATCTTAGTCTATATAGTAATACGATTTTTGTCTCAAGATAGGAGATAGAGTAGATAGACTTTTGAGTGATAGATAAGTTCAAGTCTCCACATACCTTTTAGTCGATAAAGATCCACTGGTTCCTTGAGTAGTCCTTCGTCTTGTATGATGATTGCCATGGATTTCTTGAGCTCAACTATACTTTCTATCATAGTTCGATACCTTAGCTATAGTAGACTAGAAATCAAGACTTTATAGTTTTGATCACTAACATTAACAAACACCTTTAAGTCGATGAAGATCCACCAGTTCCTTGAGTAGTCTTTCGTCTTGTATGATGATTGTAATGGAGTTCTTGAGGTCAACTACACTTTTTATCCTAGTCCGAGACCTTAGCTATAGTAGACTAGAAATCAAGACTTATAGTTTTGATCACTAACATTGACAAACATGCTTGAGATAGCAACACATGCGAGTTCGACCGAGCAATGCTCTAGCACTTATCTTTTGAACTTCGTAGATATGACATCGACATAATCGTATGAATGCTATTATGATTATGTGTATTGGTAAAGGTGAAGATTTCATCCTAGGAAACAATGTTTACATTTTTTTAAAGGAAGTACATTCATGAACTTGTTTTATGAATCGAAAGGGAAATCACTAGGATTATTGGTATTGTTATTCATTGAATATATTTGGATTACCAATATGTATGAGTTACCAGAACCGATCATAGCTTGTTATGTATCTTGGTATAACTAATAAAAATGCATTACTTATGATTTGGTATGACTAATTATTATTAATTAGTGTAACCGATCCTAAGTAATCACCTGAGATGGTATGATCGATATTTGTGATTGGTGTGACTGATCACAAAAGAGTTGTGTAATTGATCCTTGTAATTGGTATAACCGGTCCTAGAAATTGGTGTATCCGATCCTAGTAAGTTATGTAACCGATCACATGCAATACCATGAGTATATGGTAACCGGTCCTGGTAATTAACGTAAACGATCCTGGTAACTGATGTAACCGGTCTTGGTAACTTGTATATCCGATCACAATTAATCCATATTAAGGTATAACCAATCCTAATGATTGGTAAAACCGATTGAACCTATGATTGTGATTTGATATTTGATCAATCACATAGTTGTCTTGGAATACAGGTGAACCAATTCTAAACCTATTTGGAAGTGTTGTATAATCGATTCCAAGATTGTAAATATGAAAGATGATTTACAAAAAAAAATGTCAACATACTTTGAACATAAACAGTAACTCGTATCTTTTATTGTTCAAAGATATTCCTTAATTACTCAAGGAGATCCCGATCCGAAATAAATTAAGAATCTTTTAATTAAGGTTGTTAGCTTTATATGCTTTAATATTATTTTTTTATCGGCCTTTATATGCTTTAATTACCAGCAATAAAATGCATATCTCTAGAGAATAAAAATTAGTAATGTGCCTTTACTAATTGGAGATTTTCCATTGAGAGATTTCAGGAAATATTGGACAAAGCATATCCAGGAATTATGAAAACCGATTTGGGTATTTATTACATATCTTGAGAATAATTCGGTTTTGGAAATTCCTTGGTGTCCAAATTGAAAAAGTGGGGGTCTAACAACCTCACCCAAAATTTCGATTAGAAATCTGTATGGACTAACTATGATATACTTTTAAGAGAATCAACTAGACAGTCAGACTCAATCTTAATAAAAAGTATATCAAGGAGTTAATATCTCTATCTCTCAATTTGATCTATACTAAAAAAAAATAGAAATCTATGAGTCTTTATCAAATACAAGAGATATAAACTTAGATGGTACCAAAGACCAATATCGAAGGATCAATCAATTTCCAATCAACAACCAAAGGTTGGATTTCACAATTGATAGATACAACGCACAACCTGTGATATTTCAATTATATACCAAAATATAATGCGGAATAGAAATAACATAGACACCAAATTTTTTGGTAACGAGGAAACCGCAAATGCAGAAAAACCCCGGGACCTAGTCCAGATTGAACACCACACTGTATTAAGACGCTACAGACACTAACATACTACAAACTAACTTCAGTATGTATTGTAGTTAAACCCTAATCAATATCACACTGATTCAAGGTACAGTCGCGCTCCCTACATCACTGATTCCAGCAGGATACTACGCACTTGATTCCCTTAGATGATCTCACCCACAACTAAGAGTTTCTATGACCCAAATTCGAAGACTTTAATAAACAAATCTGTATCACAAAGAAAATTCTACGATAACAGATAAATCTGTCTCCCACAGATAAACCTATAAGTTTGTTCCGTCTTTTGATAGAAATCAAGGTGAACATGAATTAATTGATAACCTGGACTTATATTCCCGAAGAACAGTCTAGAATTATCAATCACCTCACAATAATATTAATCGTATGGTAGCGAAACAAGATATTGCGTAATCACAAACGATGAGACAAAGATGTTTGTGATTTCTTTTTATCTAGCCCTATCGGAGATATAATCTCAAGACGATTATTCAATTGAACTCGTACGATAGAAAATGGAAAGATCGGATCTCTCAACTACAAGAGAAGTAGTTTCGTATGGCTTCACAATCCCAATTACGTCTTTAAGTCATTAACCTATAGGGTCTCGGGAAGAAACCTAAGGTTAAATGAGAATCGAATCTAGGTAAACCAAATAGTATCACACAGGAGGTGTGGGGATTAGTTTTTCCAGTTGTTAGAGTTCCCCTTTATATAGTTTTCAAATCAGGGTTTATAATCTAAGTTACCTTGGTAACAAAGCATTCAATATTCACCGTTAGATGAAAAACTATATTCAACCAAGCTAATATCTTTCAACCGTTAGATCGAAACTTAGCTTTTCACATCCACATGAAATGTATTTCATTTAGGTTTGGTTAACTGTACCTAAACGTGTACACTTAGTCGGTTCACAAATACTTATCCAATGGTTAACCATATGAGCACTTTCATATTAACCGTATTCATCTTTCTCATAACTAGTTCAAATGACTCATAAGAAGAGTTATTCAATTTCTTAGGTCTTTATGCATAGACACAATTGAAACAAAATCGGTTCGATTCACTTGAATCAATTCATGAATAATATAGCCATGGTTTGCAAAGATTGCATTCTATATAATTTATTGATTTAAGTTCATGAACTACCGATTTGAGAAATAACCAGCTTGGGTACACGTACGGGTCTGCATACCTTAGCTACCGGAATTTGGGTTGGTTTTAGTTTCCAAACTTCGGGTAGAAAAGTTTCGCCAGTACGCGGTACGTATACTTAAGGTGATTGGTTTATGAGTTCGTAAACTCCAAAGTTAGCAGAATTTTCCGGGAGGAAAGTTCCGCCAGTACGCGTACCCAACATGTCTCCTTCACCAATACTGCATGCACACATATGCACATACTTGGTTTCCGGTACATGTATTTATACACTAATGTGCGAACACACTATATATGCTTATATCCATAGGTGGTAATATCAACTATATATTTCAATCATTGAAACATTCTTCTATAATGTTATAACAATCGTTATTCACGATTATCGTCATCAAAGCTATTTTCAAGATTGAAACTTCATCATGACTTTCGTCACGGGTAAAGATGAAAATGGTTAAAGTGAAAGCTTACCAACACATATTTCGATAAAAAGATAGGCGAGTAAACTCGGCTCGAAATATCAAATGTGTATATATGAAAACTATCATACTTATACGACTTTTTTCTTAAGAGTAGGATATAGAGTAAACTTTTGAGTGATAGATGAGTTCAAGTCTCCACATACCTTTTAGTCGGATGAAGTTCCACTGGTTTATTGAGTAGTTCTTCGTCTTTATAAGATAAAAGCCATAGATTCTGGAGCTCAACTATACTTAACTGTCCTAGACCGAGACTAAGCTATAAGTAGACTAGAAATCAAGACATTAGTTTTGATCACTAATATTGACAAACATGATTGAGATGGAACCGCATGTGAGTTCGACCGAGCAATGCTCTAACAATCTTCCCCTTTGTCAATTTTAGTGAAAAAACTATCAATACATATGGATTACAAAATAGATAAAATTTTGTAGCTTCTCGTCCACATGCTTGATCTCCTTGGTGCTTCAATATTACTTGAAAATTTCGTCTTTTCCAAGTACTCCCATGATTCCATAGATGTTCAGTTTAGCATCATAGTTGTTGAAGTTTCGTAGCCATAACAATGAGAAAATAAAAGCTTTCAATCATTGTTATACAGTGTCATACTATTATTACACACCATCAAAGTTCAATTACATCACAACTTTGACAACAATACTATGGTGATATATATCACTCCCCCTTAGTTAATACTTTCGTCTCAACAAGAAAACCACTCTCCCTTACATAATGATCCGAAAACCATATGTATTTGTAGTGTTTTTTATGGGTGAAATCTATTTCTGCCGGTTTTGGAAATTTGGGGGTGTGTGGATGAGAAATGAATCTAAACCCTAAATAAATGCACTGCACGGGAGTGCTTTTGATTCGAGAGATCAATCTATACAATTCAGGCCTAAACCAAGAAATAGCCATTCCAAACTTGTTTCGGTCACAAAGTGAAGGAGATGGGGTTGATCTTAGGGAGGGAAGCGAAGAAGGTGTTGAGATTGTGAAGGTGTAGGCTGTTTATGACTTGTATCAGAATATCGAACTGACTTGCAAATAATGTAAGCAATCAGCTCTGGGTGTTTGAATACGTTGTATCAACACTTGGTTTCTGTTTGTATTGTCCTGTATTGGAAATATGGAGGAGAACCTATTTATACAAGTCATTGAGCATAACCCTCGTATCTCGTAGGAAGTGGAGAAATTGGATCTATGGAGTAGTGGAGTCGTGTGCTGGTGTCATACGATCAGTATTTCCCACTTCTTCCGTCATTACTAACCGTCCATATCTTCCTAACACATTCTTGTGATGGTGAGTTGTGCGTTGTGTGATGCACGCTGTAAAACCGCCAGGCCAATACCCCAGTAAGTATCCCCCAGTTTGTGAAATGCTTGATATCTAGATTATGTGGGTCGTGGGCCCACAGAAGGGAACATACGGTGCTAGGTTAAATAACCAAGTTATTTGGGAAGTCGATATTTATTAAATATCGTGTGTATTCTATGCATGTAATGCATCGAATATATTCAGTATGGATGAAGCATTGCTTCTTTAAGGCTTAACGGAGTAGGTCACGGATTAAGCATCTTAAAACATACGCATGCCTAGCCGTTTTCGAGAGACCGTTTGGAGGCTGCACAAGCAAGCCATCTCTTGGACGATCACTCCATGTGGTAGAGTAACGGATGGTAGTCACCACAGCATCTTATTGGAAGTTAAAATCCTAGATTGGGTTGTCCAACCAAGCTGGTAGAGTTGGACGGAAAAGATGACGCATCTGCGACCGTTGATTAGGGTTTTGAAGAGGTGCGCAAGCATCACACTGAAGCTTGGTCGAAACCAAGCATGGGAAGTGCTTTAGAGAGGACTGACCAGGCATGCGTAAAGACAACATGATGGTGTCCACGCCATACTTCACTGTCCCATGAAGGTGCGATATAGGCCACTCAAGTTTACCGATAATGAGGAGTGGCTGATATTGATTTGCGATAGGAATCCTGTGCCGCAAAGGAGTTGGAAACCGTGTGACCATGCCTAGTTCAGGTGTACGGATCGAGGCGCTCGACCATGGTCGGTATCGGCCGATTTGGGCCCACGGTGATCGTGTTGACATGTTCAGGACCTGTTGAGTCCACATCTACAGCTTCCATCTATGCTTGCGAAGATGGACGCTCGTGATCGATTAGCGACACTGTAATATGCCATAAACCCTAATTAGTGTTTTGGATCGGTCGTGTGTACACGAATTCAACCTAACGTTTTGGCAGGCTATGCTCCTCCTTTGGGGAGGCCGACCATGTGGGACCTACATTGGGTCGGTGGTGAATATGGTGATACCTGACTGACGGTCCTAGGCCTTACCTAAGAAATCCAATCATTCCAGTGAAGTTGGATGGTCGTGATCAATTTAAGACCCTTAGTGGAATTTCTTGCGACCCCTTAAAACTCACGCCGACCCAACTTCGGGAAACCGTATGTGGTTTTGTGGCTAGTTTAGGGGAGGATCGATCGTGTAGGTGTGAAGGGGATCCGCCAGTGTGCAATAAAATGCTTGTCCAACCGGCCATGGGATGATCTATGCCGTCCAACTATGCAGGCGAAGTTGGACGGATGCGATCTGTTTGAGACCGTCATTGGCAGTCTTGTGCATACATGTTTTCCAAGCTGCTCTACACCAGCCCAACCATCCTATTCTAGGCTGGTGTTCGGTGGTCGTTTGGGAGGCGTGGTATGCATTCGACCGCCCTGGGCATAAATAGGCCCGCTGGTGGTCATTGCGGTGATAGCCTTCTCCTCCTAGGGTTCGTCGAGGCTGTTTGATTTGTCCGGCCAACTTGCGGGGTCGTGATTATTTCTGAGACTGATATGGAAAGTTCAGATTCAAAATATGCTCGATCGGGCTAGTATAACACACTGAGAGATGATTCTCTTTGTTAGAGAATGATGTAGCTTGTACGAGTATTTCGTGCATGCCTCACTGTTGATACTTGTATATTCATGTTACTCTGCTGAGAGTAACAATAAGTCATCATGCCACACCAACAATGAGAGTTCTGCTGAGAACAACATAGGAAATACAAGGCTATTTATGCATTAATTAATAATGCTAAAATTCACAGATTACTTGGGGATTGTTGCTATATGCTACATTCTAGGTGAATTAATAAAGCGGATAAGTATTCATCACTTATAAAATAGCCTTATCCTTTGCAGGATGTCGACACAAAAATTGGTTTTACAACTTTATCCCTGAACTAAAATCCACCATCAACATTAAGTCCCCTGCCTAACACATAATAGTTGTATAATTGTGAGGTAGGCATGAGATTATGACACATGCAACGTAAAAGGACGAGATAAAGGAAGTTTACCTGGAGGGACTCTGACTGGTCGTGCTGGAAATCATCCACGTGAGCAAGTCGGGCGCGATTACGGGCCTTGGTGGGACCGGTTTCCTCCTTTGGGTGTTTGAGTTAAGAAGGGAATCCTTCTTCTATCAGGATTATCCAATTGCTCATGTATAAAAGGGTGTTAACCCTTATATTTTATCTTAATTCCTATTCCTCTCTCTTCCCCCACCCCCACCCCCTTTTTTTTTTGACCACCCTGATTTGCTGCCGAGCTTCGCCGATGCTGCTGACGTTCGCTGCCACCGCCGCCGACGTCCCACTACTGTTCCGACGTTGTTCGCTCACCAGCGACAAGGTGAGTGCTTCACGATCTTCTTGTTGCTTTTTTTCTCTCTTACAAACTCTAATTCTTAGGTAAACTTCTTTTCTATTGAGAAATTATCCCATTGTAGGAGACCTTGTTTGCCAAATATTCTATCCTTGATTTCAATAGAAAAGCCATTAATATTTCTTGGATTGTTCCGCAAAACAAGCCACGAACCCATGAATGTATTGTTTTTTGCTTCTTTTTTCACCGTTGCATGCAAAACCTAGCTTTTAGGTTATTGGTTGAAAAACTCTTGGCTTGAATTTCATAGACACGATTCCCATGAATAAATAAAAGTCGTGCTATGATACGTGCGAATGAATGCGGGCCCTCCATACAAGTTTGATTGAACATGGGTCCCACCATGTACGCCTAATCGAATATCGACCTTATACCAGCCTTGTAACCTCGACCAACACCGGCTTCATGACCTCGACAAGCCTTGCTTGCTGACATGGCCCAATACCATACTTGTGACCTTGATCGGCCTTGACCAATACCGTCTTTGCTTGCTGACGTGGCCCAATACCAGAATTGTGACCTTAACCGGACTTGACCAATACCGGCTTGACGTGACCTAACACCATCCTACTTGACTGACATGATATCAGTCTTGCTTGGGATATTAGTCTTGTAATCTCGACCAACATAGGCTTCGCGAACCTAACCAACACCTGCCTCGTTTGGTGACGTGGCCTAATTCCGGCCTTACCTGCTTTACCCAGCTTGGTGTACTTTGATGTGAATGTGTGTCCTGCTCGGTCGGGACTATACATTCCATGATACGCATTTTCATATAAGTACCGAATCCCCTGCTTCTTCTTTATTGTATTGTAGAATGAATAAAAAGGCTCCTACTAAGATGTCTTCTGGGAATACTGCTGATGCCAAGTCAGGGAGTGTCAACAACTTCAAAGATATGCCGAACATAGATGATGAATTGTTCACCGTGCCTTTATCGAACATTAGAAAACATCCCTCTCACAAGATAGTCTTGCTCTCTGGTTCAGAAAATATGGAAGTTAATCCATCCTCTTCTTTAGCACTTGTGATGAGATTCTGTCTTCGGAGAAATGAGTATCTTCCTTCACCTATTGACTTCGAGATTTTTCATACCCCGATGGGTCCCTATGAAGGATGGATGAGACACATGTTGAATAATAAGAGTATTAAGGATAATTTGATCAAAGCGCAGATCCTTGATGTGGTCATGGCATCCTCCACTCTTCAAGTTAAGAAAGATGCGGCAGGCTTGATCACTTTCATTTCTCAGTGGCGTCCATTTACTCATACAACCATATGTGGATGGGGAAAGATGACCATTACTCGGGAAAGCGTGGCTGCATTGATGAACCTACCTGTCGCTGGAAGCTTCTTTTATAAACTTTCTAATGCAAAGCGTCGCGATTATAATGCTATACTTCGGAAGGCGGGAGAATTTGATGACCTAGAGAATGAGAAGAAAGTTATGAAATGCTTTTACACTTGGTGGGTGTCGGAGTGGTCTCCTGCAGACCCGAAACCAGATCATGAGTTGGAAGACGACCTCGGCGTGATTTACTTTCCGTCTTTGTGGTTATCTAGAGACATATTTGACGATGGTTCTGGAAAGAAGACCATAAGAGGTGACCTTGTTATGTTTGCTATAAGGCTGGCAAAAGGTAAGGTCCTTCCCCTATGTGCCTTTTTTCTTGGATCACTGTATTCTCATCTGGACGCCTTAGCGACGGATATGCATGCCTCCAATGGGTATAAAAAGGTGGAGTCGCATATCCACATTGCTTTTATTCAGGCATTTTGGTGGGAACATTTCAAAAGTTATGCTCATGTTCCTGCAACTTCACTCAGCAGTTTGTATGGTGGTTCGAGAATACTTCATTGGCAGAAGAGGCGTTCTAAACCGGTGTAAAGCTCGTGGATGTCTTCGATAATGTGTCCTCCGTAGATTTTCGTCCATGTGGGCCGATCCATCCTTCCATTGTTCAGCCAAAGACTTTTGCTACTGTTCCTGATGCCGTGTTGCGTACTGATGCTGGAACCGCAAGTCTTGGAGAACTTATTTACTTACGAAGATGCACTCCGGGATATGTCACGTCATTATTTGACGAAGAATTTATTGTGACTCCGTACCATATTGACAGGGCTGCTCGGAAAATGAGATTTGACCAGGGTGTTCCATTTCTTCATCCGCTGAAGGCTCCAAAAGAACTTTTTTCGGAAATTCTTAATGCTGACATGTTTTCGTCAGTGCATAGCCTTCCTTTCTTTCCTATCGGAAGAAATACGACGATAACTAGCAGGTATAAGGAATTTTTGAGAGAGCAGTTGTTAACCTTTCAGAAATTCTCGGAGGAGGTTGTGATAGATTCCCATAGCGAACCATCTTCTGACGTTTTGAAGGAGTATTATCGATTGAAACCACTCCCAGGTAAATGAACCAGAGATGACAACTGCATTCCCCAAGCAGGAGTGAGATCTAAGAAGCAGGCGTGGTCCCGTGATCTTCAATTCTTCTCATATGCAGGTACTTATAATTTATTTCCTTCAATCTCTTAACTCTGTCTATCTTGAACAATTTTTTACTAAGGATGATTCTTATTCGAAATCAGGGGCTCCCGAAAGAAAATGCTTTTACGAGGCTGGCACGCGGCCATGATGAATCTTTGGAGAAGTATAGTAATACTGATCTTCATGATAAGAAGTCTGGTGACACTGACCCTCTTCAAAACAATGATAGAGATGGTACGAGCTTAACTGAAAGAGATGATTCCTTGGGCGGAAACTTCAGTTAGCTTGTAGATGAGGCCGTGGAAGAAGTCATTCTTCAGAGTGAAACAATCATCACGAGGAATACAAGAGAGACCACACCCATGACGATTGAAGTAACTCACTCAAAACAATCCCCTGAACAAGCTCCGGCAATCGATATAGCAATCATAGAATCTTTCGCAGCTGAGAAGGCTTCTGACAAAGTGTTTGTGATGCAATCCGTTGTTCCTGGAGATGTCTTTGAGCCTCCTTTCAATACTACTTATACAAGTCATGTGCTGGTTGGAGGATTTAGTGTGTCGGCCAATTTAGAGGAGTTGTATACTAAAATATGGAAGAAGCATGGTCACATCACCACCCCTCATAAACTTAAAAGTCGCTTTGCATCAGTAAAAGGCGTCGAAGAATCTTTATCTTCCATCTATGACATAAGCATCATGACTGGGTGCACTGTTTCTGAAGAAGTAATCAAAAACTGGGAGTTCCACCGGGATGTGTTCACGAAGTATGAGTTTAACGCCTCCTGGTTCTGTAAAGGACTCGCTGAAATCCAGAAAATGCAAGGCGAAATGCATGAAGTTCCTTCCACAGACTATATCGCTCGCCAGGAAGAGGAGATCGAAAGGATGTCTAATGAGTTGAAGCTGGAACAGGTCGTTCTCCAGAGAATGAAAGCCGCCCTTGCACAGAAGGATGGGTTATTGTTGAAGGACTTTCTATGAATAGTTTATGCCGTCTACTTATGCTTTTCCTTTTAGGAGTTTTGAGTGATATGAGAGCTTCCTTTCAAAACTTTATTTCAGGTATTGAATTTTGGATTGGTTTGTTTTGAGATAGTTTTGTGAATGGTTTTTCTGAAAGAGATTTATTTTTTAGAAGAAATTTTCATTCTGATCATAAATAACGTGACTATTCTAACGATATCATTCATGGAACGTAAAGTTGCAAATATCGTGTGAAAAGGAACACGTCTGAGGGGAAAATGAAACATGATGTTTACTATGGTATGCATCATTATATATTTTTCTTAATGGGGCGTAAAGTCCCCAGTGGGTTCTAAAATTATCTCTCCATAAATTTGTTTAATAGAACTTACTTGTTATTCGAAATTCCATCTGTATAAAATTGGACTTTCTTTAGCGCTTGCTCCGAGAAATTGCACGTGCTAATCTTCAGAGACATGAGGAAAATCTTCTGAACTAAGCTTCATTTGGAAAATACGCTTCAAAGTATTGCATTCACTGGTAAGGTGGTGGAGAAAACGATGATAGTGATAAGATCTCAGATCTATCATCTCTTGATCAGTCGGTTGTCGCCATACTGGAGGCAGTTGGACTTCTCCGTCTCGTACCCATATTTTCAATCATTCCTAGACTTTATTCATGGAAAATAGGAAGTGCAGGCATCTTGATCTAAGCTTTTATTGTATTAACGGATGCTTATGTGATATCCCTTGTTGACCTTGATAGGAAGAACATTTCAAAGTCGGGACACAAGTGTGTGCCAATGTATACGCGTCCCGCTTTGTTGGTCATCTTTGCTGAGACACAGCTGCTTTCGAGGGAATTGTATCAACGAGAGCATCATTGTCAGGCGACTGAGTCAGGTATTCCCAGCCTCTGTATTCATGTGACTCTTGGATGGTTTCTCCTTCTTCAGGTGGTTCTTCATTTGGCTGGAAAGTTGCGGCAGATTGGAAGGATTTATGTACTTCAACAAGGGTTTTGAGATATAAATCTCCCAACAAGGTTTCATAAGCTGGACCTTTTCCTTTGTCCGATAAAGGTTGTGGCATTCCTTACAAGTCTTTTCATGTGCAGAGTTTCTTTGAGCCTCATTCGTTAGCCGGATCATGTCGTTTATCTCTTCCTGGCCTCATAATATGGCCATGTGTTCTTTCTGCATCCTCGTTGGTAGAAGCACGATTTCTAGATAGAGATTCCACTATGTCATCGTTTGCGATGCTCCCTGGGTAAGCACCTGCCAGACCTTCTTGTAATTGAACTGTTATATCGTTCAAAAGTCGGAACGTCTCAATCTGCCTTCTAGCGATACCATCCTGGTTTGTTAGGACATCTAATAGCATTCTGGATACACTCTCCATGAGGTTTGGATTATTCATGGCTTCTGGATAACTCGTCTTGTGAGGATACATCATAAGACATGAGCCAGACTTTTATGATCGAAAGAAATGAACAGGTTGATGATTGAAATGGATCTAAGATCTATCCCCTCGAAATTGAGAAATTGAATCGGGTATTGAAAACATGAAATTGAGAATTGGAAATTAATATTGCAACCGAGAGATTAATCTCCCACTGTGGTCGCCAATTATTTATAGATGAAAACTATTTCTTGCGGTTTTGGTAATTTGGGTTGTGTGGATGAGAAATGAATTTAAACCCTAAACAAATGCACTGCACGGGAGTGCTTTTGATTCGAGAGATCAATCTATACAATTCTGGCCTAAACCAATAAAAGGTCATTCTAGACTTGTTTCGGTCACAAAGTGAAGGAGATGGGGTTGATCTAAGGGAGGGAAGTGAAGAAGGTGTTGAGATTGTAAAGGTGTAGGTTGTTTATGACTTGTATCAGAATACCGAATTGATTTGCAAATAATGTAAGAAATCAGCTCTGGGCGTTTGAATACATTGTATCAACACTTGGTTTCTGTATGTGTTGTCCTATATTGGAAATAGGGAGGAGAACATATTTATACAAGTCATTGAGCCTAACCCTCGTATCTCGTGGGAAGTGGAGAAAGTGGAGCTATGGAGTAGTGGAGTCGTGTGCTGGTGTCAGATGATCAGTCTTCCCCACTTCTCCCATCATCACTAACCATCCATGTCTTCCTAACACGTTCTTGTGATGGCGCGTTGTGCGCTGCACACTGTAAAACTTCCAAACCAATACCCCAGTAAGTATCCCCCAGTTTGTGACATGCTTGATGTCTCGATTGTGTGGGTCATGGTACCCACAGAAGGTAGCATACGGTGCTAGGTTAAATAACTAAGTTATTTGGGAAGTCGATATTTATGAAATATTGTGCGTATTCTATGCATGTAATGCATCAAATATATTCATCATGGATGAAACATTGCTGCTTAAAGGATTAACGGAGTAGGTCGCGGATTAAGCATACTAAAACATACGCATGACTATCCATTTTTGAGTGACCGTTCGGAGGCTGCACAAGCAATCCCTCTCTTGGCCGATCACTCCATTTGGTAAAGTGACCGATTGTAGTCACGACAACATCTTATTGGCCGTTTAACTCCTAGCATGGGCTGTCCAACCAGGATGGTAGAGTTGGACGGACGAGATGACGCATCTACGATCGTTGATTAGGGTTTTGAAGAGGTGCGCAAGCATCATTCTTCAGCTTGGTCGAAAACAATCATGGGAAGTGCTTTAGAGAGGACCGACCAGGCATGTGTGTAGATGACATGCTGGTGTCCACGTCCATACTTCACTGTCCCATGAAGGTGCGATCTAGGCCACTCAAGTTTATCGGTAAAGAGGAGTGGCTTAGATTGATTTGCAACATGAATCATGTGTCGCAAAGAAGTTGGAAACCGTGTGACCATGCCTAGTTTGGGTGCACGGATTGAGGCGCTTGGCCATGGTCAGTCTTGGACGATTGTTCAGGTGTGTAGATGGGCCCACGGTGATCGTGTTGACATGTTCAGGATCTTTTGAGTCCAAATCTACACCTTTCATCTATGCTTGCGAAGTTGGACGCTCGTGATCGATTAACGACACATGTAATATGCCGCAAACCCTAATTAGGGTTTTGGATCGGTCGTGTGTACACGAATTCAACCTAAAGGTTTGGCAGGCTATGCTCCTCCTTTGGGGGGGGGGGGCGACCATGTGGGACCCACATTGGGTCGGTGGTGAACATGGTGATACTTGACTGACGGTCCTAGGCCTGATCTAAGCCATCCAATCATGACAGTGAATTTGGATGGTCGTGATAAATTTAAGACCCTTAGTGGAATTTCTTGCGACCCCTTAAACCTCACGCCAGCCCAACTTCGGGAAACCGTATGTGGTTTTGTGTCTAGGTCATGGGAGGATCGATCATGCAGGTATAAAGGTGATCCGCCAGTGTGCATGAAAATACTCGTCCAACCGGCCGTGGGACGATCTATGCCGTCCAACTATGCCAGCGAAGTTGGACTGATGCGATATGTTTGAGACCGTCATTGGAAGTATTGTGCGTACATGTTTTCCAAGTTGTTCCACACCAGCCCAACCATCCTATTCTAGACTGGTGTTCGGTGGTCGTTTGGGAGGCGTGGTATGTATTCGACTGCCCAGGGCATAAACGGGCCCGCTGGTGGTCATTACGGAGATAGCCTTCTTCTTCTAGGGTTCGTCTAGGATGGTTGATTCGTCCGACCAACTTGCATGGTCGTTATTGTTTCTGAGACTGATATGGACAGTCTAGATTCAAAATATGCTCGATCGGGCTAGTATAACACACTGATAGATGATTCTCTTTGTTAGAGAATGGTGTAGCATGTACGGGTGTTTCATGCATGCCTCACTGTTGATACTTGGATATTCATGTTACTCTGCTGAGAGTAATAATCAGTCATCATGCCGCACCAACAATGAGAGCTTTGCTGAGAACAACACAGGAAATATAAGGCGATTTATGCATTAATTAATAATGCTAAAATTTACAGAATACTTGGGGATTGTTGCTACATGCTCCATTCTATGTGAATTAATAAATTGGAGAAGGATTCGTCACTTATCAAATAGCCTAATCCTTTGCAGGATGTCGACACAAAAATTGGTTTTATAACTTTAGCCCTGAACTAAAATCCACCATCAAAATTAAGTCCCCTGCCTAGCACATAATGGTTGCATAATTGTGGGGTAGGCATGAGATGGTGACACATGCAATGTAAAAGGACGAGATAAATGAAGTTTACCTGGAGGGACTCTGACCAGTCGTGCTTCCAATCATCCACGGAAGCAAGACAAACGCGATCACGGGCCTTGGTGGGACCGGTTTCCTCCTTTGGGTGTTTGAGTCAAGAATGGAATCCTTCTTCTATCACGATTCTCCAATTGCTCGTGTATAAAAGGGTGTTAACCCTTATATTTTCTCTTACTTCCTCTTCCGCTCTCTTCCCCCCCCCCCCCCTTTTTTCGACCACCCTGATTTTCTACCGAGCTTCGCCGCTGCTGCTTATGTTCACTGCCGCCGCCGCCGAAGTCCCACTGCTGTTCCGACGTCGTTCGCTCACCAGCGACAAGGTGAGTGCTTCACGATCTTCTTGTTGCTTTTTTTTTTTTTACAAACTCTAATTCTTAGGTAAACTTCTTTTCTCTTGAGAAATCATCCCATTGTAGGCAACCTTGTTTTCCAAATACCCTATCCTTGATTTCAATTGCAAAGCCATTAATTTTGCTAGGATTGTTCCGCAAAACAAGCCACGAACACATGAATGTATTGTTTTTTGCTTCTTTTTTCACCGTTGCATGCAAAACCTAGATTTTAGGTTATAGCTTGAAAAACCCTTGGCTAGAATTTCTTAGACACGATTCTCCCATGAATAAAGAAAAGTCGTGCTATGATACGTGCAAATAAATGCTGGCCCTCCATACATGGTTGATTGAACGTGGGTCCCACCATGTATGCCTGATCGAATATCGTCCTTATACCAGCATTATAACCTCGACAAACACCAGCTTCGTGACCTCGACCAGCCTTGCTTGCTGAGTGGCCCAATACCATACTTGTGACCTTGATCGGCCTTGACCAATACCGGCTTTGCTTGATGACGTGGCCCAATACCAGACTTGTGACCTTAACCGGCCTTGACCAATACCGACTTGACGTGACCTAACACCAGCCTACTTGACTGACATGATATCAGTCTTTCTTGGGATATTAGTCTTGTAATCTCGACCAACATAGGTTTCACGGACCTAACCAACACCTGCCTCATTTGGTGACGTGGCCTAATACCGGAATGGATCAAATACCGGCCTTACCTGCTTTACCCACCTTTGTGTACTTTGACGTGAATATGTATCCTGCTCGGTCGGGACTATACATTCCATGATACGCGTTTTCATACAAGTACTGACTCCCCTTCTTCTTCTTTATTGTAGAATGAATAAAAAGGCTCCTGCTAAGATGTCTTCTGGGAATACTGCTGATGCCAAGTCAGGGAGTGTCGACAGCTTCAAAGATATGCCGAACATAGATGATGAATTGTTCACCGTACCTTTTTAGAACATTAGAAAACATCCCTCTCACAAGATAGCCTTGCTCTCTAGTTCAGAAAATATGGAAGCTGATCCATCCTCTTCTTCAGCACTTGAGATGAGATTCTGTCTTCGGAGAAATGAGTATCCACCTTCACCTATTGACTTCAATATTTTTCATACCCCGCTGGGTCCTTATGAAGGATGGATGAGACACATGTTGAATAATAAGAGTATTAAGGATAATTTGATCAAAGCGCAAATCCTTGATGCGGTCATGGTATCCGCCACTCTTCAAGTTAAGAAAGATGCGGCAGGCTTGATCACTTTCATTTCTCAGTGGCATCCATCTACTCATACAACCATATGTGTATGGGGATAGATGACCATTACTCGGGAAAGCATGGCTACATTAATGAACCTACCTGTCGCTGGAAGCTTCTTTTATAAACTTTATGATGCAGAACGTCGCGATTATAATGCTATACTTCGGAAGGCGGGAGAATTTGATGACTTGGAGAAGGAGAAGAAATATATGAAATGCTTTTACACTTGGTGGATGTCGGAGTGGTCTCCTACAGACCCGAAACCATATCAGGAGTTGGAAGACGACCTCGACGTGATTTCCTTTATGCCTTTGTGTCTATCTAGTGTAGTTGCATGAAATCCTACAACTACACCCTCAGTAGAATTTGTAAAACTTTAAGAAGTTCTTGATGAAGGATGAAATTTTGATTAATATTCTCAACTGATTACAAAGAAATACGTTAATGGAAATTAGAACAGTTACAACTTTCTCTGTTCTCTCTCCTAAGACTTTTTCTAACACTCACTCAAAGAACCTCCCAATTTAATATTTGAACTACTATTTATAGTGAAATCTATACAACCGTATATAGCTTGCGAAGTATCGCGACTTCTATTCGTAAGTTTATTCTATATTCGTAATCTCTTCACACTTTTCCCGTGTTTCTTCTATTATCGCATTATCTTGCGACACTTATCTCTTGTATTTGTTACTATGTTCGTAACTCAATATCTTGCGATATTCTGTCTCTACATATTGCCTCTTCTCATGTCAGTTCTGCGAAGAAGAAATGTCATGAGAATCATTATTCTCGCAAATTTAATATAGTTATCATCACCTGTTATGTTCGCAACACGTGTTTTCTCTTCCATTAAATCTTCGACACGTTTTTTTCGTAACCGTCCTTCTTAACCACTCACGTCTAATCGCATTGATGAATTTCTATCTTCATCAAACTCTTTTCTTTATAAATACTATCTTTAATTCCTCCTTTTATTCTTTTATCTTTTTCATCTTCCTCACTACGTCTGCTTCTGCAATTTCTTCCTTCTTTCTTCTACTGCTATTTCTTGCCTTTTTTATTTCTTTTCTTCTCTGTTTTCTATCCTTCATCTAATGGATCCGAAGAAGAAAACTATGGAACAACTTAATGCAGAGCTTGCTGATAGAAATCTCGTTCTTTCTGAGATTGATGGTCATACCAATAAATCCTATCTCTGTATGGAACTCTTTACTGATCTTCATTGGGATGATCAGGTAGTTTTAGTCTCACGAGGCCAAATCCTTGCAGGTCTTCCTCTTCCTCTTTATGATGTCAATCTTCCTTTATTCTATGAGATTATTTCTCACCCAAATTTCTCACGAGCCATTTATCAATTGACTGGGGATTGCATTCGCATTCTGGTTGAGTTCGCAAACCGTGCTGCTACTGGAAAATCTTTATACCCAATTGAACTTAGGAGACCTGTATTTAGATATGTAGAGATTATCGCTGCAAATTACACAGTCGATAATTTCTTTAAAAATTATACATTAATTCCTGCGAAGAGGGAAGATAAGCGTTGGGGTGTTCGTCTTCATCGTAAAACTGATGTCGCAGAAGCTGATCTTCTTATGCATGATATTGATTATGCTTCTGGAAATAATAGAACCCCTCGCCATTCTCATGATGAAGATTGGTACTATTATCCTCTAGCATTATCGGGTTCTTACATCTCTGGGATAGTATATCTTCCTGCGAATCTTCATGATCGTAACTATCAACCTTGGGTATTTTCTTGGCCTAATAGAGATAAAGATGTATGTATCTCCATCTTATTATCTTCTTGTTATTTTTTTTCTTTTACTAATCCTTTTGCAATATTTGTCAGGTGAATTAACTTAAGGAAAGTTACCTCAAAACTGGGAAATCCAGTACTCGCGAGGCTTTCCAATTGTTTTCAAATGAGGTAAGAAACATTCTTATATGTGTTTTAAACAATATATTGTTGCCTATGTTTCTTATCCTTATTTGAATTTGTAGGTTCTTCCTGAATTCCCTGGGGCTGTTGTGAGTGAGAATAAGAATTCAACTTCTTCTGAAGCGCTAACTTCAAGACAAAAACACTTCGCTCTGCGAAGAACGCCAAGATTTCTAGTAATAAAGAAGATGTTCTTCGCAAAGAAAAAGGGAAACTTGAGGATATTGTTTCTGCAAGGAAAAGGAAGAGACTCCCACCCAGTGCTTACTCCCATGTGATCTCCTCTAGCAAGGATGTTGACGAAGAACAAATTGATAAAGATGATAGACTTTTTGAGAAGGATCTTAGTTCTAATTCTGATAGGAGGAATGATGATGATGATGATGAAGAAGATGAAGACTACAGCAATGTGGAAACCTTTGAGTCTGAGGCTTTTCTCAACTCTTCTCGTGGATTAGGAAAGTCTCCTACTGCGAATGCTCATAGGCATATTGCGAAGGCTTGCAAAGTTCCCACTGTAATAAAAAATAATTCCCTTAATGGAATTTCAAGATTTATTTCTCCTATTACATTATACTCTTTGGGGAGTATGGTAAGTTTCTCTTCTTTTCCTTGTTAATTTCCCCTACTCCATTGATTTCTAATCCCTTTTATTTTCTCAGGTTGGGAGGGTTAGCTGTGCAGCTGCTTCAGATTGGGAAAGACAGCATGCAATTGCTGAGAAGAAAACTTTAAGTCGTTGTAACAAATTGGAGGTTGAGAATACAAAACTTCTCCAAAAAATAGAGGATTTGAATATTGATAATGCAGAATTAAAATCCCGCTGCGAAGATAATACACAATCTTCGAGTATCACAACTGGAAATTCTTCTCTCCTTGAGAAGAATAATCAACTGGAGCTTGAAGTCACTTCTCTTCGTAATGATAAGAAGCAATTAGAAGGTAAGTTCGCAAATCTTGATCACTTTAACTCCACAATTTGCTAATCAATTCCTTAATTTATTCCCTTACTCTTTATTCTCTTATCTCTTACTTATCCTTTTTCTTTGTAAATGCCGGGGAAAATTATACGAAGAGGATTGAAGAGATGGAAGCTACTCTTGCTGCGCGTAATCAGAAGATTTCTGATTTAAAGTCTCAACATCAAATTTCTCAAAACAACCATGGCTTAAACATCAAACGCTTCTGAGCTATGATGACTCGCAGGATTTGTGAAGACAATCAAATTCCTCTCACTAAGTATCAAACGCTCCTTTCTGAAGAAATCCCTGATGATACCTCAGATTTGGATATCTCTGATAGTGAAGCTGAAGATGATATCTCCGAAGAAGAAAGAGAAGATCATTTTGATGAAGATAAATCTCCCACAGAGTAGCTTTATTCCTTCCTGTATATTTGCTTCAGTTCTTTTCTTCTTGTCTGTTTGAGTATAATATTTTCTTCTTTCCTGCACTTTTAATCAACCAGCAATTTTATTTTCGCAATTTAATTAGTACCAATGTCTTAATTTTGCGATGATGAGTTGATCTTTCTTTAATTGAATGCTTTCCTTACTTGCATAACTTGATCATATGAAGAGAAATAATATATTTTAAAGACCTAGCTTAGTATTCCTTTTCCCCTTATTATTTCTCGTCAGGTGATCAATTGTTGTTATGAGTATTAGAAAATCTGCCTCAGTTTAAGTTGCAAAGTTTCAGGTTGTTGCGAAGTAAATAGAAAATCTCCCCCTTGAAGTATAAGAAGTATGAAACCTCCTTGTATAATTATGAAATATTCTTGAAGAAGTATAATAATTATGAAACATCCTTGAAGAAGTATGAAACATCCTTGAAGAAGTATAAGAATTATGAAACACCCTTGAAGAAATATGAAAATTATGAGACATCCTTGAAGAAATATAAGAAGTATTCAATCCTTGAAGAATTTAATGAGTATGAAATATCCGTCCTTGATTGCGAATACAATTTCCTCTTTTGGTAGGAATTCTTGATACATATTCTTGTTGAGAATATAAATAATCTCCAATGACATTGACGGAATTGACTTCATTAGTTTCTGTGGTCTTATCATGCCTTCCTAAGTAAAGGTCTTACTTTGCCACCTCTTTTGCGATAAAGTCGCAGGACGTTGGTGCACTCGCATGCCTCAACCCCTTGACTTTATCTTAACAATATTTTTGTGTTTGCGATAATATGACAAGTCTGAATATACTTGCGAATATACATCCTTGTGACATTATCGTCTTGCGATGAAATCGCAGGACGTTATCACACTTTCATGTAATAAACCATTGATCTCATCTTAACTTCTTTGTATTTAATTATGCGAGTATATATATATATTATTTTATTTTATTTTACTCGCATAAATACGATTGTTGCACAAATATGACAACCCTTTATGTTCTTGCGAACAAAAATCCTCGTGACATTTGCGTCTTATAGCACGTATCAGCTCCCTAATGGAGGGTGCTGCCCTTTATCTTCCCCTTGGTTTCCCCTTCAAGGAAGCGTACATCGACCATACAAGGTTAGCTCTTCCCATCCGGTTTTTCCAACAACCAGCTTTTGTTCGCAACCTCTTATCCTTTTTGCATATAAGGCTTATAGTTACGAGGTTGCACCCTATGGGGTATCTTTGGGCCAAGTGCATCCTTTGCCAAGACTTGTCAAGAATGGAAGATGTGCTTCAAACCCATCCGACACTCTTTACTCAACCGTGTACCTCGGCGCCTTGATCGTTTTCTGCACTTCATGGGAAAGACAGTATGCCTTAGTCGCCCAACCTAAATCATGTTACATCGCAAGATTAGGTTGAGAATCCAAGGTGTCTTACCCGGATAGGTACCCCATTTTTGGGTTATGTACCCCATAATGTCCATGTACTCAGGTTCCGTGGTGGTGTTCCGTTTCCCCTGAGCCATGCTTATAGGTACGACCTTAAATGACGTACTTTAGGACTTTGCCTCTTGTGAAATGTTGCTTCGCGAACTAGGGTGTACGTCACAAAGGTTTGCCTGTGTAAAATTTCTGCGGCTTTCTTTCTTTTTTGAAAGCTGATCACAGTTTGCGGCTTTTTTTTATGAAAGCTGATCGCAAATAAATTTTTGCGTCTTTCTTTAATGAAAGCTGATCGCAATAAATCGTTTTTACTCGTAAAAACTCATCACAAATCTTTCATGTTACGAAATACCTCATTTTATTTTCTTGTTTTTCAAAATATATTTTGTTATACGTTGCGAACAAATATACTGATTACCTTTTTGTTTCATTACCTTTTTTCTTCATTCTTTTTTCTTCGCAAACCATATCCCTTTTCTATCATCGTAAATTTCTTGTACACTTAACATTGTAACTTTATTCCTTCATACCTTAGTCCTCAGTCATTAAATTTTCGCTTCTTTTCGCAGCCTTTGCTCTTTTTCTCCAACTTTCTTTTTCAACAGCTTTTCCTTCGCAAACTTCTACTTCTGTATCGTAAATTTTCTTCCCTTATGCCTAATCACCCTTGATAACTCCAATACCCTTTGGATGAGGAAATTTTATGCATTGATGAAGAGTTGAAGCTACGCCTAGAATCCCATGAAGCCAAGGTCTCCCTATCAAATCATTGTATGGTGATTCGACATCAACAACGCAAAATAGAATTTCAGTTCGCATTCCACTTAAGGGAATTCGCATGCTTACTTCTCCTTTAGGTTTATTAGCAGTTCCATTAAATCCATAAATCCTATAGGTAGAAGGTATTAGATCTGCGTCTTTTCCCCCATGGTTTTGTAAGCAGGATATAAGAGAATATTGACAGAACTTCCCGTATCAATTAAGATTCTATTAAGACCAAATAATTCTTCATCTGTATCATCTTCGCTTTCTCCCATATTCAGACAAATTTCTAATCTCACTACCAATGGATTATCATGTATTTCGCAACCTTCTGGAATTTCTGTGGCTTCAAAAGAAATTTCACGCTTCTGCGATGTTCATTATTTCCCTTCCTTCACCATCTCTCGCATATACCATTCTTAACACATTATCATGAAAATCTTCTATGGTTTTATACGAGTGAACAATAGAATTGCAGAAAACATTCCTTGATTTTTGTCCCACTTCTATGTGTAAGGTTTCCTTTCCCTTTTCTTGTATTATGTTCACCATGTGAGTTATCACTGGAGCCTGTGGTAATTGTTGTGATTGTGCTTGCTTGAGTAAAAAGTGGTCCAGTTTACCTTGATCGATCATTCACAAGATAATCCTTTTGATATTATTGCAATTATTTGTAGAATGTCCACGAAAGTGATGGTATAAGAAAAATTCATGACTTCTTGGACCCATTGGTGGTTCTTTTACCATATTCCATGGTGTTGGTATATTTTCCATCAAGATGATTGCTTGCCATATATTTTCTACACTTGTATTCAAAGGTGGCATCTTTATTTCTTCTCTTATCATTCTTTGACCTCCCTGTCCATTGTTATAGTTTTGTCTATGATTCCCTTGTCCAAAATAGTTCTGCCTTTGTCCTCCATAATTTTCCCGTTGCTGATCTAATCTTGGGATCTGGTTATTTCCTCCTCGGATATAGAAATTCCTTTCTCTATCATACTCATCTTGATCCTTGCTACTCATTTCTACCATTTTTGGTTGACCATTGTCAATTTTCTTCTCTTCTGATATCTGCGAAGATGTTTGCGAGGATGTCTGCGAGGTACCTTCTACGATATTGACTATTTTAGGAAGTAAGTTTGCTCCTGTATCTTGAGTGTTGGTGTTTGTCACTGGATATGACTCCATATTGTTTTTCTTTTCCTCTAATGTAATGTAATCCTCCTGGAATTCTCGCAACTCTGTCATCATAATGGAATTCTTTCTTCTGAAGATTTGAACATATAATTGCTCAGTTGCGAACATCGCATTTACGAAAGACAAAATCAGGTACCTCTCGTCCACATGCCCTTCCATATCACTGCACATAGTTTTCTATCTTCTTACTAAGTGCTTCAAACTTTCGCCAATTCTTTGTTTTAAACCAAATACATCTTCAATACCAAGTCGCGAGGAATGATTCGTGATATATGCTCTTAAGATAGTTACTTGTAGATGATTAAATGATGTAATAGTGTTCTTTGGAAGTCCTTCAAACCATTTTAGAGCTTCTCCTGTTAAGCTTGATGCGAAATACTTGCATAATACATCATCGTGATTTTCCCATTGTAACATGCATCTTATATACGCTTTAATGTGTTGTATAGCACATGAAGTCCCATCAAAGATGCTGGTTAATGTAGGAAGATTGCATTTTGGTGGAATCCCTCCCAATTGTACTTCTCTAGAGAAAGGAGTCCTCGCAGCTTCTTCTATTAGTTCATCTAATTGCCTTCTATCTCCTCCTCCTCTACTGTTTATCATTCCTCTCATTTCCGCTAATTCTCGAAATATCCGTTCATTTGCCTCAGAATTCTCATCCATTGGTCTCTTCAACGCAGCCTCTCTTCTTCTACGTTCTTGCATTTCTTATCTTGCGATCCTTCGCATTCTATCATACTCTTCATTAATGTTTCCATTTGCACAATTTTGCAAATATCTTCTTTCCAGATTGTCATAATTGTTTTGTTGCCAAGCATCTTGAAATTCTTGTTCTTTCATTTCTATTCTCCTCATCCTTCTCATGTGAATATCAGGAATTTCTTCTTATTCGTTTCTCCTCCTTCTGCGATTTACCTCTCCCTGATTTGCCTGAATTCTGTTTTGAAGATTTGGTTCATTCCTTATTATTTATGTTCGTTGATTTCCAACTCTCCTCTGAATTCTACCATATTCAAGATCTTGATTATTGCGAGCCTGTTCATGTCTTCTTACTATATCCTTGTAATTGTTTTGATGCATTGCTTGTTGCCTCTCCACTTATTCCACAAGTTGCTGCTCTTCCTCACGATTTTCTTCGCCATTCTGGTTATTTTCCCTTGGAAATGGTTCTGTTCGTAAATTTTCCACGTTTTGTTCGTTGTTCGGTACTAAAATGAAGCGATTCTCTCGATTTCTTTCAACCAGATTCTGTGCTTGTCCTTGCATAGCACTTTCACTATTGATTGTTGGCGAATTTCGTTCTTCTCTCTCTGGTATAACATTTGATCTCGTAGCACTTTGAGATCTCCTCCTTTGTAACATCTCATTTTCCCTCCTCAATTCTTGATTTTGTCTTGTTATATTTGCACGTTCTTCAGCTTCAAACCTTCGTTCTTCCTTAATTTCTTGTCTCAATGTTTCTAATGCCTCCATTTGTATTTCATGAAATGTTCATCCCATCAATCTCCCATTTTCTCTGATTTGTGGTTCTCTATATGCTTCTATTGGTGTATCAGTTTTCTAAGTGTGTACACTCACTCGATCTTGATCTATTTCTCTTTCTTGTGTTACTGTTTGTTGAGTTTGATTTATTCGATTGATCCTTCTCCTACTAGGTTCTCCTGTTACGTTTGCTTCTCCACCTGTGAGTCTTACACTTCTTCTTACTGCAGTTAATGGTTCTGATGTATTCCTTCTTCCAGCCATTTCTCTGATGCAAAATTCTTTAATTATCTCTGTTACATTTTCTTCTCTTTATTATTCCCTGTTTCTAGCGCCAATTATGTAGTGGCAGGAAATCCTACAACTACATCCTCAGTAGAATTTGTAAAACTTTAAAAAGTTCTTGATGAAGGATGACAATTTTGATTAATATTCTCAACTGATTACAAAGAAATACGTTAATGGAAATTAGAACAGTTACAACTTTCTCTGTTCTCTCTACTAAGACTTTTTCTAACTCTCACCAAAGAACCTCCCAATTTAACATTTGAACTACTATTTATAGTGAAATCTGTACAAACGTATATAGCTTGCGAAGTATCGCGACTTTTATTCGTAAGTTTATTCTATATTCGTAATCTCTTCACACTTTTCCCGTGTTTCTTCTATTATCGCATTATCTTGTGACACTTCTCTCTTGTATTTGTTAATATGTTCGTAACTCAATATCTTGCGATATTCTGTCCCTACATTTAGAGACATATTTGACGATGGTTATGGAAATAAGACCATAAAAGGTGACCTTGTTATGTTTGCTATAAGGATGGAAAAAGGTGAGGTCCTTCCCCTAGGTGCCTTGTTTCTTGGATCACTGTATTCTCATTTGGACGCCTTAGCGACGGATATGCATGCCTCCAATAGGTATAAAAAGTTTGAGTCACATATCCACATTGCTTTTCTTCAGGCGATTTTGTGGGAACATTTCAAAAGTTATGCTCATGTTCCTGCAACTTCACTCAACATTTTGCATGGTGGTTCGAGAATACTTCGTTGGCAGAAGAGGCGTCCAAAACCGGTGTAAAGCTCGTGGATGTTTTCGACAATGTGTCCTCCGTAGATTTTCGTCCATGGGGGCCGATCCATCCTTCCATTTTTCAGCCAAAGACTTTTGCTACTGTTCCTCATGTCGTGTTGCGTACTGATGCTGGAACCGCAAGTCTTGGAGAACTTATTTACTTACGAAGCTGCACTCCGGGATATGTCACGTCTTTATTTGATGAAGAATTTACTGTGACTCCGTACAATATTGACAGGGCTTCTCGGCAAATGGGATTTGACCAGGGTGTTCCATTTCTTCATTCGTTGAAGGATCCAAAAGAACTTTTTCCGGACATTCTTAATGCTGACATGTTTTCGTCAGTGCATAGCCTTCCTTTCTTTCCTATCGGAAGAAATACGACGATAACTAGCAGGTATAAGGAATTTTGGAGAGAGCAGTTGTTAACCTTTCAGAAATTCTCGGAGGAGGTTGTGACAGATTCCCGCAGCGAACCATCTTCTGACGTTTTGAAGGAGCATTCTCGGTTGAAACCACTCCCAGGTAAACGAACCAGAGCTGACGACTGCGGTCCCCAAGCAGGAGTGAGATCTAAGAAGCAGGCGTGGTCCCATGGTCTTCTATTCTTCTCATATGTAGGTACTTATAATTTATTTCCTTCAATCTCTTAACTCCGCCTGTCTTGAACATTTTTTTACTAAGGATGATTCTTATTCGAAATCAGGGGCTCCCGAAAGAAAATGCTTTTACGAGGCTGGCACGCGGACATGACGCAGCTTTGGAGAAGTTCGGTAATACTAATCTTCACGGAAAGAAGTCTGGTGACACTGACCCTCTTCAAAATAATGGTAGAGATAGTGCGAGCTCAACTAAAAGAGATGATTCCCTGGGCGGCAACTTCAGTGAGCTTGTAGATGAGTCCGTGGAAGAAATCAGTCTTCAGAGTGAAACAATCATCACAAGGAATGCAAGAGAGACCACACCCATGACGATTGAAGTAACTCCCTCCAAACAATCCCCTGAACAAGCTCTGGAAATCGATAAAGCAATCAAAGAATCTTTCGAAGCTGAGAAGGCTTCTGACAAAGTGTTGGTGATGCAATCCTGGAGATGTCTTTGAGCCTTCTTTCAATACAACTTATACAGGTCATGTGCTGGTTGGAGGATTTAGTATGCCAGACAGGTTCAAGGAGTTGTATACTAAAATATGGAAGAAGCATGTTCACATTGCCACCACTCATAAACTTAAAAGTCGCTTCGCATCAGTAAAACGCGTCGAAGAATCTTTATCTTCCATCTATGGCATAAGCATCGTGACTGGGTGCACTGTTTTTGAAGAAGTAATCGAAAACTAGGAGTTCCACCGGGACGTGTTTGTGAAGTATGAGTTTAACGCCTCCTGGTTCTGTGAAGGACTCGCTGAAATCCAGAAAATGCAAGGCGAAATATGTGAATTTCCTTCCACAGACTGTATCGCTCGCTAAGAAGAGGATATCAAAAGGATGTCTAATGAGTTGAAGCTGGAACAGGACGTTCTCCAGATAATGAAAGCCGCCCTTGCACAGAAGGATGGGTTATTTCTGAAGGACTTTCCTTGAATAGTTTATGCAGTCTACTTATGCTTTTCCTTTTAGGAGTTTTGAGTGATGTGAGAGCTTCCTTTCATAACTTTATTTTAGGTATTGAATTTTGGATTGGTTTGTTTTGAGATAGTTTTGTGAATGGTTTTTCTAAAAGATATTAATTTTTTAGAATAAATTTTCATTCTGATCATAAATAACATGACTATTCTAACGATATCATTCATGGCACGTAAAGTTGCAAATATCGTGTGAAAAGGAACACGTCTGAGGGGAAAATGAAACATGATGTTTACTGTGGTTTGCATCATTATATATTTTTCTTAATGGGGTGTAAAGTCCCCAGTGGGTTCTAAAACTATCTCTCCATAAATTTGTTTAATAGAACTTACTTGTTCTTCGAAATTCCATCTGCATGAAATTTGACTTTCTTTAGCGCTTGCTCCGAGAAATTGTACGTGCTAATCTTCGGAGACAGGAGGAAAATCTTCTGAACTAAGCTTCATTTGTAAAATACGCTTCAGGAAATTGCATTCACTGGTAGGGTGGTGAAGAAAACGATGATAGTGATAAGATCTCGAATCTATAATCTCCTGATCAGTCGGTTATCGCCATACTGGAGGCAGTTGGACTTCTCCATCTCGTACCCATATTTCTAATAATTCCAAGACTTTTTTCATGGAAAATGGGAAGTGCGGGCATCTTGATCCAGGCTTTTCTTCTATTGACAGATGCTGCTGTGATATTCCTTATTGACCTTGATAGGAAGAACATTTCAGAGTCGGGACACAAGTGTGTGCCAATGTATACGCGGCCCACTTGGTTTGTCATCTCTACTAAGACGCAGATGCTTTCGAGGGCCTTGTATCAACGAGAGCATCATTGTTATACGACTGAGTCAGGTATTCCCAGCCTCTGTATTCAAGTGACTCTTGGCTAGTTTCTCCTTCTTCAGGTGGTTCTTCATTTGGCTAGAAAGTTGTGGCAGATTGGAAGGCTTTCTGTACTTCAACAAGGGTTTTGAGATATAAATCTCCCAACAAGGTTTCATAAGCTGGCCCTTTTCCTTTGTCCGATAAAGGTTCTGGAATTCCTGGCAAGTCTTTTCCTATGCAGAGTTGCTTTGAGCCTCCTTCGCTAGACGGATCATGTCGTTTATCTCTTCCTGGCCTCCTAATGTGGCCATGTGATCTTTCTGCGCCCTCGTTGGTAGAAGCACGATTTCTAGATAGAGATTCAACTGTGTCTTCATTTGCGATGCTCCCTAGGTAAGCACCTGTCGGACCTTCTTGTAATTGAACTGATATATCGTTCAAAATTCGGAACGTCTCACTCTGCCTTCTAGCGATACCATCCTGGTTTGCTAGGACATCTTATAGCATTCTAGCTACACTCTCCATGAGGTTTGGATTATTCATGGCTTTTGGATAACTCGGCTGGTGAGGATACATCATAAGACATGAGCCGGACTTTTATGATCGAAAGAAATGAACAAGTTGATGATTGAAATGGATCTAAGATCTATCCCCTTGAAATTGATAAATTGAATCGGGTATCTAAAAGATGAAATTGATAATTGGAAATTGATATTGCAACCGAGAGATTAATCTCCCACTGTGGTCGCCAATTGTTTATGGGTGAAAACTATTTCTGCAGGTTTTGGTAATTTGGGGTGTGTGGATGAGAAATGAATCTAAACCATAAACAAATGCACTGCACGGGAGTGCTTTTGATTTGAGAGATCAATCTATACAATTCTGGCCTAAACCAATAAATGGTCGTTCCATAATTGTTTCGGTCACAAAGTGAAGGAGATGGGGTTGATCTAAGGGAGGGAAGCGAAAAAGGTGTAGGATATTTATGACTTGTATCAGAATACCGAATTGACTTACAAATAATGTAAGAAATCATCTCTGGGTGTTTGAATACGTTGTATCAACACTTGGTTTATGTCTGTCTTGTCTTATATTGGAAATAGGGAGGAGAACCTATTTATATAAGTCATTGAGCCTATCCCTCGTATCTCGTGGGAAGTGGAGAAAGTGGAGATATGGAGTAGTGGAGTCGTGTGCTGGTGTCAGACGATCAGTCTTGCCCACTTCTCCCATCATCACTAACTTTCTATGTCTTCCTAACACGTTATTGTGATGGCGCGTTGTGCACTGCATGCTGTAAAAATGCCATACCAATACCCCAGTAAGTATTACCCAGTTTGTGACATGCTTGATGTCTCGATTGTGTGGGTCATGGGACCCACAGAAGGTAGCATACGGTGCTAGGTTAAATAACTAAGTTATTTGGGAAGTTGATGTTTATAAAATATCGTGCGTATTCTATGCATGTATTGCATTGAATATATTCAGCATGGATGAAGCATTGCTGCTTTAAGGATTAACGGAGTAGGTCGCAGATTAAGCATACTAAAACATACGCATGCTAGCCATTTTCGAGTGACCGTTTGGAGGCTGCACAAGCAAGCCCTCTCTTGGCCGATCACTCCATTTGGTAGAGTGACAGATGGTAGTCACCACGGCATCTTATTGGACGTTTAACTCCTAGCATGGGATTTCCAACCAGGCTGGTAGAGTTGGACGGATGAGATGACGCATCTGCCATCACTGATTAGGGTTTTAAAGAGGTGCGCAAGCATCACTCTTCAGCTTGGTCGAAACCAAGAATGGGAAGTGCTTTAGAGAGGACCAGCCAGGCATGCTTGTAGATGACATGCTGGTGTCCACGTCCATACTTCACTGTCCCATGAAGGTGCGATCTAGGCCACTCAAGTTTATCGGTTAAGAGGAGTGGCTTAGATTGATTTGCAACATGAATCATGTGCTGCAAAGGAGTTGGAAACCGTGTGACCATGCCTAGTTTGGGTGTACGGATCGAGGCGCTCAGCCATGGTCGGTCTTGGCCGATTGGTCAGGTGTGTAGATGGGCCCACGGTGATCGTGTTGACATGTTCAGGATCTGTTGAGTCCATATCTACACCTTCCATCTATGCTTGTGAATATGGGCGCTCGTGATCGATTAACGACACATGTAATATGCAGCAAACCCTAATTAGGGTTTTGGATCGGTCGTGTGTACACGAATTCAACCTAACGGTTTGGCAGGATATGCTCCTCCTTTGGGGAGGCCGACCATGTGGGACCCACATTGGGTCGGTGGTGAATATGGTGATACATGACTAACGGTCCCAGGCCTGATCTAAGCCATCCAATCATGCCAGTGAAGTTGGATGGTCGTGATCAATTTAAGACCCTTAGTGGAATTTCTTGCGACCCCTTAACCTCACGTCATCCCAACTTCGGGCAACCGTACGTGGTTTTGTGGCTAGGTCATGGGAGGATCGATCATGCAGGTGTGAAGGGGATCCGCCAGTGTGCAATACAATGCTTGTCCAACCGGACGTGGGACGATCTATGCCGTCCAACTATGCCGGCGAAGTTGGATGGACGCGATATGTTTGAGACCGTCATTGGAAGTCTTGTGCGTACATGTTTTACAAGCTGCTCCACACCATCCCAACCATCCTATTCTAGGCTGGTTTTCGGTGGTCGATTGGGAGGCGTGTTATGCATTCGACCGCCCAGGGCATAAACGGGCCCGCTGGTGGTCATTACAGTGATAGCATTATCCTGCTAGGGTTTGTCTAGGCTGGTTTATTCGTCCGGACAACTTGCATGGTCATGATTGTTTCTGAGACTGATATGGACAGTCCAGATTCAAAATATGCTTGATCGGGCTAGTATAACACACCGAGAGATGATTCTATTTGTTAGAGAATGGTGTAGCATGTACGGGTATTTCGTGCATGCCTCACTGTTGATACTTGGATATTCATGTTACTCTGCCGAGAGTAACAATCAGTCATTATGCCGCACCAACAATGAGAGTTTTGCTGAGAAAAACACAGGAAATACAAGGCGATTTATGCATTAATTAATAATGCTAAAATTCACAGAATACTTGGGGATTGTTGCTACATGCTCCATTCTAGGTGAATTAATAAATCGGAGAAGTATTCACCACTTATCAAATAGACTAATCCTTTGCAGGATATCGACACAAAAATTGGTTTTACAACTTTAGCCCTGAACTAAAATCCACCATCAACATTAAGTCCCCTGCCTAGCACATAATGGTTGCATAATTGTGGGGTAGGCATGAGATGGTGACACATGCAACGTAAAAGGACGAGATAAAGGAAGTTTACCTAGAGGGACTCTGACCGGTCGTGCTGGCAGTCATCCACGTAAGCAAGATAGGCGCGATCACGGGCCTTGGTGGGACCGGTTTTTTCCTTTGGGTGTTTGAGTCAAGAAGAGAATCCTTCTTCTATCAGGATTCTCCAATTTCTCGTGTATAAAAGAGAGTTAACCCTTATATTTTCTCTTACTTCCTCTTCCGTTTTATCCCCCACCCCCTTTTTTTTACCACCCTGATTTGCTACCGAGCTTCGTCGTTGCTGCTGACGTTCGCCGCCGCCGCTGATGTCCCACTGCTGTTCCGACGTCGTTCGCTCATCAGCGACAAGGTGAGTGCTTCACGATCTTCTTGTTGTTTTTTTTTTTTTTTACAAACTCTAATTCTTAAGTAAACTTCTTTGCTCTTGAGAAATCATCCCATTGTAGGCGAACTTCTTTTCCAAATAAGATATCCTTGATTTCAATAGCAAAGCCATTAATATTGCTAGGATTGTTTCACAAAACAAGCCACGAACCCATGAATGTATTGTTTTTTGCTTCTTTTATCACCGTTGCATGCAAAACCTAGCTTTTAGGTTATAGTTTGAAAAACCCTTGGCTTGAATTTCGTAGACACGATTCCCATGAATAAAGAAAAGTCATGCTATGATACGTGCGAATGAATGCGGGCCCTCCATAATGCTTGATTGAACATGGGTCTCACCATGTACGCCTGATCGAATATCGACCTTATACCAGCCTTGTGACCTCGAACAACACCGGATTTGTGACCTCGACTAGCCTTACTTGCTAACGTGGCCCAATACCATACTTGTGACCTTGATCGGCCTTGACCAATACCGGCTTTTCTTGCTGACGTGGCCCAATACCAGACTTGTGACCTTGACCGGACTTTACCAATACCGGCTTGACGTGACCTAACACCAACCTACTTGACTGACATGATATCAGTCTTGCTTGGGATATTAGTCATGTAATCTCGACCAACATAGGCTTCGCGGACCTAACCAACACCTGCCTCGTTTGGTGACATGGCCTGGATCTAATACCGGCCTTGCCTGCTTTTCCCAACTTGGTGTACTTTGATGTGAATATGTGTCCTACTCGGTCGGGACTATACATTCCATGATACGCGTTTTCATACAAGTACTGACTCCCCTGCTTCTTCTTTATTGTATTTTAGAATGAATAAAAAGGCTCATGCTAAGATGTCTTCTGGGAATAATGCTGATGCCAAGTCAGGGAGTGTCGAAAGCTTCAAAAATATGCCAAAAATAGATGATGAATTGTTCACCGTGCCTTTTTCGAATATTAGAAACATCCCTCTCACAAGATAGTCCTGCTCTCTGGTTCAGAAAATATGGAAGCTGATCCATCCTCTTCTTCAGCACTTGTGATGAGATTCTGTCTTCTGATAAATGAGTATCCACCTTCACCTATTGACTTCAAGATATTTTATACCCCGCTGGGTCCTTATGAAGGATGGATGAGACACATGTTGAATAATAAGAGTATTAAGGCTAATTTGATCAAAGCGCAAATCCTTGATGCGGTCATGGCATCCGCCACTCTTCAAGTTAAGAAAGATGCGGCAGGCTTAATCACTCTCATTTCTCGGTGGCATCCATATACTCATACAACCATATATAGATGGGGAGAGATGACCATTACTCGGGAAAGCGTGGCTACATTGATGAACCTGCCTATCGTTGGAAGCTTCTTTTATAAACTTTCTGATGCAGAACGTCGCGATTATAATGCTATACTTCGGAAGGCGGGAGAATTTGATGACTTGGAGAAGGAGAAAAAAGATATGAAATGCTTTTACACTTGGTAGGTGTCGGAGTGGTCTCCTGCAGACCCGAAAATAGATTAGGAGTTGGAAGACGAGCTCAGCGTGATTTCCGTTCTGTCTTTGTGGCTATCCATAGACATATTTGATGATAGTTTTGGAAAGAAAACCATAAGAGGTGACCTTGTTATGTTTTCTATAAGGATGGCAAAAGGTGAGGTCCTTCCCCTAACTTCCTTGTTTCTTGGATCACTGTATTATCATCTAGACGCCTTAGCGACGGACATGCATGCCTCCAATAGGTATAAAAAGGTGGAGTCGCACCTTCAACCAAATATTCCATCCAAAGAGAATATAGATCTCACTATCAAAGTAGAATCTCTTGGTAAATCTCTTACTCAAGATCAAGGGATTCATCATATGACTCTGACTAACGATTATGTTATAATTTCTTATGATGAGGAAAATAAAAGTCCTTGATTGAATTTTACAAACTGTGATAACAAGGCTTGTTTGATCACATTTGAAACCGATCATGATGATGAAAGGTTGTCCAACTATATCAAATCAGAAGAGAATGAAGAACCATCTACTATAACTACTGATGATCAAACGAAATCTTGTCCAAAGGAAACTTTGAACCGATTCTGTGACAAATATATTAAGGAATATAACTTTCAGTCACTTGACATGAAACTTATACTTCTTCAAAATACTATAATAAAAGTATTAAAAGAAGTTTCTTATCTTAAAAAACTGAAAGATCAATCCTTAGTAGAAAGACAAAATATATGCCAAAATGATAAGATCAACTCAAAAGCATCATAAGTAAGTGTTGATAATCACTTCTGGAAAAAGGTTCCTCCTATCTCATGTCGAAACAATCCTTTTTTACATGAAGAACGATTCCAGAAGAAAGGGAAAGAGAGAATCTCTGCCAAAGGAAACAATCATGAATTTCCGATAATTGTTTCAGATAATCATACTGATGTGCATAATAAGGAAATCCTTAGAATGAGAAAATCTTATGAAAATCTCATTGACAGAATTAAGAGAGATTTATCTATCTCTGAAAATTCTCACATCAGTACTATTTATCCTCATAGATCAAGGAAGGATCATTTTCTTGGGAGAAAATACTTTGGGCAGAAAACTCTAAAGAGAAATATGAACTATGTTTCTGATACTCAGTGTAAGCAAGAAAAGGCTTACTCCGATACAACCTAGTTGTATGGGGATTGTGCACTCTCATCCTAGTCCGTGCTCATAACTTTTGGTATAAGGAAGCACATAAAAAGAGAGCACACTTTTTTATTTGTGTTTTTGTTAGAAAAATTTGTGACAATTTCTTCATAGCTGCTGTTAGAGCACTGCTCGGTCAAACTCGCAAGCGTTGCTATCTCAAGCTTTATTGCCAATGTTAATGATCAAAACTATAAGTCTTAATTTCTAGTATACTTATAGCGATGTATCGGACTAGGATATTTTGTGTAGTTAAGCATTAGACTTCACGGCGTTCATTATTTGAATACGAAGAACTACTAAGGATAGCTTGTGGAACTTCATCAACAAAAGGTTTGTGGAGACTGAAACTCATCTATCACTTGGAAAGTCTATTTATGCTATATTTAGACAAAATTCGTATTCCTATATAGTATTCGATTATGCACATTTGAAATTTCGATCTGAGTTTAACTCGCTTACATATTTCTTAAAATATGTGTTAGTAACCTTTCTTGTTTGTGGGAGAAAACTACTTTTGAAGGTTTAGGTAATTTTGGGTGTGTGTGGATGAGAAGTGAATTTAAACCTTCAACAAATGTGTTGCACGATGAGCACTTTTGATTCGAGAGATAATCTATACAATTCTGGCCTAAACCGAAGACACGGCCGTTCCAGATTTGTTTCGGTCACAGGTGAAGGATGTGAGGTTGATCTTAGGGAGGGAAACGAAGAAAGTGTTGAGAGTATGAAGGTGAAGGCTATTTGATTACTTATTAACAGAAGGTTGAGCAAGATAGCAAATGTTGCAGGCAGGCTCTGGGTGTTGAATACGATGGTATTAACACTTGGTTTTTTCTGTGTTGGAAATAGGGAGGAGAACCTATTTATACAAGTCGATAAGCCTTCATCACGTCTCTCGTGGGAAAGTGGAGGAAGTGGAGTGATGGAGGAAGTGGAGTTGTATGTTAGTTTAAAACGGTTGGTTGCCCACTTCTCCTATCATCGTTAACCGCCCATGTTTCCCTGACACGATCTTGTGATGGCGTGTTGCACGCTGCACGCTGTAAACCGCCAGACCAATACCCCAGTTTGTATCCCCCAGTTGTGACGTGATTAACGTCTCGAGTGAGCCGTGGGACCCACATAAGGTAGCAAACGGTGCTAGGTAAAATAATCAAGTTGTTTATAGGCGCATATTGTATGCATGCGGTGCATTAAATATGCTTAACATACTTGAAGCCTACACAACCTTGATGAAAAGATTGAAAGTTGAAGTGACTCAACTAGCTATGTTCAGGCGTTGTTCGGAGGTCGCATGAGCGGGATCCACCTTGGACAGTTATGCCATGGGGAAGTGTGGAGGATGGTGATCACGGTGATACCTTATTTGCCACCTAACTCCCTTCCTAGGCTATTCATCCAAGCATGCGAACTTAGACGGACGAGATTGATGGAGGAATAACCGTTGGATTAGGGTTTGGAAGGCTTGCGAGCTTCCTCTTTCACCCTAACGGTTTTATGCCTTGGGAGGCGTGCATGGAGTGGCCGATTATCCCTGCATGTAGTTGGGACGCCACTCTAAACGTCCACGCCAGCTGAAAGTCAATCGGAACAATCTGGGTCGCCCGTTCTATCCTGCCATGACAGATGGCCGAGATTAGAAGGGACCTCGCATGCTGCCTTTGGGCACGCATTTCGAGATGGCTGGTCTGCAACCGACCGTGGACGATTGGCTGGCCGTGTAGCCGGTCCCATGGTGAGTACACAGGCGTCGTCGGCCAGCAGTTGTGCTTCGAAATCGTTAATGCGCGCATGCCCAAAGTTGCTTGGTCAGAACCTGTAAGCAAACCCTAATTTTAAGGTTTGTGAGCTGCAGCTTCATGATAGCGCATATCAACGCCCCTGGCTCCTATGGTGAAGCCGTTTTCACCATTAGGAAGGTAGACTGGCGGTGAGCATGTGCGTGCGCGCTACTCGATCCCGCGCGTGATCTAGGCCGTCCAACCATGCCTGCGAAGTTGGACGGATGAGATCTATTTTTGAGTTTGTTTTCAGCAGGTGAGACTAACATGGGTAGTCTTGCATGCGTTCAACGGGGCTAATATAACCCTCCGTCAGGTAGCCTATGGGTGTTTGTATGTCGAACACAAGGCTTTGAGTAGGGCATTAATTGTAATGCTGCAAACCTACAGAAAATCGGGATGGTTGCTACATGCTCCGCTCTGGGTAGGTTTTGATTCTCAGGGATGGTTGCACATGCTCCAATGAATTATCATGGCGAGAAATATTCATCACCTGAAGGTTTTATCCTTTGCAGGACGTCAGCTTACAAAAATTGGCTTTTTACAATTTTAGCATATAAATAGAAATCCACCATCAACATTAAGTCCCCTGCCTATCATGTAATGATTACACTGTTGCAGGGTAGGCATGAGATGGTAACAAATATACGTAAAAGAAATAAAGGTAACTAACCTTAGAAGGAAGCCGCTAGTGATTGTCCATGTGAACGCAACGTCGCAGGCATGAAACCTTGGGTGGGCCGGTTTCCCTTCTTGGTTTTTGGAAGCAAAAAGGAATCCTTTTCTAATTAGAATTCTTCAAATTTTTGCCTATAAAAGGGAGAACCCTTTTTCGTTTCACGATTTCTCTTTTTTTTTTTGTGAACGTCCAGCTCTCTGCTCGTGCTGCCGCCATCGTCGTTGCTGCCGGATTTGTTGCCGCCATCGCTGTTAATCAGGTACGTGCAAATTTTTTTTTTTTTTTTTTGTTGCAAACCCTAATTATTTAGGTAGAGTTTCTTTTGCACTTTGAGAGGATTGTAGGTGCAACAAAACATACCATAATTGATTCCTTTACCACCTACCAGGATTGCGTAGTAAAAGAAAGCATAAATATGTTGCTCGTTCCCTTTATCCTTGCATGTCAAAACCCAGGTTGTAGCTTTATAGAACCGCTGCCTTGAACTTGTAGACATGATAACCAACTGTAGAAAATATGTTGACATGTTGGCTTAGTTTTAGGGATGCGTATGCAAACTTTAGTGCCCGCCTGCGTGATTTTGAGGTACTCTTGCGCTTGCGTTTATCGAAATTATTGTAGAATCCTCATACAAACTCGGATTTTGACGGTCCGCATATGTATCCTCAATCCCAGAAAATTTCCAAGCTTTCACAAAGAAGCTTTTTGAATTTTGAGCGTGTTTAGGGGATAAAAACCGCGAAATAGTAAACTTCCAGGAGGTTTTCAGAATTTTTCAGGTTGCGTGTTTTCTGATGTTTTGGCCACCCCTCCTTGCTCTTTCATCCGATTGTCGTGAAATTTTTATATGTTGTAGGTAACTTCCATATGAAGAGAATGGAATATAACATAACACTAGATTCGATACCCATTGCTCCCAGTTTGTAATCGAACACAGGGTAGTGTAAATTTCCCTCAACTGAGTTTGTTTGGAAAACGCTTGAACCATCCCAATCCCATGTAATCTCCGTATTAGGTTCCTAACAGCGAAGTTGAGAATCACGAGAATCTTTTATTGCCGTACGACTCCTTGGAAACATGCTGACACTTCCAATCTTATTGCAGTTGCTCAAATGATGAACGCGGAGGATAATGTTGTGAAGGGAGGTGTCGACCCTTTCAGAGATATGCCAAATATAGATGATGAAATGCTTACCAAGTCTTTTCCGAACATCAGGAAGCATCCCAATCATAAAATATTCCTTATTACCGGTACAGAAAGTGATGAGGGTCACTCGTCGTCTTTAGTAGGCGTGATGAGGTTTTGTCTCCAGAAGAAAGAATATCCACCTTCCCCTATTGACTTCAAAATTTGTCAGACTCCACTTAGCTCATACGAAGGATGGATGTGGCGTATGTTGGGTAACGCAAGGATTAAAGACAACTTGACCAGGGCGCGAATTCTTGATGTTGTCAGGGCATCCACAATTCTCCATGTTAAGAAGGACATCCCATGTTTGGTTGTTTTGCTTCTCGATGGAGTCCTTCTACAAATACAGCTTTATGCACATGGGGTGAAATGACTATTACTCTTAAGAGCGTGTCTGCATTAATGAGTCTTCCTGTCGCTGGCAGTTTTAATTACAAACTATCTGACGATGATGAAGATGCCATCCACCAGGCTATCTACACATGGTGGGTAGGTGAACGGTCCTCCATGCAAGGTAATGATGATCTTAGCGCATCTGCATTCTTGTCCTTGTGGTTGTCCAGAGATATTCTTGATGACGGCTCAGGAACGAAAACTATTAGAAGGAAGATCATCGTGTTCGACATTAAGCTAGGCAAAGGTATAACTCTCCCCTTGGCTTCGTTATTCCTTGGCTCGTTGTATGGTCACCTGAATTCTTTAGTGGAGGAGATGTATATTTCCAACGGGTACATGAAGGTGGATACATATGTGCACGTCTCCTTTCTTCAAGCGCTTTTGTGGGAACACTTTAAGGATTACGCTCCCATTCCTACAACCTCAGTCCCCATCTTGTATGTTGGTTCAAGATTACTCCGTTGGCAGAATAGACGTCCAAAAGTTGGGGTGAGGCTTGTAGATTTTCTCGATAGTGTGAGTTCCATAGACTTTCGTCCTTGGGGGCCGGTTCATCCTTCCGCCATCGTCCCTGTCATTGATCTGCCGCCTGAGGTGAGAGATATGAGCCCTGAAGAAGTTGTTTTCCTGCGGAGATGTATACCAGGATATGTTCCTTCTTTTTGTGATGACAGGCTAAGCATCATTCCATATAATATTGATAGAGTCGCTCGCCAAATGGGTTTTGATCAAGGTGTCCCATTTCGTCGTCCCGCAACGCCTTCAGAAGAACTTAAGTCATCATGCCTTGATGTTGATGTTTTCTCACCGGAGCTGAAACTTCCTTTTCCTTCCCTGGGGATAAATCCGGTAGCTACTTCTGGTTACAAAGATTTTTGGAGGGGGAAACTGCTGCTCTTTAAATCATTTTCTAGTGAAATGGCAACTGACCTTCGTGGTAAACCTCTTGATGACATCTTGGTTGGTCATATGCGATTGAAATCCCTTCTAGGAAAACGAGCCAAGGTTAACGCCATCGACTGTAATCTCAAGTCCAAGAAAAAGAAGCGAGCATGTAGCCCAGTAATTCTCAACTCTTCCAATATGCAGGTATTCTGAATTCTTATGCTTGATTTCCAGTTTCGACTTTCATGAGCAGCTTTTATTAATCCTTGTTGGTGATCAGGGGATTCCTGAAGAAAATTCCTTTGCTGTACTGGCTCGAGTTTATAATGAGGCAACGGGAAGTCTGGAAATATTCATACTGATGAGTCTGATAACAATGACCTTCATGTAGAGCAGTCTGGCAACACTGATCCTCATGCGGAGAAGTCTGGATAAACTGATCCTGTCATAGATAACGATGAAGGTGGTGCAAGCTCGATTGAATAGAATGCCTTCTAGAGCAGTAATTTTAGTGAGATTGTAGATGAAGACGTGTCAGCAATCCGGACCAGCACTCCGAGGAGTCTGAAAGGTACATCAGCTGCGATGGTTCCTTATAAAGAGATGTTGTCGCCAACAGTCGTTCATGGTGCTATGTTCGACCTTCCCTTTGATAATCCACGTCCTGATCATGTGTTGGTTGGAGGGTTCAGCGTGCCGGCTCAGTTTGAGGAGTTGTATACCAAAATATGGAAGAAATATGGTCATATTGCCACCACCACGAAGCTGATGAGTCGTCTTTCTTTGGTCAATCGCGTTCAGGAGGCCTTACCCGCTATTCAGGAGATGAGCGTTGCAATTGGTCGTGATGTTTCTGAAGAAGTGATGGAAGACTGGAAGTACCACTTGGATATGTTTGCGCAGTATGACTTCAATGCTCCTTGGTTCTTCAAAGGGTTTTATGCAATTCAGGAGATTCAGAAGAAGCAAGGTATGGTGCCTTCCATTGAATACGTCGTTCGTCAGAAACAAAAGGTTGGTAGGTTGGATGAGGATTTGAAATTGCAATAATCCATTCTCCGGAAGATGGAAGCTTCTCTTGCTCAGAAGAATGAGGTGTTGCTGAAAGACTTTCCCTGAAGTATTCATGCCGTCTACTTGTGTTTTCTCTTTAGATGCTTTTCGAGTGATTGTGAGGATTTCCTTTCACACAGTTTGTTTTTAGGTTTTGAATTGATGGGTGATTGAATCTTGGACTGGTTTATTTACGACATGCTTTTATGAATGTTTGACTCTTGGAAAATATTATTCTAAAATAGAATATGAATCTTATATTATGAGTGATCATACATGTCATGTGAAATTGAAAACGCGGTTTGAAAGGGAAAGGTGAGGGGGGACGAGCATGTATGGTGCCTTCTCATTGAGTATCCTGTTCATATATGTAGGACGCCAAGTCCCCAGTAGGATATATAACTATCTTACAGTAACGTTTGCTGGAACTTACTTGTCTTTCGAAATCCGTGTATGAGAATGAACACTCCCGAATACTTTCTCCCCAAAGAGCGCATGCTAATTTTTTGAGGGGAAAGGTTGTTTCTCTGAATTTATCTTATCGTGGACAATGCGTTTCAATCCGTGGCACTTGCTGGTGGGGTGATGGAGAAATCGATGGTAATGACAATACCTCGGGTTGGATGTCTCTTGATCGGTGGGCGGACGCCACACAGGCGACAGTTGTACTTCTCCATCACATACCCATGTCTCCAACAACTCCACAATCTTCCTTATGGGAAACGGGAATCGTAGACCTATTGAGTCTAAACTTTCCTGCGTCGGCGCGTGTCGTGACTCTTCCCTTGGGTCTCGGTGTGAAGCACGCTTTGGAAACGGAATTGATGCATTGTCACGTGTCACCGAATCCGCGGCCCTCTTGGTCGGGTGATTCTGCTGAAACATGGAGGACGTTGCGCTGGCGATGGTATTGTTGTTGTGCTGGTGATTTGAAGGCTGCAAGCTCCTACGTTCATATGCTCTCTGATTGATTTCGCCTTCCTCCAGTGTTTCTTCCCCTGAGAGTCATCACGGGTTGGGCATTGTTCTGAGCTTTGGCAAGAGCCTTGAGGTATAAATCTTCTAACAAGGCTTCGTATGCAGTTGATTCTCTGTTTTTATCCGGCAAACGCGTAATTCTTCATGCTGGTCGATCCGTCTCGAGCTCCCATTGTCAGGTGAAAGGTATTGTTCGTCTCTGAGCCCTCTGGGGCCATATGTTCCGCCAGCTCTTCTGAAAACCTGACCTTCGGAATTTCTTGCGTCATTAGTGATATTTCCTGGGTAGCTGCTTGCAGAGCCATCCTGTAACTGAGCCGATATGTCATTCAAGATACGGAAGGTTTCACTATGCCTTCTAGCAATACCTGCTTGATTTTCCAGGACATCTTCCAGCATCCTGGTCACATTTTCAATAACACTTGGATTATCCATGTCTTTTGAAGGATTTAACGAACGGGAGTACATCTCAGGATGAATTTCTAGGATTTGGTGAAGAGTGAACTAAAAATCGAATCAAATCTAAGATTTACCCCTCCAAAGTCGAATAAAAACTGTCAGACTTTAAAGATTCAAGTTTTGCAACCGAGAGATTAACCTCCCACTGTGGTCGCCAATTGTTTATGGGAGAAAACTACTTCTGCAGGTTTAGGTAATTTTGGGTGTGTGTGGATGAGAAGTGAATTTAAACCTTCAACAAATGTGTTGCACGATGAGCAATTTTGATTCGAGAGATAATCTATACAATTCTGGCCTAAACCTAAGACACGGCCGTTCCAGATTTGTTTCGGTCACAGGTGAAGGATGTGAGGTTGATCTTAGGGAGGGAAGTGAAGAAGGTGTTGGGAGTATGAAGGTGAAGGCTATTTGATGACTTGTTAACAGAAGGTTGAGCAGGCTAGAAAATGTTGCAGGCATGCTCTGGGTGTTGAATACGATGGTATTAACACTTGGTTTTTTCTGTGTGTTGGAAATAGGGAGGAGAACTTATTTATACAAGTCGATAAGCCTTCATCACGTCTCTCGTGGGAAAGTGGAGGAAGTGTAGTGATGGAGGAAGTGGAGTTGTGTGTTAGTGTCACACGGTTGCTTGCCCACTTCTCCTATCATCGCTAACCGCCCATGTTTCCCTGACACAATCTTGTGATGGCGTGTTGCACGCTACACGCTGTAAACCGCCATACCAATACCCCAGTTTGTATCCCCCAGTTGTGACGTGATTAACGTCTCGAGTGAGTCGTGGGACCCACATAAGGTAGCAAACGGTGCTAGGTAAAATAATCAAGTTATTTGTAGGCGCATATTGTATGCATATGGTGCGTTAAATATGCTTAACATACTTGAAGCCTACACAACCTTGATGAAAAGATTGCAAGTTGAAGTGACTCAACTAGCTATGTTCAGGCGTTGTTCGGAGGTCGCATGAGCGGGACCCACCTTGGCCAGTTATGCCATGGGGAATTGTGGAGGATGGTGATCACGGTGATACCTTATTTGCCACCTAACTCCATTCCTAGGCTATTCATCCAAGCATGCGAACTTAGACGGACGAGATTGATGGAGGAATAACTGTTGGATTAGGGTTTGGAAGGCTTGCGAGCTTCCTCTTTCACCCTAACGGTTTTATTCCTTGGTAGGCGTACATAGAGTGGCCGATTGTCCCTGCATGTAGGTGGGACGCCACTCTACACGTCCACTCTAGCTGAAAGTCAATCGGAACAATCTGGGTCGCCCGTTCTAGCCTGCAATGACGGATGGCCGAGATTAGAAGGGACCTCTCATGCTTCCTTTGGGCACGAATTTCAAGATGGCTGGTCTGCAACCGACCGTGTCCGATTGGCTAGCCGTGTATCCGGTCCCATGGTGAGTACACAGGCGTCGTCGGCCAGCAGTTGTGCTTCGAAATCGTTAATGCGCGCATGCCCAAAGTTGCTTGGTCACAACCTGTAAGCAAACCCTAATTTTAGGGTTTGTGAGCCGCAGCTTCATGCTAGCGCATATCAACGCCCATGGCTCCTATGGTGAAGCCGTTTGCACCATTAGGAAGGTAGACCGGCGGTGAGCATGTGCGTGCGCGCTACTCGATCCCGCACGTGATCTAGGTCGTCCAACCATGCCTGCGAAGTTGGACGGATGAGATCTATTTTTGAGTTTGTTTTCAGGAGGTGAGACTAACATGGGTAGTCTTGCATGCATTCAACGGGGCTAATATAACCCTCCGTAAGGTAGCCTACGGGTGTTTGTATGTCGAACACAAGGCTTTGAGTAGGGCATTAATTGTAATGCTGCAAACCTACAGAAAATCGGGATAGTTGCTACATGCTCCGCTCTGGGGTAGGTTTTAATTCTCAGGTATGGTTGCACATGCTCCAATGAATTAACATGGCGAGAAATATTCATCACCTGAAGGCTTTATCCTTTGCAGGACGTCATCTTACAAAAATTGGCTTTTTACAATTTTAGCCTTTAAATAGAAATCCACCATCAACAGCTTTCGACAAAGTTCATCTTATATTCTTGACGAAAGTCAAAATATGATTATGTGAAAATCGCCGAGTAACATCTTGCATGATTTGTGTGATGCAATCATTTGGTGTAGAGTTGGAATGTTTCGTAATGATTATTTTAATAACTTGGAAATTGCTTTGATGCTAATATTTCGTGAAAACATCTATTGTCATCCTCTAAGAATGTTTCAATGATTGAAATAGAGTTTATAACACTTGACCATTATTGGATTATGAACATAGTATGTGTTCCTACATATATGTAATCCATGACCGGGAACCATAGTATGCATACCCATATGCGTACCTGTTGGTTTGTGAAAGTCTGCGGTACCTAAGTACACAAACCGTTATGCGTACTGGCGTAAGGTTTGGGTCCGGGAATTTCTGCTGAGCTTGGAGGTATGCGTACCCGTGCGCATACTGGCGAACCCAAACTTGGTTCGTCTACTTAAGTACGCGTACCCTTTCGCATACTTTAGTGGTTAAAGTTCTATAATCGGTTGTGATATGAACTAATACATTTATATAATAAGGAATGCAATATTTTGCAAACGGTGGCTATAATGTTCATGAATTTATTCGAGTGAATCAAACTAATTTTCCTCAATTTTTTTCTTGTATACTTCTATAAGAATATAGCAATTGAACAACTCTATAACTAGTTTCATTTAAGTCATTTGAACTAGTTGTGGTTAAGATGAATAAGGTTGATATGAAAGTGTTCATATATCTAACTTTGGTTAACTACTATTGAGCCAACCTTGTGTACACGTTTAGGTACGGTTACCCAAACCTAAATGAAGGTACATTTCATTTGTGTATAACAATCTAAGTTCTATCTAACGGTTGAAAGATATTATCTTGAGTCTAATCAGGTTTTCATTTAATGGTGAATATTTACCAAGGTAACTTAGATTGCAAACCCTCATTTGAAAACTATATATGGGAGAACTCTAGAAACTAGGAAACCTAATCCCCACACCTTCTGTGTGATACTAGTTGCGACTAGAGTCGATTCTCCTTTAACCTTAGGTTTTCTCCAAAACCCTGTAGGTTAACGACATAAAGACTTTATTGGGATTATGAAGCCAGACCCAACTATTTTCACTATAGTTGCGTGTTCTGATTTTACTTCTACTATCGTGATTGAGTATTATCTTTGCTAAGACTTTCTTGAGATTTATATCCGATATGTAAGATTAAAAGTAGTCACAAACATCTTCGTCTTATCGTTTGTGATTCCACGATATCTTGTTTTATCTCCATATGATTAAGATTATTGTGAGGTGATACTAGGTTGTTCTTCGGGAATATAAGTCCGGTTTATCAATTGGTTCCTGTGCACCTTGATTTATCAAAATATGGAACAAAACACATAGGTATTTTTGTGGCAGACAGATTTATCTATTCAAATAGACTTATCTGTGTGAGACAGATTGGTTTATCAAGTCTTTGACTTTGGGTCGTAGCAACTCTTAGTTGTGAGTGAGATCATCTAAGGGAAACAAGTGCGTAGAGTCCTTCTAGGATTCAGAGATGTAAGGAGCGCAACTGTACCTTGATCAGTGTGAGATTGATTAGGGCTCAACTACATTCCATTATGAAGTTCATTGGTAGTAGGATAGTGTATGTAGCGGCTTAATACAGTGTGGTGTTAAAAACTGGACTAGGTGCCGGGGTTTTTCTGCATTTGCAATTTCCTCGTTAACAAAATTTCAGGTGTCTGTGTTATTTCTTTTCCGCATTATATTTTGTTATATAATAGAAATATCACAGGTTGTTATGTTCAATCAGTTCTTGAATATGACCTTTGGGTTGTTGATTGAATTGATTGACACTTGGATATTGGTTTGTGATACCATCCAAGTTATTTCTCTTATTCAATCGGGCTCGCAAATTCCTATTTTTATGATTGCAGATTTAATTGAGAAATAGAGATATAACTCTTTGATATACTTTTTTATAGATTGAGTCTGACTGTCTAGTTGATTCTCTTAAAACTATATTGGAGTTTTTCCATTCAGATTGCCGACCGAATTATTGGGTGTGGTTGTTAGACCCCCGCTTTATCAGCTGCGAATCCATTTTTGTCTAAAAATTTGTTCATGTTTATCATGATCTTCCAAAAATAGGTTTTATTTGAAAATTTTCGAATTCTAATAAACCTTCTAGCATGAGAAGTTCGTACATAGGAAAAAAATAATATTCTTGTATATATTTTCAGAATTCCCTAAGTATTTTTGGTCCGAAAGTTGTCTCTTCTTAAGAGAAACTTTCTCTTGCTTGTATTGAGAAACCCTGATTAATTCTTATTTAAATCCCGGAGCATGCCTCCAATAACTCGCAATTTTACAAAGGCCAATAAGGATGAAGCTCAAAAGGTTAGGGATTGTCAAGGAATCAATACCAGAAAGGAAGAAGAAAAACATATCGAAAATCATGTATGATTATAGGATTCTGATAGTTCTGCTGGATCTCAAGATGAGTCATGTATGTTGGCTTACAACCTTCAAGATCCAGAAAAAACCAAGTGGATACCTTCTGATAGTATGATTGACTATATCCATGGTTTTGAAGAGCTAAGAACCAATCTCATAATGATGGTTCAAAATGAAGATTGGTTCAAGGATGGGATTAAGGAAACAAAATATGATCTTGCAGAAATGAAGGTTCAAGTTGAGAAGCTTGAAAAATAGGAAGTGGTTGCAGACAAGTCTCTCGAGACATGCTTCAAGAGTTTGAACACTAAAGAAACCTCAGTGAACAATAAGAGCACCACTAAAGATTAAGTTATATATTGTAATTGTTGGAGCACTGCTTTGTCAAACTCGCATGCGTTGCTATCTCAAGCATGTTTGTCAATCTTAGTGATCAAAACTATAAAGTCTTGATTTCTAGTCTACTATAGCTAAGGTCTCGGACTATGATAGAAAGTGTAGTTGACCTCAAAAATTCCATGGCGATTATCATACAAGACGAAGAACTACTCAAGGAACTAGTGGATCTTCATCGGCTAAAAGGTATGTGGATACTTGAACTTATCTATCACCCAAAAGTCTATATACTATATCTCATATCTTGAGACAAAAGTCATTTTACTATATAGACTAAGAATATGCACATGTGACATTTCGAGCTGAGTATATCTCGCTTATCTATTTCTCGAAATAGGTGTCGGAAAATCTTTCGCTTTAGCCAAGTTCATCTTTGCCTAGTGACGAAAGTCATGTTATGTTTCAATCACTTTGGAAATCGCTGACGAAAAATAGTTTGTGAATAACAACTATATAATTCCCTCTGAGAATGTTTCAATGATTGAAATGAGAGTTTAGACTATATAACCATTATGGGATATAAACATTGTTATGGCAACACATATATGTATAAGTCCTTAACACTTGAACCGAAGTTTGCGAACTTTGTTGATCAAGTGGAACCGGAACATGAGCAGCAACTCAGTCCGCGAACTCAATCCGCGAACTCAATCCGCGAACTGGCGTAAGTTCTCGAACCCGAGAATATTTGTTGAAGTTGAAGCTCAGGTATAGTCCGCGAACCCAGTCCGTGAACTGACGGAAGTTCTCATCCCGAAAAATTCTGCTGGAGTTTATTAACATCATTTGGTTAGCTTGAGTCCGCGAACTCAAGAAGTTATGTCTGAAAACGTTTTTCGTGAACTTATCTTAAATTACTAAGGAATGCTTTTGAAAACCGTGGCTTTATAGTTCATGAAATGATTCAAGTGAATCACATCATTTTTGGTTCATTTGTGTCTCTTTTAATACTTGAGCTCTCATAACAATTGAACAACTCTTTCACTAGTTCATTTGAGTCATTTGGACTAGTTATGGTGAAGAAGAATATGGTTGATATGAAAGTTATCATTTGGCTAACCATTTGGTTGAATAATATTGAAACAACAATTGTACACGTTTGGGTACGGTTACACGAACTCAAAATGTCAAGTACATGTGTGTATGGCAAGCAAAGTTTCCGATCTAACGGTTGAGAGATATTAGCTTGTATCTAATCAGGCTTTCATCTAACGGTGAATATTAAATGCTTTGTTAGCAAGCTAACATTGATTGCAAACCCTGATTTGAAAGACTATGAAAGGGAGAACTCTAGCAACTGGGAAACCTAATCCCCACACATTTTGTGTGATACTAGTTTGCTAAAGCTAGAGTCGATTCTCCTTTAACCTTTGGTTTTCTTTTTTTAAAACCAGTTTAACGACTTAAAGACTTCATTGGGATTGTGAAGCCTGACCGATACTACTTTTCTTATAGTTGTGTGATCTTATCTTGATGTTTCTATCGTACGAGTACAATTGTAATAATTGGCTTGAGATTTCTATCTCCGATAGGCAAGATAAAAGTAGTCACAAGCATCTTTGTCTCATTGTTTGTGATTCCTCAATAATCTTCTTCGTTGTGTCGATTAAGTTTATTGTGAGGTGATTGATGAAGCTGAGATGTTCTTCAGGAATATAAGTATGGTTTTATCGATTGGTTCCTGTTCACCCTGATTTATCAAAAGACGGAACAAAACTTGTAGGTTTATTCGTGGGAGACGAATTATCTATTACCTGTAGACTTTTCTGAGTGAGACAGATTTTTTTATTAAAGTCTTCGACTTTGGGTCGTAGCAACTCTTGGTTGTGGGTGAGATCAACTAAGGGAATCAAGTGCACAATATTCTGCTAGGATCAGAGGCGTAGGAGCATAATTGTACCTTGGATCAGTGTGAGATTGGTTGGGGTTCAACTACAATCCAGACCGAAGTTAATTTGGAGTAGGCTAGTGTCTGTAGCGGCTTATTACAGTGTATGTTTAATCTTGACTAGGTCGCGGGGTTTTTATGCATTTGCGGTTTCCTCGTTAACAAAATTCTGGTGTCTGTGTTATTTCTATTCCGCACTATATTTTGTTATATAATTGAAATAATACAGTTTGTGCGTTGTTCAATCGATTAAAATATCCGACCTTATTGGTTATTGATTTAAATCGATTGACACTTGGATATTGGTCTTTGGTACCATCCAAGTTATCCCTCGTTGATTAGACTCGTGAATCATATTTGCTTGAGTAAATCAAATCGAGAGATTGAGATAATAACTTCTTGAGTATTTTCTATTGATTGAGTCTAACTATCTAGTTGATTCTCTAGAAAACAACTCGGAGTTGTCTATACAGATTGCTAATCGAAATATTGGGTGAGGTTGTTAGACCCCCGCAATTTCAATTGGTATCGAAGCAGGCAAATACGGTTAAGACCTTACAAGTCTGTGTTTGTGGAAAATTGAGTCTGTGGACAAAATCTCTGTTGCGCATACCAAAATGTCTTCTAAAGATTTTTACTATGTCAAGTGTCGTGGAAACACCTCAAAGGATTATCCCTTAGTCGATTCTTCCGAATCCCGAGGTAGAAAGAATGTTCAATGTGATAATGATATTTCTTCCTCTCATGAGGCATGTGACACTCTGGCAGAAGCTGAAAAGGAACTCACCAGAATTTCAAAACATATAGCTGAAGATATTGATTTTAATAATCATGATCAGCTCATTGATGAATTTGAAAAGTCTCTTAATCGAGAACATGATCTCTATAATATCTTAAAGTCCTTCTCTAAGAACATTGAGAAACTTCTACAAGAAACTACTCTACAACAGGAAAAGATTAGTACTCTTGAGGAAGTTGTTAAAGAGTACTCAATTAGAGAAAAACGTTTGCTCGAGACTCATTCATCAGATCTCAACAGACTCCGTGCTAAAAAAGAAAAACTTTGTGCATCTCTTACTCTAGCCCGTGAACAGTGTAAATCCTTGGAAAAGGAAAACTCTGTCCTAAGGATAAATTCTCCTGTGACTAATTCTCAGGATTTACCATATTCGAAGAAATGTTCTCCGGAAGAAGATTGTGTCAAAAAAAGTTTGCATAACTTCCAATCTTCTCATATGGCTATGAAGTTTAAACAGGTGCCAGTTATTGCTTCACATCCACAAACCTGTACTTTTTGTGGGAAACAGAATCACTATGCTATTCATTGTTTTGCAAGAAGGAAACAAATTTCTAATCTTCGTAATTTGCTTCTCTTCACTGTCAATGGAACAGAAAGTCAATCAACTAAAGCAGTGAATCGTATGCCCACAAGAAATCATAAACATTATGAGAATGATCTCTACCCTAGATATCATCACAGGAATAAAGTTCTTTCTGGCAATCCTTTTTGCTGTATTAATAAGAACATTCCCTGTACTTATAAGGATGTTTCTGGTAAACCTAAATATAGAAAATGGATCCCTATCTATTCAGATCCTCTTGAACCTATTGCTAGAGGTCCTAGATTTAGTCCTCAGAGAAAGTCATCTAACGGATTTGTCAAACATTCCATGGCTTATGCTTCAAGTATGAGAGACAACCAAAGAAAGGAAAGGAACACAAAAATCAAACTATCTGATGATATATACAAGTTCCTTCCCGATGATCATAGTGGAATTAATTTCCACCTGACTACCTGATTCCAGGTATTTGTTTCCTTGTTTCTAACTTGAGAGGTGCAAGGAAAATAATTGGGGAATACTCAAGTATATTGTATATTGTTTCAGTTTGAGTAAATTTTTGTGTCTAGCAGTCCGCGAACTCCCGTAACCTCCGGCCGTGAACTCTTAGGGTTTGCAAAATTGGGTTTTCCTACCCTCGTTTGCGAACGTATATATACTTGTTATATATATTATGCCTTGTTATCTGAAACTGATATGGAGAACGCTGCAAGATCTCAAGAAATTGTGTGTCTTAATATGGAGAAAAGCAATCGGGAACGTGAGTCAATTCAAGAGCTGGTTCTAAAGAAGATGCTTGAAAGAAAGGATCATAACTCCTGGATTGATGATTTTGTCAAGGATTTAACTCGTTTTTAGAAAGATTCAAAGGTTGAGTTTGCAAATCTTCAATTGCAGATAAACCAACTTCTAGATGGTCATGCCAGAATTCTTGCTAATCAGAATATTCTGATACGATATCAAAAGAAGCTCATCATGGACTGTGCTAAAGCTAGGCAGGTTGCTCGGGTGGTTGATCGCAAAGTTAGTGTTCTAACTCACGAACATGGTGTGTCTACGGTCAAAAGAATAAAGGAGATCAGTGATACATTCTTTGATGATTTCATTGAAAGATATGAAGTTCTTAATGAACTTTGATTTCTGTTTGCCTAGTAAATCTTTTATGTTTTCTATTTTATTTATAAGAATAACTAGTGCTTTGGAAGATCCATAATTGTGATTACACATAGCTATATCCAATGATTTCATCTTCTTGTTTTTAGATTTATTGGTTTTAATTCTAAACTGGTTTGGAAGATGATGGTTGGAGTATTAATCTTTATGGTTTTATATATTGCAATATTTTGATGGGATATGTGTGTTTACGTCCGTGAACTTGATTGTCCCATATTTTGTCAAAAGTAAAGTCGTTCACATATTGGTATGCAAATATTGATAGAAGGAATGAATGGACTTTTAGCAAAACACTAAAGTTAAGCCTATATTGTCAATCTTTGATGTAAGATAGGTTAAAATCTATTGTGATTGAAGGATAAAGTCTATTATGTCACTTTGTGATGGAAAAAATAGAATAGGTCATTGTTTTGTTATCCACGGTATAGAGCTTAATTATTCCACATTATTATGTATTATCGTGAAGGTTCCATCTTGTATCTTATGTTGAGCACGATATGACTAAGTCGATTTCTTATTGGCATGGTTGGTTGTTCCATAAAGATGCAAAATGTTAAACATTAAGAACTAAAGTAATCAACTTGTGTGGTTATTTAGTTTGTATTCCATGAGTTCTCTCATGTTGAGTACATGTACGGTTAAGGCTGTCATTTCCTATGATAATCTTAGTCGGGGTTCCATAATCTCTTATGTTGAGCCCAAATGAACTAAATCAATCATCTTGTGTGATTATTTAGTTAGCACTCCATAGATTTTTCTCATGTCGAGTGTCGACAATTGAATTGATTACTTTGTGATAAGCACGTAAGTGCTACATTTTATACCCATATTTATATTAGTTAGGACTCGATATTTTGGCAAATGACACTATTTTAGTGCTTTTGTAGAAAGTACAACTGAATTCGATCGCCCGAAGAATAATTGGCTAAAATAAGACTTAATTGGCATTTGTGGCGAAAACAACCAATGATGCCCTTGCGAGTAAGTTGGACAAGGAATTGTTTCTCCACTAAAACACATGGATGCTTAAGAGGTGATATTGACAGCCATGAGATCGTGTATACATGAAGAATATGGACACAAGTTTTGCTTCTAACCGCTGGTGCTACAAGAGGAGTTATTGTGTCGGCTCGAGCATTATGCACAGGGAGAAGAGAAGTTTGCTGTGGCCTAGATTTGGAAGTCGTCATCATGGCAGCGGCTCCTTGCAGGGAAGAATAATAACAACCCATGGTGGTGAAGAAAGATGGATGAAGTGTTGCAAGTAGTGACGGGATTAAGAAGTCAGTGAGCAATGGTGCAATCGGTAATGGATAGAGAGTAAGAAGTTGGTGCTGTACAGACGAACTGAAATGAATAAAAACTGCAGTCGATTGAAATGGAGGTGGATATTGCAGTAGAGATGGTGGATTTAGCAGTGTCTTATAACAGCAAGGAGAGAGGTGATGTTGGCTGGTTCGAGTTGAGATGATTTTCAATTGTTCTCGTTGGCTGAAACAATTGCAGGCAGTGATTTACAGACGTTGGAAGGTGGTTCTATGAACGTGTGTGTTGGCCGTGCTCGCTTCAGTTGGAGATTGAATTGCATGCAATCAGTTTAGTTAGGAAGGGGAGATGGTGTTCGCTTCAGCAGCTCTTTATGATAGATTTTAGCATCGACAGATCTTGGGTTTTCTCTTAAGCTGGTGTGTATTGTTTCGATGATGCTGTTGTTGTCGTTATTGGTTGGAAGACGAACAAGAGTTCGTAAGTTAGTTGAACTAGTTGCTGGTGGTGATCGGCTGAGTTGATTGGTGGAGCTGTTTCGATTGGTGGATGCAACTGAAGACGGTTGGAGAGAATTGGCAGTCTCCGTGGAGATACAGGTGATGAAGATGGTTTGGATTAATTGGAGACGGTGGATGTGATGGGTTCAGTGACAATGGTGGCTTCGATTTCTGTAGTTGTTTGTGCCTGTAGTTGGGACTTGGAAGTTGCAGCTAGTGGTGGTCGACAGTGCAGTTAGGTGCTTAGTTCATGGAATAGTAGTTGGCCGAAATGGTTTGTGAATGTTGTTGTTGAGAACAGACATGGAATAGAAGTTTTTTGGTGGTCAGATTTTGGTTCAGTGAAAGGTGCTATTATACAGTCGAGAAACTGTATCAATAGTCAGGCAGTGGTGTTTCTTGTCGGACTAGTGTTAGTTTTGGCAGTAGTTGGGTGCAGAGATTAAAAGACCAGGAAGAATGCAAGCTAAGGAAATAACTGGCGTTGGCAGTTGTTTCAAAGGAAATGGGAGTTGTATTGGTTGAGCTGTGCATACAGACGTGGGAGAAAATGGGAATGTCTAGCTGCTAGTTTTCTATGGACTCAAGCTCGTGTTGTAGTTGGTTTGGAAGGTGTTCAAGATCATTTCACGGAGGAACTTAAGAAATGGAGTTAGGTGCTGACAGTGTTGTGGACCTGTACATGTGCTGGAGTTGGTAATGATTACTGAATTGGGCCTGGTATTACTTGTACAGTCCAAGTAAGAGTTTTGGCAGCAACTATATATTCCAAACGAAACAAACTTAACGAGGAGGCCTACGGCCAGAGACGAGATTGGAGGCCGGCTGGAGGTGACAGACAACCCTTTGACTGAGAGCCGCAAGTGAAGAAAACTACTAGGGTTTGAAGTCTCATTCTCCAATTTGGTTTTCCATTTTTGATTTGATTAGCTAGTGATTTATTTAGATTGATTTATGGCTTTTGAGAAAGTTATGTCTAGCTAGATCTTGTATTTAGGGTTCTATGGAGGATACCATGATTTTGCAATAGGCTATAATAAAATGAACATATTTAGCAAGAGGCTTTAATGAATTGATATATATTCCTTAAATTATTTCCATCGGTTTTGTGTTGAATATACGCTATCGCTTCACCGGATTTGGGTGTAACAAAAACCTAGTTTTAAATTGTTTGATTAGTTTCACTTAATTATTTGTTTTTTGTTTGATAATTCATGCTTGGAATAATTTTCTTTGATGAGTTATGCTTATGGATACAAGTAATATTTGAGGAGCTATACATTTTTGTAGGTGTTGTCATATAGAGCACGTGATAGACATATTTAGGATTTATGATTTCATTTTTTTTCTTAATAGATACAATGGAGGAATCCGTAGACCCTAATTACTGGCCGTATATATTACTGGTTTATCTAAAATTTGTTAGCAATATTTGTTTTAATTCTTTCGTATTTGATAACTAAAATCCCAAAAACATCGTTCCTGGTTAGTTGATTAAGAGTATTGGTTAAAGTATTTCCACCACTCCTCGTGGGACCGACCCATACTTGCCTCTGTCTACTAGTTATACACCGTACGATTGCGGTTATTTATATAGGCATCTCCGGATCCTATTACTTTGTGATTAGTTTAATTGTGTAATCCGGTTAGAGTATTTATGGGTTCTCTTGTGAATAATCTAATCGATGAATTAAGTCTCCATAAGTTTACTCGTGTTGAGCATATTTAGTCAAATTAATCTTGGTTCGCTTTGGTTAATATGATTGAATATTTTGGATTCCAACTTCATACTTGTATGCAATTTGTTGAGTCTAAAGAAATCCTTCTTTTCTCTTGAAATTAAGGTCGCTCTTGTTGTTCCTTTGGGAATGACATCTTATGGGGGAGAGTTCTTTTGAACTTGGGCTTAATTTCCAAATCTTTGTGGGGAGTGCGGCTGTGGAATTTTTAGGGGTTATCTTGTATCTTTATAAACTCCTTGATGAATGCATTTAGCCTCGGCTTTATGATTGCATCTAAACAAGATGATAGAACATTTACCTTTGGTCATGAAATGCCTCTTACGGAAATTTCATTAGGATCCCGTTCTTGTACCCTTGCCAATTTTATGGACAAAAAAGGGGAGAATTAATTGTAGTTCATACTATACATATGGTTTTCGGATCATTATGTAAGGGGGAGTGGTTTCCATGTGAGATGGAGTATTGACTAAGGGGGAGTGAAGTATCACCATGGTATTTGTAGGACCAGAATATCGCTACAACGATATTCCTGCGAAGATTAACAACACTTCTGCGAGGACATCGCGAGTACCTTAACAACATTTGACGAGTGTTGCAGAATTACTTAAGGAATGACGAATGAAGAAACATGAAAAGAGCATGTGCTGACCTGCGATGGTTATAAGGTTGGCGAGAAGGAGAAACATGGTTGTCGCGATATGATCGCAGTATAGATCCGAGATAAAAGGAAGACTTAGCTGTCATCCATTATGTAACTACTCTATAAATAGAGACCCAATATGTTCAGAAAAGGATGATGTATTTTTGAGAGTTGAAAGAGTCTTGAGGAGAGAGAAACTTCAAGAGAATAGTTATAATCTTGATTTCTTCCATTTCTGTAAACATTTCTGAGAACAAAATAGTAAAGTGTCGTTTTTAATCTCCCGTGATGAGTTGATTATTATAGAATCTTAACAAGGGTGTAGTGTAGGATTTCCTGCAACTACATTTTGGCGCCCGAAACAGGGATTGAATTAGCGAAAATCATAGGAAAAGTGAAGAAGAAGATAAGAATTGTTCAAGATTAAGAAAACCATAAAACAAATTGGTGAGATATTTGAAGGAAGAATGATCAGAATCAAAGAGAATTGTAAGAAATTAGAGTGTGATATGGTAACAAGGACAATGATTGATGAGTTCCATAAAAACATTAATGGGAAGATACATAAGCGGGATTTTGAAGGAAGGAAAATTATGACGGTTGAGAAAATATCATCATTGAAAGATTGGGAAAAGCAGGAGATCACATTTAAAGAAACAGAAATACCAGAAGAAAATCTAAGTCATACATCTCCTTTGGTGATCACGGTATCCACTATACCAATGAGAGAGAGAATCAATAAAATCTGTAGAAGAGTGGGCTATGAATAGAAGTTTGGTGGATGAAGGAAGTTCTGTGGATATAATATTTTATCATACTTTTAAAAAAATGGGATATAAAGATGAAGAAATGTCATGTTCAACATATCATATTCATGGCTTTGGAAAATCTTTAACAAAACCTAAAGGCAAAATAGTGATATGAATTCCACTTGGAGAAATTGAAACACAAATAACATTATGTGTGGTAGACGTGGAATTACCATACAACATGATATTGAGAAGACCATGGATACATGCAATCAAGGTTGTAGCATCAACATTACATCAATGCATCAAATTCCCTATGCCTAGTGGAATTGGAGAAATTAGAGGAGATATAGATCTTGCAAAAATATGCTATCAGACTGAAATGAGAAATTGTGGAGAACGTCCAAAGCAGCGAAAGTCTCGCAGGAAAATAACGAGAGAAACAAAGAAAGAAGAAGAATTTAAAGTTTACATGATAAGAGCAAAAGAAGGAAAAGGAATACCCAGCGAAATCTCGCGAGAAGGAGATGAACTCGCGAAAGTTGTGAAAACACCAACACCAATGGGATAACCAGAAGCCAGTTATACTGCAGCAGAACCAACAAAGGAAGTAAATACTTGGAATGAAGAAGAACCTCAAATGCTGAAAATCGGGACTAGAATAGAGGCGGATGAGGAAGAAAGAACTATAAATCTCTTGCGAGAGTATAAAGATATATTCACGTGGAGCATGGATGAGATGCCAGGGATAGTTCCATTAATAGCATGTCATAAATTAGAAATCAACAAAAATATAAGGCCATTTAAGCAAAGAATAAGAAAAATCGCAACAACATACCATTCTCAAATAGAAGAAGAACTACAAAAAATACTCGACGCAGGAATTATAAGGCAAGCAAAATATCCAGAGTGGATTGCGAATATGGTGGTGGCCCCAAAGAAGAACAAGGGGATAAGAATTTGTATAGATTTTACTGATTTAAACAAAGCTTGTCCTAAAGATAGTTTTCCCTTACCAGATATTCCACAAATGGTTGAATCAGCAGCGGGAAATGCAAGAATATCTTCATTGGATGGATACAAAGGATAAAATCAAATACCTCTCGCAGAAGAAGACCAAGAACATACTTCATTCTTTGCTCCAAGAGGGTTATATTGTTATACAAAAATGCCTTTTAGTTTGCGAAATGCTGGTGCAACATATCAAAGAATGGTGGATAAAGTGTTCGCGAAATGGATTCATAAGACATTGGAGGTGTATGTAGATGATATGCTGATCAAAAGTAAAGAATCTAAAAATCATGTGCAAGATTTGAAATAGATTTTCGAACAAATGCGACAATTCAATATCAAAGTAAATCCCGACAAGTGTACCTTTGGAGTAACTTCAGGAAAAAATTTGGGATATATTGTATCAAAAGAAGGAATACAAGTTAATCTAGAAAAAGTGCAAGCAATTCGCGATATGCCAACACCTGCGACGGTAAAAGATGTGCAAAAGTTGAATGGACTCTTAGCCTCGCTAGGAAGATTTATCTCGCGATCTTCAGATAAATGCAAACATTTTTTCGATATACTCAAAAAGGGAACAAAATTCAAGTGGACAGATGAATGTGAAAAGGCTTTTCAGGGAATAAAAGAACATTTAATGAATATAACTATTTTACAGAAAGTTGAACCGGGAGAAGAGTTATTGATTTATCTCGAGACAACCACGTACGCGCTAAGTGCAGTGTTGCTACGAGTAGATGCAGGGGTAGAGAAACCAATTTATTATATCAGTAAGACATTCAATTCTGCAGAGAGAAATTATTTAAAGATTGAGAAATTAATTCTAGCATTGGTGCATGCAACTTTCAAGCTTCGTATCTATTTTCAAGCACATAAGATCAAAGTGTTAACAAAAGTTCCAATTGAGTCAGTAATGAAAAATTCAAAAAGATCAGGCAGAGTTGAGAGATGGAATGCACAAGTAGGACACTTTGACATCCAATATGAAATTTTATCCTCACCAAAGTCACAAGTTATCGCAGATTTCTTAGATGAATTTCCTTTGGAAGATGATGAAGTTGTGGAAGAGTTGATGGATGTAGAAGAGGAACATGGAGATCCAAAAGAGCTATTAACAGAACCCAACATATGGGAAATATTAGTGGATGGATCATCAAATGGAGAAGGAAATGGGATTGGAGTTGTTTTTATTTCGCCAGAAGGAGAAAAAATAGCTTTTTCATTTAGGTTGGAGTTTGCATCTACTAATAATGAGACAGAATATGAAGTTGTGATCCATGCTCTAAAATTCGCAATAGAAATGAAGTTGGAAAATGCAAGAATTACTAGCGATTCACAGTTGGTTATTCGCCAGATAAAGGGAGAATATACAACAAATGAATCATCTATGAAGAAATATAAGAAACTCGTGGAAGAATTGTCTGCGAGAATTCCAAAAATAACGTGGAGACACATATCGAGGAAGGATAATAGACTCGCAGATGCTTTTTCTTTTATATCTAGTATGATGACAAATCCATCTGCGAGATGTATAAAAATTCAAACACTTATATCACCTTCAATAAATAAGGAAGAGGAAGAAACATATGTGATGATGATAGAAGCTGGCGAGGCATAGCAACAAAGTAATATCACAGATTGGCGAGCAGATCTTCATGCGTACTTAGCGAGAAGAGAAACTCCAAGAAATAGACTAGAGGCACATAAATTAAAAAGTTGGGCAACCAATTATGAGCTAAGAAATGGAGTCTTATATCGCAGATCTTTTAATGGACCATCGCTAAGATGTTTGACGAGAGAAGAATGAGAAAATTTGTTGAAAATGCTGCATAGTGGTGATGCTGGTAATCATAGTGGAGGAAGATCTTTGGCATATATAACAAAAATGCAAGGGTATTACCGGACATATATGCATGAAGATGCGAAGCAACACTCAAGACGTTGTGAAGATTGTCAATGATATGGAAAAAAGATACATGCACCAGGAGCACCATTATCATCTTCAACAAGTGTATGGCCTTTTGGAAAGTGGGGATTAGATATTGTGGGACCATTTGTGCCTGGTTCTGGACAAAGAAGATATCCAATTGTCGCAACAGATTACTTCACGAAATGGGGAGAAGTGAAGGCAGTACAACATATTCGTGACAAATATATTTTTACATTCATATTTGAAAATATAATTTGCAGATATGGGATTCCTGCACAGCTGGTATCTGATAATGGAAAGCAGTTTGAAGGACAGAATATAGAGTTGTTACTTAATGCATTTAAGATCAAGTGTGGAAAATCAACACCATTATATCTGCAGAGCAATGGACAAGCAGAGGCAACAAATAAAACAATCGCAGACATTTTAAAGAAGAAGTTAGAAGGATACCACAATACATGGTGTGAGCAAGTGCATAATGCAATATGGGCATACAATACAACCAGACGAGAATCTACTGGAATGTCTCCCTTTTGTTTGGCATATGGGGTTGAAGTTGTGTTACCAACAGAAGTTACTATTCCTACAACAAAAAGAGAGGCCTGAAAAAGAAATTTAAGTGCTGGCATGATTCTAAATAAGCTAGATGAATTAGAAGAAAAAAGAGAAAAAGCTTTGCAATATATGGAAAATTATCAGGGAAGATTAGCTCGTGAGTACAACAAACGTGTTAAAGAACGTAAATTCCAACCAGGTGATTTAGTGTTGCGTGAGACACCAAGTTATCAGCAAGAAAGTGGTAGAAAACTGGCGAGAAAATGGGATGGACCATACATCATTAAATAGACAGTTGGAACTGGGGCATACAAATTAATGGATACTGAAGGTAGAGATGTTGGTCAGAGACTTGATAGACCATGGAACAGATTATTTATGAAAAGGTATTATCAGTGATATATTCTGCGAGATTAGAGATACTGATATGTTATATGATGAAACAGAAAATAAAATTTCTTTTAAAATCACAAGATTCCAATGAAGATTTCTAAGATTTCAAAAGATTTTAAAGAATATCTAATTCAACTGCAAGAAATGCAAGAATAAAGAAACGCGAAAAGATCATGAGAAACGCGAATAAAATTTTGCAGAGATTTAAAGAATGGGACAAACCTTTATGTCGTGCACCTTAGTTCGCGAGTAAAATCTCGCAAGAGGCAAATGTAAGACCTACAAGTATGTCATAAAGGGGGTATCTCTTTACATGATTCAGGGATAAGGTTATACCGCTACTGGAACCTGAGTCGTGAAGATGTCGGGGTTAAAGAAAACCTATCCGGGAGAGATACCTTGGACTTCCAGCTTTATAAGGTTATACCCTGGTTGGACGACCGAGGATATCTCCTAAGGAGTGCAGAGTATGACCAGGGCGCCAAGGTACACGGTTGAGCCAAGGATGCCCGGGACGGACAAACCTACCCTGGCCATTCTTGGTAAGTCTTGGCTATGATGCACTCGGCCTGAAGAAAACCCCACTTAGGGTGCAGTCTTGTAACTATAAGCCATATAGGCATAAAGGACAAGAGGCTGCGAAAACAACTGGTTGTTGGTAAATCTGGATGGGAGGAGCTAGTCTTGTATGGACGATGTGCCCTCCTTGAAGGGGCAACCAGGGGGAGGTAAGGGCGGCACCCTCTATTAGGGAGCTGATAAGTGTCTTAAGACGGCAATTTCATGGGACTTTATGCTCGCAAAAGCATTTAGGCCTGTCATATTATCGCGTGACGAACATTATACAGAGGCAACAATCCATAAAAAGAGAAAAAGTTAAGATGAGATCAATGGGTTTTTACATGAAAATGTAAAGACGTCCTGCGATTTCATCGCAAGACGGCAATGTCACGAGGCTTTGATCTCGCGAGGGAACTTAGACTTGTCATATTGTCGCAATACAATCAAGGAATAACGATAAGGCAAGATCAATGGGTCAATACATGCAAATGTAAAAACGTCCTGCGATATTGTCGCAAAAAGAAAAAATTTGGCAAAATAAGACCTTTAACTAGGAAGGAAAAATAAGACCAACAGAATAATTTCAAACATTAACTATTTTCTTTTAGAATATTTCTTGCAGGAAAGATTTATTCACTACAGAATGATCTATGAAAAACAAAGAATCCTACAGCATATTTCAGAAATGTAATTCAGAATTCCACAACAGGATTATTAGAAGAAAAGTATTGCAGACATATTCATCATATCACAGAACTCATTCGCAGAGACTAATAGCAACACAGCTCACGAAAGGAAGATATGAAAAATAACTCATCCTTCAAGTAAGATAATAAGGAGCAAGATGAAGGAGTTAACAAACAGAATATCATTATCTTTCTTGAAAATATTTAAGATATAAGAAGTCAAGATTAAATTCCAAAGTTACATCGCTCGTATGAAAAAGGAAGGAAAAAGAAAACAAAGAGAAAATTCAAGATTCAGCGTTGGTCTCGCCAGATTCATTATCTTTGCTAGTATTGTCAGCTTCGCAAACACTCTTCTCATCGCGAGTCTCTCCTTCTTTTGGTTCATCACCAACAATTGATTCACCACCTATAGTTACTTCTTTAGGAGGACTTTCTTCTTCTTCAGCTAGGTCTTCTTGAGAAATATTTTCTTCACTAGGTACATATTCTAAATCCTTGTCCATGGGAAGAGGAATTTCATCATCATCAACTTTTAGAGGAGGAACAGACACAGGAGGGAGAGAATGGGAGATCAGAATATCGTTCACAAGAACTTCAGCACTAAGGTGAACCTTGCGAATGGAACCTCTATCACGATTTCTAATCTCTATATTTTTGAAGTACTTAAGATAATCAAGTCTTCTCTCTGCCTTGTCGCGAGCTTCAATAAGATCGGAAGTGAGAATCCTGTTTTCTTTGCGAGTTTTATCCAACTTATCAGTAAGATCTGCAGTGATAGAATGAAGACTTCTTTCAGACTCTGCGAGAAACAAAAATGAGAAGAAAATATTTATATGAAAATCTCATAAAAAGTATAGCAAAAAAAAATAAAAATCGTGAGAAATAATCAAGATAGTCAAAATGACTACCTTCTTTTTGAGAAGTTAAATTTTGAACTAATGTTAAGAAACAATTCTCCAATTGATTCATGACATCGTCAAATTTATCGCCAACCATACCCTTCAGACGAGATTTCATGTTTTCTTCTTTGGTACGTAGATACGAGTTTTCCTCTGCTAATAAAGAATGAGATTTCTTTAATTGGGAGTATTGGTCTTGAAGATTGCTGGCCTTTAAACTAAGAGTTAATCTACCCTTGATAAGTTTATCCATCTCAATGGCAGATGATTCAGTTACTTCCTTAAGATCATTCTTAAGAGAACGAAGAGATTGCTCTTGATTATCGCATATCCTTTGAATATTACTCAATTACTGCGAGGAGATCGCCATCAAGCTTGAAAATCTATGTTTCTCTTGGGATAAAGTTTTATTTTCATCTGATAAAGATTTTATCGCCAAATTAGCCTTGATTAACAAATATGAGAGATGAGAAACCTCGCTACTTAATAAATTTTGATTTTGCGATAGTTGATTATTCTCATTAGTAAGATTATCTATTTGATCGATCGAATATGTGTAAAGATTATCTAATCTATTATGCTGGTCCATCCAAGAATCTCTTTCAACGCGAGCTTCTTCAGCGATGGATTCAAATTTAAGTCTTTCCATGAAACGAGTCTGATTTGAAACTAATGTATGAACCAAGAATTTAAGAAGGAGGCCTGAGTACAGAGAATATGAAAATAAAATAGAAAGGTAAAAGGATAGAGGCAAGAAAATTGTACCTTTCAGCTCATTATTTTTTCTAAGAATATTCTCGCAACTAAGTGAAGAGTTGCGAAGCTTATGGTTCAAAGTATCACATTCAGAAGTTTTGACTTGAAGGCTTCTCCTTAGAGCTTCAACTTCATTTTCCAAGGATGCTCGCGAAGCAATACAATCAGAGCCAAAATACTTGAGTAAAGTCTCGCAAACTTCATATTGGAGAGGGTCAGCAGCATATTTTTTAGCATTATCTAAAATGTTAGATAAAATTTTAAAAGCAACATCGACTCCTGCTAAGGTTTCATTTGATGAAGGAAGAGATGCAGAGGGTGAAGTAGTAATGAGAGCAAGTTGACGATTTGAGTCATTTGCGATGGTTGTATTATCATGAGGAGTATTTGGAAAAACAACAGTTGAAGGCAATAAAGGACTAGAAGGAGTTTCAGTCACAACGATTTTAGGAGCTTGATTTGTCAAAAAATCAGAAGAAATAGAGGTATTGGCAGCGATATTCTCGCAGATAAAAGGAGGAGGATCTGATCGCGAGGGTGTGGGAATAGTTCTCACAGATGTTAACGGTGGAAGGATGATATCATCCTCAAGAATTTTAAATTGGCGAGGTCTTTTGGGGGGATTGGTGATTTTCTCGTCATTCTGCGGATAATAACTTAGATAAGAAACAGAGGCAACAATATTGTTATTAAGATATAGAATGTGTTTCTTACTACCTCATCACTCGCAGAACTCCTCTTCTTCTTTTCAGTGGGCCTTTTGCGAGTATTATGGTTTTGAGATGTGGACTGGGTGTTAGGGATAGTTCCACTGAAGAGAAAACATAATAGGGAAGTTATGAAGAATCAAATAGAGAAGATTGGAGAATATAAGTAAAAATTGGCTCAAATAAATAAATTAAAAAAAAAATACCTTGATGACTCCATTAGAACAGTAGCAGGAGAATATGAAGAGGAAGAAAAGTTGCAGACGGAATACAAAATAAACAGATGAAGAAGATAAAGAAATAAAAGAAGAAAGTTAGTTCTGAAATCTAACTTTACCTTTTATAGGCAAAAAGGAATGACATGTTAAATAGAGATGTGTCAGTAAAAAGAGGTATTTGCAACATGTGTAGGCAGTTAAGCTAAATTAACAGAGCCTTGTTGAGAATAAAATGTGGAAAAAAAAGAAGCTACGAGCGCTATGAAGAGTCTGTGATTCTCATGATCTTCTCTTCTTGGCAGAAAAGACATGAGAAGAGGCAAGATGTAGGACCAAAATATCGCTACAACAATATTCCTGCGAAGATTAACAACACTTCTGCGAGGACATCGCGAGTACCTTAACAACATTTGACGAGTGTTATAGAATTACTTAAGGAATGACGTAATGAATGACGAATGAAGAAACATGAAAAGATCATGTGCTGACCTGCGATGGTTATAAGGTTGGCGAGAAGGAGAAACATGGTTGTCGCGATATGATCGCAGTATAGATCCGAGATAAAAGGAAGACTTAGCTGTCATCCATTATGTAACTACTCTATAAATAGAGACCCAATATGTCCAGAAAAGGATGATGTATTTTTGAGAGTTGAAAGAGTCTTGAGGAGAGAAAAACTTCAAGAGAATAGTTGTAATCTTGATTTCTTCCATTTCTGTAAACATTTCTGAGAACAAAATAGTAAAGTGTCGTTTTTAATCTCCCATGATGAGTTGATTATTATAGAATCTCTTTATAAGGGTGTAATGTAGGATTTCCTGCAACTACAGTATTGTTGTTGAAGTTGTGATACAATTGGACTTTGACGTTGTGTAATAATACTATGACACTGTATAACAATGATTGAGAACTGTAGTTGCAGGATTTTCCACAACACACCCCTTGTAATATCTTGATAATAATCTCTTAATCTAAATTAATTTGATATTTAAAATTCTAAAAATTGTAAATAGACACACGGATTTTTACATGGTTCGATCAATTTGATCTACATCCATGATTCTCTACTATGATTGTTAAAGTTTACATTTGATAATCTCCATTAATGGAGTTCTAAATCTAGTTTTGGGGAAGAAGATGATAAAGAAAAATACATTTTCTCTCTCTAAAAGTCTCTCTGAAAAATATCTCTCTCTCCTAAAACTTTCTCTCTCCTCAAGACTCTCTCAACTCTAAAAAATACATTTTTCCCTTTATGGACTTACTTGAACCCTTTATATAGGAAATTACATAGTGGGTGACAGCTAAGTTTTCCCCTTCTTTCAGATCTATTTTGCGAACCTCTCGTGAACTTTGTAACCACCGTGAAACACACACGTTCTTCTCATGTTTCTTCAGTCGTCAACTTCGTCATTCTTTGAATTATTTTGTGACGCTCGTGAAATGTTGTTGAAGAGTTTTCAGTGACGCTCGCAGAAGTGTCATTATTTTCTCGTGAACATAATTGTGGTGATATTCTGGTCCTACATCTTGCCTCTTTTTTCTTGAATATTGCTTGAAAAGTAATCTTTAAGAAAAAATCTGTTATTATAGTATTCTTTGATTTTTGTTGATGAAGGAATGAGCGAAAGAATACTGGATTTGAAAAGTATATACTTGCCTCTATTCTTTTGCAAAGTTCTGAAGTTTTGTGAAGTAAATAAGAAGCATCCTCCCTTGAAGTATGTGAAGTATGAAGTATCCTTGAAGAAGTATAAGAAGTACTCAATCCTCTAAATATAAGAAGTATCCATTTTTGAATGAAAGTTATAAGTATTGCCTCTGTTCCTGTGAAATTATTGCTTCATTTTTTGGTGAAAATCCCTGTCCATTTTGGAAATGATTCTTGCCGAGTAGATAAAGAACATAAAATGTTTTCTTGGTAATCCATAGTTGCCTCTGTTCTTTATCTATGAAGGAAGAATCCCTGAGAAAATGTTAAATGAACGAATTGCCTCTGCCTCATTTGATAAAATGATCATATTCTGCGAACTAATCACTTCTCTTGCGAAATATTGGAATAGTCTGCAATATGCTGAATTAGTATGAAAATTATGAATGTTTCTGCGAATTTCTAAACGTTTCTGCGAGATTCTGAAATAATGCTTTGAATAGTGCTACGATGAATAATGTTGTGATGAATAGTGGCGATATTGTGAATAATGCTACAAGATTGTAGACATTCCTCTTGAGAGACTCTGAATAATACTTCTGAGAAACTCTGAATAGTACTTCTGAGAGATTCCAAATAGTATTTCTGAAAGATTTTGAATAGTACTCTGAACAAATCTTTCCTGCATTCTTAAAATAAAATAATTAATGTTTGAGATTATTCTATTGGTCTTATTTTTCCTTCCTAGTTAAAGGTCTTATTTTGCCAATTTTTCTCTTTGCGACAAAATCGCAGGACGTCTTTACATTTGCATGTATTGACCCATTGATCTTGCCTTATCTTTTCTCTTGAGGCTTTTTGGCCTGTTATGCGACAATATGACAAGTCTAAGTTCTCTCGCGAGATCAAAGTCTCATGACATTGCCGTCTTGCGATGAAATCGCAGGACGTATTTACACTTTCATGTAAAAACCCATTGATCTCATCTTAACTTTTTCTCTTTTGGATTTTTTCCTCAGTATAATTTACGTGACAATATGACAGGCCTAAATGATTTTGCGATCTTAGAGCCCCATGACATTGCCGTCTTAAGACACTTATCAGCTCCCTAATGAAGGGTGTCGCCCTTATCTTCCCCCTGGTTTCCCCTTCAAGGAGGGCACATCGGCCATACAAGACTATCTCCTCCCATACAGATTTACCAACAACCAATTGTTTTCGCAGCCTCTTGTCCTTTATGCCTATATGGCTTATAGTTACAAGACTGCACCCTAAGTGGGGTTTTCTTCAGGCCAAGTGCATTATAGCCAAGACTTACCAAAGATTTCCAGGGTAGGTTCGTCCGTCCCGGGCACCCTTGGCTAAACCGTGTACCTCGGCGCCTTGGTCATACTCTGCACTTCTTGAAAGAGATTCTCAGTCGTCCAACCAGGGTATAACCTTATAAAGCTGGAAATCCAAGATCCCTCTCCTGATAGGTTTTCTTTAACCCCTACATCTCGTATGACTCAGGTTCCAGTAGCGGTATAACCTTATCCCTGAATCATATAAAGAGATACCCTCCTTATGACGTGCTTGTAGATCTTACATTTGCCTCTTACGAAATTGTATTCGCGAACTAGGGTGCACGCCATAAAAGTTTGTCCCATTCTTTAAATCTCTGCGAAATTATATTCGCGTTTCTCGCGATATTTTCGTGTTTCTTCATTCTTTCATTTCTGTCAATTCTTTATATAATCTTGAATAATCTCGCGATTACACTCGCAGCTCGATAAAAATTTGTTTTGCTCATTTCTGTGAGTTGAAATATTCTTTAAAATCTTTTGAAATCTTAGAAATATTCTTTGAAATCTTGTGATTTTATCGTATTTGTTAAACCAAAAATCTTTCTGTAAAAGAAATATTCTAGAGAAATCTTTGAAATCTTCTTTGAAATCTTGCGATTGTATCGCGTATTTTGGAAATTTGAAATTTTAGAAATTTTGGCTATAATTTCTTTTTCTGTAACCTTAGAAATCTTGAATTTTTTATTTATTTTTTTTGCGATAATTCTTTTTTCTGTAGTCTTTTGAAATCTTGCGAGGATATCGTTGTTTTGGAAATGAAATCAAAATTTTTTGAAATCTTAGAAATCTTGGAGATAGTCTCATTTATTGTAATCTTTGAAAAATTTTGCGATCTTTAAATTTTTTGCGATGATCTCATTTTTTATAACCTTTTGAAATTTTTGAAATATGGCGATTGTATCTCTTTTTTGGTAAGTCAAATAAAAAATCTTAGAAATTTTTGGAAATCTTTTTTGAAATTTATAAATTTTTGCGAATATATCGCCCTGATCAATCAAATCAAAATTCTTTGAAATGTTTTGAAATCTTTGAAATTTTAGAAATCTTGCGATTATACCACTTTTGGTAAATTGAATCAAAAGTTTTTGAAATCTTTTGAAGTATTAAAAATCTTAGAAATGTTCTTTAAAATCCGGCGATAATATAAATCAAAATTTTTCATTTTCTGTAAGTAAAGTATTCAAGGAAGTGGTACTTAGATTTTTGGCGATTTGTCATGTTCTTGCCAATTCTCGCTGGTATTTGATTTGCTCGTGAAATTAGAAGAAATAAGAAATGAACTCTTGGCTTGTCTCTGACACCATACCAATTGTTCTAACTCTCTCTCGCCAAATTAACTTGCGAAATAATTAATTATCTGGCGAAGTAATGAAATACCCAAGATATACCGTGCTGAAAATAGACTTCATCTGCTCGCTAGTAAATTCCTTGCGAAGTATAGATGTAACATTTCTAACAAATGTTGACTTCCTCTCGTCAACAAATGTATCATCGGCTCCCACTACCTCTCGTCATTTGTGAATATGCAACAATACAAAAAATGGGACCACGAAATGGAAAAAGCTCCCTTAATTACTCGTGAAACGTTGTTGGATTTTCTCGTCATTTTTTGTGGTGATATTAGTATGAAATTGCCGAAATGTAAGGACCACGAAATGTAAAATTCCACAACACACTTTCTCGTCATTTGTTGTGGTGTGTAAGGACCACGAAATATCCAAGTTTACTTTTTCCTTGGTGGATGTTCCCCTCGTTGATGTTCCATTAATTTTGTTGTTGTGGTGACATAGATTTGCGAAGTGAACTTCTTATTTCGCGAGCAAGCTCGTTCCTGTTACTTCCAACGATGCTACCCCACTCAATTTTGATGTGTCTGCTCTCTCTATCATTCGTTTTTCTTCTATCTCTTGCAATATTATTTTCCTTTCTTCGTTCTCGTTAATTTTCCTTTGCCACCAACTCACTGCGAGTAATCAATTAATTTGTTCGCAATCAACTCAAGAAAACATATTCAGTCGATAAATTAAATATATTAACAGAAGTCTAACGATTGTATTCTCGCAAAAATTTGGATTTTCATGAAATGGATTCTGAAAACAACAGCTGTAAATCTGTACTTCGCAGAAACGATCAAAATTATATTTTCATGAAACAATCAAAATCGTGATTAAAATCGATGTTTTTGTAATGATCTATTCTTTCATTTTTGACTTCAATCACAAAAATCATGTTCACATTAGTTGTCAAAATTATGATTAAATTCAAAGTTTATGGACGTAAATTTATGATCAAAACTCATTTGAACTCAAAATATCAACTAAACATCAATTTTTGTGAAAAACAAAGTGTGATCGTTTAAAAATTCAAAATCTCCCAGAACCAGATTATTAAAATATGATTAAAGAGATAAGAAAGAAATTGTCCTGTTTAAACAATTAATTGATGCCGATTCATTTTATTTGATTCCTATAAATATTTCTTCCAATCTGCTCCTGCTTCCAAATTTTTTCTGCTCCTCTTTCTCTGTAAACATTTCTCTTAAATTGTGTTGGTTGTTCTTCATCGTTCTTTTCCCAGAATTTCCATATTTTCCCCTGTATCTCATAGATTCAATAGAATATCATCATCAATAATTGCTAATTTCTCTTTATCAATCCCCTTAGTCGGCGCCAAAATGTAGTTGCAGGATTTCCCACAACACACCCTTTGTAATATCTTGATAATAATCTCTTAATCTAAATTAATTTGATATTTAAAATTCTAAAAATTGTAAATAGACACACGGATTTTTACATGGTTCGATCAATTTGATCTACATCCATGATTCTCTACTATGATTGTTAAAGTTTACATTTGATTTTACATTTGATAATCTCCATTAATGGAGTTCTAAATCTAGTTTTGGGGAAGAAGATGATAAAGAAAAATACATCTTCTCTCTCTAAAAGTCTCTCTAAAAAATATCTCTCTCTCCTAAAACTTTCTCTCTCCTCAAGACTCTCTCAACTCTAAAAAATACATTTTCCCTTTCTGGACTTACTTGAACCCTTTATATAGGAAATTACATAGTGGGTGACATCTAAGTTTTCCCCTTCTTTCGGATCTATTTTGCGAACCTCTCGTGAACTTTGTAACCACCGTGAAACACACACGTTCTTCTCATGTTTCTTCAGTCGTCAACTTCGTCATTCTTTGAATTATTTTGTGACGCTCGTGAAATGTTGTTGAAGAGTTTTCAGTGACGCTCGCAGAAGTGTCATTAAACTCTCGTGAACATAATTGTGGCGATATTCTGGTCCTACAAGAACCAATGTTTTTCTCATTATTATAGCTACTGATTTTCAACAACGATGATGCTAAAATTACAACCTTTGGGATCATTGAAGTGACGAAGATTTCGAGTATTGTTGAAGATTAGGCATGTGGAATAGGAGATACAAAGTTTATTTATATAATTTTTTTATTCCATATGTATTAATAGTTTTGTCACTAAAATTGACAAAGGGGGAGATTGTTAGAGCACTGCTCGGTCAAACTCGCATGCGTAGCTATCTCAAACATGTTTGTCAATCTTAGTGATCAAAACTATAAAGTCTTGATTTTTAGTCTACTATAGCTAAGGTCTCGTACTAGGATAGAAAGTGTAATTGAGCTCAAGAACTCCATGGAGATTATCATACAAGAGCATGGAGTTTATCATACAAGACGAAGGACTACTCAAGGAACCAGTGGATCTTTATCGACTAAAAGGTATGTGGAGACTTGAACTTATCTATCACTCAAAAGTCTATATACTCTATCTCCTATCTTGAGACAAAATTCATTTTACTATATAGACTAAGAATATGCACATGTGACATTTCGAGCTGAGTATATCTTGCTTATCTATTTATCGAAATGGGTGTTGGTAAATCTTTCGCTTTAGCCAAGTTCATCTTTGCCTAGTGACGAAAGTCATATTATGTTTCAATCACTTTGGAAATCGCTCTAACGAAAAAAAAAGTTTGTGAATAACAACAATATAATGCCCTCTGAGAATGTTTCAATGATTGAAATGAGAGTTTAGACTATATAACCATTGTGGGATATAAATATTGTTGTGGCAACACATATATGTATAAGTCCTTAACACTTGAACCGAAGTTTGCGAACTTTGTTGATCAAGTGGAACCAGAACGTGAGCAGCAACTCAGTCCGCGAACTGGCGTAAGTTCTCGAACCCGAGAATATCTGCTGAAGTTGAAGATCAGGTGCAGTCCTCGAACTGACGGAAGTTCTTATCTCGAGAATTTTTGCTGGAGTTTATTAACTTCAACCGGTTAGCTTGAGTCCGCGAACTCAAGAAGTTATGTCGGAAAACATTGTTCGTGAACTTATCTTAAATTACTAAGGAATTCTTTTGTAAACCGTGGCTTTATAGTTCATGAAATGATTCGAGTGAATCACATCATTTTTTATTCAATTGTGTCTCTTGTAATACTTGAGATCTCATAGCAATTTAACAACTCTCTAACTAGTTCATTTGAGTCATTTGGACTAGTTATGGTGAAGAAGAATATGGTTGATATGAAAGTTATCATTTGGCTAACCATTTGGCTGACTAATATTGAACCAACAATTGTACACGTTTGGGTACGGTAACACAAACTCAAAACATCAAGTACATGTGTGTATGGCAAGCTAAGTTTTTGATCTAACGGTTGAGAGATATTAGTTTGTATCTAATCAGGTTTTCATCTAACGGTGAATATTGAATGCTTTGTTAGCAAACTAACATTGATTGCAAACCCTGATTTGAAAGACTATATAAGGGAAAACTCTAGCAACTGGGAAACCTAATCCCCACACATTCTGTGTGATACTAGTTTGCTAAATCTAGAGTCGATTCTCCTTTAACCTTTGGTTTTCTTCTTCTAAAACCGGGTTAACGACTTAAAGACTTCATTGGGATTGTGAAGCCAGACCAATACTACTTTTCTTGTAGTTGTGTGATGTGATCTTGCTATTTCTATCGTACGAGTATAATTGTAATAATTGTCTTGAGATTTATATCTCTGATAGGCAAGATAAAAGTAGTCACAAACATCTTCGTCTCGTTGTTTGTGATTCCTCAATAATCTTCTTCGCTGCGTCGATTAAGTTTATTGTGAGGTGATTGATGAAACTTAGCTGTTCTTCGGGAATATAAATCTGGTTTTATCGATTGGTTCCTGTTCACCTTGATTTATCAAAAGACGGAACAAAACTTGTAGGTTTATTCGTGGGAGACGAATAATCTATTACCTATATACTTTTCTGAGTGAGACATATTTGTTTATTAAAGTCTTTGACTTTGGGTCGTAGCAACTCTTGGTTGTGGGTGAGATCATATAAGGGAGTCAAGTGCGCAATATTCTGCTGGGATCAGAGGCGTAGGAGCATAATTGTACCTTGGATCAGTGTGAGATTGGTTGGGGTTCAACTACAGTCCAGACCGAAGTTAATTTGGAGTAGGCTAGTGTCTGTAGAGGCTTATTACAATGTATGTTTAATCTGGACTAGGTACCGGGTTTTTCTGCATTTGCGGTTTCCTCGTTAACAAAATTCTGGTGTCTGTGTTATTTCTATTCCGCATTATATTTTGTTATATAATTGAAATAATACAGGTTGTGCGTTGTTCAATCGATTAGAATATCCGACCTTATTGGTTGTTGATTTAAATCGATTGACACTTGGATATTGGTCTTTGGTACCATCCAAGTTATCTCTTTTTGATTAGACTCGCGAATCATATTTGCTTGAGTAAATCAAATCGAGAGATTGATATAATAACTTTTTGAGTATTTTCTGTTGATTGAGTCTAACTGTCTAGTTGATTCTCTAGAAAATAACTCGGAGTTGTCCATATAGATTGCTAATCGAAATATTGGGTGAGGTTGTTAGACCCCCGCATTTTCAGTAATACTTAATCCAATAAAAAATAGACAACAAATTTCGATTTATTTCGATTATTGTATAAGGTCCATTTTTGAATAAAACTATCAATTATTTATGAATAAAATTATTATTTTATAATTTTTCTTGTGATAGTTTCCGATTAAATAGCATGTGCTTGAATGTCTATATTATTGTTATGTGTTTTCGGTTTATGGGATGTCTGATTTCGATTTTAATAACCTTAATATTCGATCTCATATGATATGTAATACCCAGCATTTTTTATTTGATGTTTCGGCTGGGTTATACCCGCCTTAGTTTGTTGTTTAGATTGTTTCCTTTGCCTTAGTCTAGCTAGGTTGTTTGGACTAGAAAAGCAACAAATTAGGGTGGAAATAGAGTCACCTAATTTATTTTAATAAGTAAATAAATTAATAAGAAATGAAAAGACAATTAAAATATATATATATATATATATATATATATATAAATATTAGTTATTTTTTATAATTAAAAGTTTAGAAAATGGATTTTAGAAACAAGAAAAGAAAAGGCTAGGAGAAGAAGAAAGAGATGGAGCTAGAGAATTTTAGAGAGGAAGGTTAAAGAAAAATCAAGAGGGGTTTGTAGCAATTGAGAGGTAAAATGTTAAATCCCCTTTCTCCTTGTGTTTTTGTTAATACTTGACTTTAATTTCGTTTAATCTTGCATCATTAGGTTTCTGAAATTTACATATGTGGTTTTATGCACCCAATTGATGATCAACCTTTAAATATTGATAGATAACATGATTAGGTACCTATGGTTAAAATTTGAGGTTATTCCTCTGTGAATTCACCGTTGAATGTTTGATTTTATTTAGTTGATAGTTTCTAAAATTTCTTGACAGATTCGCTTTGCTATAGTTTTGATGTTCTTAGGAAGTCTTAATGATGCTAAAATGATTTGAGTCCTTAACAAAAGTTTTATATTTGTGATTTATCTATCAGTGTGCTTTGGATTGAGTCAATTTGATATTTGTATGAATTTATCATGAATTGTTTGGTAATGACATGTAATCTGCCCAGTTTTTAGGATGTGTTTGTAAATTCAATAACTTTTGTTTGCACCGTTGGTTTTCTGTGAAATTTGGATATGTGGTTTTTTATGGAGATATGTATTTTCTCTAAATGTTTCAGGAAGATCAGATTAAAAAATCACCCAAATATGTATGATGCAAAATGGATGCATTTAGCTTGTTTGTAGAAATGCTTGAAAGAAAATTATGTTCTTAAGCCATGGTTGCATGTGTTGTTTGTAAAAACAATTTACAAAAGGAAATGAGTTCATGTTTTTTTTTGCCGTTAGATGGAATATCGTTTCATGCTAATGGCGGGTAATGATCCTCGAGAATTAAATGGGTAATGATCCCCATGGGAACTTGTGTTTCCCGACCATCGATGGCGGTTGTCCGTGCCGATAAACGATAGGTGGTGTACGAACCAAGGTTTTCGTATTGTGAATGAAATGGGTAATGATCCTAGAGTGCATATGGGTATAATCCCCATAGGAACTTTTTTTCCTGACCATCGATGGAGGCTGTCCGTGCCGATAAACGATAGGTGGGTGTATGAACCAAGGTTTTCGTACCGTGAACTCAAGTTTTGTTGGTGAGATGTGTTGAAATATAGATTAAATGATTTATTGGAAATATAATTGATTTTATAAACTCTTGAGTTAAAACTTAAATGGATGAATTGTGAATTGATGTGTTAAATCCCAACTGGATGATTAGTGAACTCATGGTTTCTATGTGACGATATTAATACGTGAACAGATGTGTTGAATCATTGATGAATGACTTCTTGACAATTATTTTGGTGTTGTAAACTCATGGTTTGTTGTGACATTATAAATATTATTAGTGTTATGAACTCAAGTGTGAAATCTAAATGCATGAATTGTTGAGAATGTTATTGATGTTATGAACTCATGTCTTGAATCTGAATTTAGATAATTTATTAGAAACATTATTGGTAATGTGATTGTCGAATATAACATTGATTCGCCGAAGTCGTGATGTGATTCTTGGTATATGTTTTTGCTTGATAAAATAATTATGTTTGCGCATCTTTGGAGAATTGGGAATGCATTCTATTGAGATGTCATCTAACCCCAATTGACATCCTTGCAGATTTATTAGAGCGGCGCAGCGAAAGCTAGAAATGAGTAACTTAGTGGTTGCATTGTTTTCTTAAAATTGTTTGAAATGTAAATTTGAACTAAAATGTTTTTAAAGATTTCTAGTAAATTCAAATTCATCACTTCATGTTTCGTATGTGTAAACTCTTGTTAGAAAGGTTAAGTTATGTTGTTGTAAGAACTTAAATAAATTTAAGTAAGAGAAATATATGCATAATTCTCTTTCTGACCCGTAACGCTTCGAGTTCGGATCCCCATATGGGTTTGACCCTGGTCCGGAACTCGGGGTGTTACAAGTTGGTATCAGAGCTTTAGGCTTCAGATATTACATGTGACTAGAAAAAAAAATCAATTGAATTGATATGCATGATTGTTAGATGTGATTATTGTGTTGTATGTTTAATTTTATCCATACAGATTCTATTAATTTGTCCGAATTTGTTTTATAATTACTTGTGTGATAAAATGGAGAGTGACTTATGAATTTTATCATTTACATGATTTTGATATCGTAAGCATGTTTCAAACTTCGGGACGAAGTTTCTTTTAAGGAGGTAAGAATGTAATACCCATCATTTTTTATTTGATGTTTCGGCCGGGTTATACCCGCCTTAGTTTGTTGTTTAGATTGTTTCCTTTGCCTTAGTCTAGCTAGGTTGTTTGGACTAGAAAAGCAACAAATTAGGGTGGAAATAGAGTCACCTAATTTATTTTAATAAGTAAATAAATTAATAGGAAATGAAAAGACAATTAATATATATATATATATATATATATATATATATATATATATATATATAAATATTAGTTATTTTTTATAATTAAAAGTTTAGAAAATGGATTTTAGAAATAAGAGAAGAAAAGGCTAGGAGAAGAAGAAAGAGATGGAGCTAGAGAATTTTAGAGAGGAAGGTTAAAGAAAAATCAAGAGGGGTTTGTAGCAATTGAGAGGTAGAATGTTAAATCCCCTTTCTCCTTGTGTTTTTGTTAATACTTGATTTTAATTTCGTTTAATCTTGCATCATTAGGTTTCTGAAATTTACGTATGTGGTTTTATGCACCCAATTGATGATCAACCTTTAAATATTGATAGATAACATGATTAGGTACCTATGGTTAAAATTTGAGGTTATTCCTATGTAAATTCACCGTTGAATGTTTGATTTTATTTAGTTGATAGTTTCTAAAATTTCTGGACAGATTCGCTTTGCTATAGTTTTGATGTTCTTAGGAAGTCTTAATGATGCTAAAATGATTTGAGTCCTTAACAAAAGTTTTATATTTGTGATTTATATATCAGTGTGCTTTGGATTGAGTCAATTTGATATTTGTATGAATTTATCATGAATTGTTTGGTAATGACATGTAATCTGCCCAGTTTTTAGGATGTCTTTGTAAATTCAATAACGTTTGTTTGCACCGTTGGTTTTCTGTGAAATTTGGATATGTGGTTTTTTATGGAGATATGTATGTTCTATAAATGTTTCAGGAAGATCAGATGAATAAATCACCCAAATATGTATGATGCAAAATGGATGCATTTAGCTTGTTTGTAGAAATGCTTGAAAGAAAATTATGTTCTTAAGCCATGGTTGCTTGTGTTGTTTGTAAAAACAATTTACAAAAGGAAATGAGTTAATGTTTTTTTTTCCGTTAGATGGAATATCGTTTCATGCTAATGGCGGGTAATGATCCCCAAGAATTAAATGGGTAATGATCCCCATGGGAACTTGTGTTTCCCGACCATCGATGGCGGCTGTCCGTGCCGATAAACGATAGGTGGTGTACGAACCAAGGTTTTCGTACTGTGAATGAAATGGGTAATGATCCTAGAGTGCATATGGGTATGATCCCCATAGGAACTTTTGTTCCTGACCATCGATGGAGGTCAAATGTCTGTAGATAAACGATAGGTGGGTGTATGAACCAAGGTTTTCGTACCGTGAACTCAAGTTTTGTTGGTGAGATGTGTTGAAATATAGATTAAATGATTTATTGGAAATATAATTGATTTTATAAACTCATGAGTTAAAACTTAAATGGATGAATTGTGAATTGATGTGTTAAATCCCAACTGGATGATTAGTGAACTCATAGTTTCTATGTGACGATATTAATACGTGAACAGATGTCTTGAATCATTGATGAATGACTTCTTGACAATTATTTTGGTGTTGTAAACTCATGGTTTGTTGTGACAATATAAATATTATTAGTGTTATGGACTCAAGTGTGAAATCTAAATGCATGAATTGTTGAGAATGTTATTGATGTTATGAACTCATGTCTTGAATCTGAATTTAGATAATTTATTAGAAACATTATTGGTAATGTGATTGTCGAATATAACATTGATTCGCCGAAGTCGTGATGTGATTCTTGGTATATGTTTTTGCTTGATAAAATGATTATGTTTGCGCATCTTTGGAGAATTGGGAATGCATTCTATTGAGATGTCATCTCACCCCAATTGACATCCTTGCAGATTTATCACAGTGGCGCAGCGAAAGCTAGAAATGAGTAGCTTAGTGGTTGCATTGTTTTCTTAAAATTGTTTGAAATGTAAATTTGAACTAAAATGTTTTTAAAGATTTCTAGTAAATTCAAATTCATCACTTCATGTTTCGTATGTGTAAACTCTTGTTAGAAAGGTTAAGTTATGTTGTTGTAAGAACTTAAATAAATTTAAGTAAGAGAAATATATGCATAAGTCTCTTTCTGACCCGTAACGCTTCGAGTTCGGATCCCCATATGGGTTTGACCCTGGTCCGGAACTCGGGGTGTTACAAGTTGGTATCAGAGCTTTAGGCTTCAAATATTACATGTGACTAGAAAAAAAAATCAACTGAATTGAATTGATATGCATGATTGTTAGATGTGATTGTTGTGTTGTATGTTTAATTTTATCCATACGGATTCTATTAATTTGTCCGAATTTGTTTTATAATTACTTGTGTGATAAAATGGAGAGTGACTTATGAATTTTATCATTTACATGATTTTGATATCGTAAGCATGTTTCAAACTTCGGGACGAAGTTTCTTTTAAGGAGGTAAGAATGTAATACCCATCATTTTTTATTTGATGTTTCGGCCCGGTTATACCCGCCTTAGTTTGTTGTTTAGATTGTTTCCTTTGCCTTAGTCTAGCTAGGTTGTTTGGACTAGAAAAGCAACAAATTAGGGTGGAAATAGAGTCACCTAATTTATTTTAATAAGTAAATAAATTAATAGGAAATGAAAAGACAATTAAAATATATATATACATATATAAATATTAGTTATTTTTTATAATTAAAAGTTTAGAAAATGGATTTTAGAAATAAGAAAAGAAAAGGCTAGGAGAAGAAGAAAGAGATGGAGCTAGAGAATTTTAGAGAGGAAGGTTAAAGAAAAATCAAGAGGGGTTTGTAGCAATTGAGAGGTAGAATGTTAAATCCCCTTTCTCCTTGAGTTTTTGTTAATACTTGATTTTAATTTCGTTTAATCTTGCATCATTAGGTTTCTGAAATTTACGTATGTGGTTTTATGCACCCAATTGATGATCAACCTTTAAATATTGATAGCTAACATGATTAGGTACCTATGGTCAAAATTTGAGGTTATTCCTCTGTAAATGCACCGTTGAATGTTTGATTTTATTTAGTTGATAGTTTCTAAATTTTCTGGACAGATTCGCTTTGCTATAGTTTTGATGTTCTTAGGAAGTCTTAATGATGCTAAAATGATTTGAGTCCTTAACAAAAGTTGTAGATTTGTGATTTATCTATCAGTGTGCTTTGGATTGAGTCAATTTGATATTTGTATGAATTTATCATGAATTGTTTGGTAATGACATGTAATCTGCCCAGTTTTTAGGATGTCTTTGTAAATTCAATAACTTTTGTTTGCACCGTTGGTTTTCTGTGAAATTTGGATATGTGGTTTTTTATTGAGATATGTATGTTCTCTAAATGTTTCAGGAAGATCAGATGAATAAATCACCCAAATATGTATGATGCAAAATGGATGCAGTTAGCTTGTTTGTAGAAATGCTTGAAAGAAAATTATGTTCTTAAGCCATGGTTGCTTGTGTTGTTTGTAAAAACAATTTACAAAAGGAAATGAGTTAATGTTTTTTTTTCCGTTAGATGGAATATCGTTTCATGCTAATGGCGGGTAATGATCCCCGAGAATTAAATGGGTAATGATTCCCATGGGAACTTGTGTTTCCCGACCATCGATGGCGGCTGTCCGTGCCGATAAACGATAGGTGGTGTACGAACCAAGGTTTTCGTACTGTGAATGAAATGGGTAATGATCCTAGAGTGCATATGGGTATGATCCCCAAAGGAACTTTTGTTCCTGACCATCGATGGAGGCTGTCTGTGCCGATAAACGATAGGTGGGTGTATGAACCAAGGTTTTCGTACCGTGAACTCAAGTTTTGTTGGTGAGATGTGTTGAAATATAGATTAAATGATTTATTGGAAATATAATTGATTTTATAAACTCATGAGTTAAAACTTAAATGGATGAATTGTGAATTGATGTGTTAAATCCCAACTGGATGATTAGTGAACTCATGGTTTCTATGTGACGATATTAATACGTGAACAGATGTCTTGAATCATTGATGAATGACTTCTTGACAATTATTTTGGTGTTGTAAACTCATGGTTTGTTGTGACAATATAAATATTATTAGTGTTATGGACTCAAGTGTGAAATCTAAATGCATGAATTGTTGAGAATGTTATTGATGTTATGAACTCATGTCTTGAATCTGAATTTAGATAATTTATTAGAAACATTATTGGTAATGTGATTGTCGAATATAACATTGATTCGCCAAAGTCGTGATGTGATTCTTGGTATATGTTTTTGCTTGATAAAATGATTATGTTTGCGCATCTTTGGAGAATTGGGAATGCATTCTATTGAGATGTCATCTCACCCCAATTGACATCCTTGCAGATTTATCACAGTGGCGCAGCGAAAGCTAGAAATGAGTAGCTTAGTGGTTGCATTGTTTTCTTAAAATTGTTTGAAATGTAAATTTGAACTAAAATGTTTTTAAAGATTTCTAGTAAATTCAAATTCATCACTTCATGTTTCGTATGTGTAAACTCTTGTTAGAAAGGTTAAGTTATGTTGTTGTAAGAACTTAAATAAATTTAAGTAAGAGAAATATATGCATAAGTCTCTTTCTGACCCGTAACGTTTCGAGTTCGGATCCCCATATGGGTTTGACCCTGGTCCGGAACTCGGGGTGTTACAAGTTGGTATCAGAGCTTTAGGCTTCAGATATTACATGTGACTAGAAAAAAAAAATCAACTGAATTGAATTGATATGCATGATTGTTAGATGTGATTGTTGTGTTGTATGTTTAATTTTATCCATACGGATTCTATTAATTTGTCCGAATTTGTTTTATAATTACTTGTGTGATAAAATGGAGAGTGACTTATGAATTTTATCATTTACATGATTTTGATATCGTAAGCATGTTTCAAACTTCAGGACGAAGTTTCTTTTAAGGAGGTAAGAATGTAATACCCATCATTTTTTATTTGATGTTTCGGCCCGGTTATACCCGCCTTAGTTTGTTGTTTAGATTGTTTCCTTTGCCTTAGTCTAGCTAGGTTGTTTGGACTAGAAAAGCAACAAATTAGGGTGGAAATAGAGTCACCTAATTTATTTTAATAAGTAAATAAATTAATAGGAAATGAAAAGACAATTAAAATATATATATACATATATAAATATTAGTTATTTTTTATAATTAAAAGTTTAGAAAATGGATTTTAGAAATAAGAAAAGAAAAGGCTAGGAGAAGAAGAAAGAGATGGAGCTAGAGAATTTTAGAGAGGAAGGTTAAAGAAAAATCAAGAGGGGTTTGTAGCAATTGAGAGGTAGAATGTTAAATCCCCTTTCTCCTTGTGTTTTTGTTAATACTTGATTTTAATTTCGTTTAATCTTGCATCATTAGGTTTCTGAAATTTACGTATGTGGTTTTATGCACCCAATTGATGATCAACCTTTGAATATTGATAGATAACATGATTAGGTACCTATGGTCAAAATTTGAGGTTATTCCTCTGTAAATGCACCGTTGAATGTTTGATTTTATTTAGTTTATAGTTTCTAAATTTTCTGGACAGATTCGCTTTGCTATAGTTTTGATGTTCTTAGGAAGTCTTAATTATGCTAAAATGATTTGAGTCCTTAACAAAAGTTGTAGATTTGTGATTTATCTATCAGTGTGCTTTGGATTGAGTCAATTTGATATTTGTATGAATTTATCATGAATTGTTTGGTAATGACATGTAATCTGCCCAGTTTTTAGGATGTCTTTGTAAATTCAATAACTTTTGTTTGCACCGTTGGTTTTCTGTGAAATTTGGATATGTGGATTTTTATGGAGATATGTATTTTCTCTAAATGTTTCAGGAAGATCAGATGAATAAATCACCCAAATATGTATGATGCAAAATGGATGCAGTTAGCTTGTTTGTAGAAATGCTTGAAAGAAAATTATGTTCTTAAGCCATGGTTGTTTGTGTTGTTTGTAAAAAAAATTTACAAAAGGAAATGAGTTAATGTTTTTTTTTTCCGTTAGATGGAATATCGTTTCATTCTAATGGCGGGTAATGATCCCCGAGAATTAAATGGGTAATGATCCCCATGGGAACTTGTGTTTCCCGACCATCGATGGCGGCTGTCCGTGCCGATAAACGATAGGTGGTGTACGAACCAAGGTTTTCGTACTGTGAATGAAATGGGTAATGATCCTAGAGTGCATATGGGTATGATCCCCATAGGAACTTTTGTTCCTGACCATCGATGGAGGTCATACGTGCCGATAAACGATAGGTGGGTGTATGAACCAAGGTTTTCGTACCGTGAACTCAAGTTTTGTTGGTGAGATGTGTTGAAATATAGATTACATGATTTATTGGAAATATAATTGATTTTATAAACTCATGAGTTAAAACTTAAATGGATGAATTGTGAATTGATGTGTTAAATCCCAACTGGATGATTAGTGAACTCATGGTTTCTATGTGACGATATTAATACGTGAACAGATGTCTTGAATCATTGATGAATGACTTCTTGACAATTATTTTGGTGTTGTAAACTCATGGTTTGTTGTGACAATATAAATATTATTAGTGTTATGGACTCAAGTGTGAAATCTAAATGCATGAATTGTTGAGAATGTTATTGATGTTATGAACTCATGTCTTGAATCTGAATTTAGATAATTTATTAGAAACATTATTGGTAATGTGATTGTCGAATATAACATTGATTCGCAAAGTCGTGATGTGATTCTTGGTATATGTTTTTGCTTGATAAAATGATTATGTTTGCGCATCTTTGGAGAATTGGGAATGCATTCTATTGAGATGTCATCTCACCCCAATTGACATCCTTGCAGATTTATCACAGTGGCGCAACGAAAGCTAGAAATGAGTAGCTTAGTGGTTGCATTGTTTTCTTAAAATTGTTTGAAATGTAAATTTGAACTAAAATGTTTTTAAAGATTTCTAGTAAATTCAAATTCATCACTTCATGTTTCGTATGTGTAAACTCTTGTTAGAAAGGTTAAGTTATGTTGTTGTAAGAACTTAAATAAATTTAAGTAAGAGAAATATATGCATAAGTCTCTTTCTGACCCGTAACGCTTCTAGTTCGGATCCCCATATGGGTTTGACCCTGGTCCGGAACTCGGGGTGTTACAAGTTGGTATCAGAGCTTTAGGCTTCAGATATTACATGTGACTAGAAAAAAAAATCAACTGAATTGAATTGATATGCATGATTGTTAGATGTGATTGTTGTGTTGTATGTTTAATTTTATCCATACGGATTCTATTAATTTGTCCGAATTTGTTTTATAATTACTTGTGTGATAAAATGGAGAGTGACTTATGAATTTTATCATTTACATGATTTCGATATCGTAAGCATGTTTCAAAGTTCGGGACGAAGTTTCTCTTAAGGAGGTAAGAATGTAATACCCATCATTTTTTATTTGATGTTTCGGCCCGGTTATACCCGCCTTAGTTTGTTGTTTAGATTGTTTCCTTTGCCTTAGTCTAGCTAGGTTGTTTGGACTAGAAAAGCAACAAATTAGGGTGGAAATAGAGTCACCTAATTTATTTTAATAAGTAAATAAATTAATAGGAAATGAAAAGACAATTAAAATATATATATACATATATAAATATTAGTTATTTTTTATAATTAAAAGTTTAGAAAATGGATTTTAGAAATAAGAAAAGAAAAGGCTAGGAGAAGAAGAAAGAGATGGATCTAGAGAATTTTAGAGAGGAAGGTTAAAGAAAAATCAAGAGGGGTTTGTAGCAATTGAGAGGTAGAATGTTAAATCCCCTTTCTCCGTGTGTTTTTGTTAATACTTGATTTTAATTTCGTTTAATCTTGCATCATTAGGTTTCTGAAATTTACGTATGTGGTTTTATGCACACAATTGATGATCAACCTTTGAATATTGATAGATAACATGATTAGGTACCTATGGTCAAAATTTGAGGTTATTCCTCTGTAAATGCACCGTTGAATGTTTGATTTTATTTAGTTGATAGTTTCTAAATTTTCTGGACAGATTCGCTTTGCTATAGTTTTGATGTTCTTAGGAAGTCTTAATGATGCTAAAATGATTTGAGTCCTTAACAAAAGTTGTAGATTTGTGATTTATCTATTAGTGTGCTTTTGATCGAGTCAATTTGATATTTGTATGAATTTATCATGAATTGTTTGGTAATGACATGTAATCTGCCCAGTTTTTAGGATGTCTTTGTAAATTCAATAACTTTTGTTTGCACCGTTGGTTTTCTGTGAAATTTGGATATGTGGTTTTTTATGGAGATATGTATGTTCTCTAAATGTTTCAGGAAGATCAGATGAATAAATCACCCAAATATGTATGATGCAAAATGGATGCAGTTAGCTTGTTTGTAGAAATGCTTGAAAGAAAATTATGTTCTTAAGCCATGGTTGCTTGTGTTGTTTGTAAAAACAATTTACAAAAGGAAATGAGTTAATGTTTTTTTTTCCGTTAGATGGAATATCGTTTCATGCTAATGGCGGGTAATGGTCCCCGAGAATTAAATGGGTAATGATCCCCATGGGAACTTGTGTTTCCCGACCATCGATGGCGGCTGTCCGTGCCGATAAACGATAGGTGGTGTACGAACCAAGGTTTTCGTACTGTGAATGAAATGGGTAATGATCCTAGAGTGCATATGGGTATGATCCCCATAGGAACTTTTGTTCCTGACCATCGATGGAGGCTGTCCGTGCCAATAAACGATAGGTGGGTGTATGAACCAAGGTTTTCGTACCGTGAACTCAAGTTTTGTTGGTGAGATGTGTTGAAATATAGATTAAATGATTTATTGGAAATATAATTGATTTTATAAACTCATGAGTTAAAACTTAAATGGATGAATTGTGAATTGATGTGTTAAATCCCAACTGGATGATTAGTGAACTCATGGTTTCTATGTGACGATATTAATACGTGAACAGATGTGTTGAATCATTGATGAATGACTTCTTGACAATTATTTTGGTGTTGTAAACTCATGGTTTGTTGTGACAATATAAATATTATTAGTGTTATGAACTCAAGTGTGAAATCTAAATGCATGAATTGTTGAGAATGTTATTGATGTTATGAACTCATGTCTTGAATCTGAATTTAGATAATTTATTAGAAACATTATTGGTAATGTGATTGTTGAATATAACATTGATTCGCCGAAGTCGTGATGTGATTCTTGGTATATGTTTTTGCTTGATAAAATGATTATGTTTGCGCATCTTTGGAGAATTGGGAATGCATTCTATTGAGATGTCATCTCACCCCAATTGACATCCTTGCAGATTTATCAGAGTGGCGCAGCAAAAGCTAGAAATGAGTAGCTTAGTGGTTGCATTGTTTTCTTAAAATTGTTTGAAATGTAAATTTGAAATAATATGTTTGGTTGAAATCGTTGTTAAGATAATAAAATGATTTATATTCTTTATTTTATGTTATGTAAAGTTTCAACTATGTTTGTACAAAAGTAAATTAGCAAAAATATGTATGCATAAGTCTCTATCCGATCCGTAACGCTTCGAGTTCGGATCTCCATATGGGTTTGACCCTGGTCCGGAACTCGGGGTGTTACATGATATGAACCCTTATGGTTTATATGACTTTTTGATTTAGCGGGAGTAAGTTCTATCCCATGTTGGCAGGATTTATCAAAGGATCATAAGGTGTTCCGATTGAAACTCATATGTAAAAAGTCACAATGTGTTGAATCAATTTGTGTTTACATGGGTTGTGTTTATCATAAACATATGCGGTCCTAGTAATTGGTGTAACCGATCCTGGTAATTGGTGTAACCGATCCTGGTGACTTGTGTAACCGATCACAAGAAACACCATGAACCGGTCATGGTAACTTGTGTGTCCGATCACAAGTAATCCATATTAAGGTATAACCGATCCTAGTGATTGGTAGAACTGATTGAACCCATGATTGTGATTTTATATTTGATCAATCACATAGTTGTCTTGGAATACAGGTGAACCAATTCTAAACTTGTTTGGAAGTGTGGTATAATCGATTCCAAGATTGTAAATATGAAAGTTGATTTACAAAGAAAAGATGTTAACATACTTTGAACACGAACACGAACAATAACTCTTATCTTTTATTATTCAAAGATATTCCTTACTTACTCTAGGAGATCCCGATTCGAAATAAATTAAGAATCTTTTAATTAAGGTTGTTAGTTTTATATGCTTTAATTACCAGCAATTAAATGCATATCTCTAGAGAATAAAAATTAGTAATGTGCATTTACTAATTGGATATTTTATATTGAGATATTTTGGGAAATATTGGACAAAGCATTTCCAGGAATTATGAAAACCGATTTGGGCAATTATTGCATATCTTGAGAATAATTCGGTTTTGGAAATTCCTTGTTGTTCAAACATACTTGGTCTATAAATACCTAAGTTTTTAGCAAACCATCCTAAGAGCCAGAAAAAATTCATCTTTTTGTTATTTCTGGTGGAGCCGTCTATCCGGAGAGGAAAGTACCCTAACTAGGAGAAATCTCTTACGACCGCTCGTTTAAAGACTTTTGTGGGATCAAGAAGATCTGCGAGTACCGTTGGTGGGAAACTAGATAATTACAGTTTATTAGTATTCGATTGACTAACGGTTGTTAAGCTTTGATTGCACCTAGTTTGTTTATTCTCGAGAATCTTTTCTTATGATATAAGATTCACTCAAACTAGATCGAAGTGTCGACGGGATATTTAGAACTGTTTGTAGATCTAAAGACATCCGATAATTCATTGTTAACAAACTCCATTCTGTGCGTGATTGATTACAAGAGATTCAAGTGGTGTTGTGCAGGTTTAATTGAAGATTAAAGAAGATTTGAAGACAAAGAAGATTTCTTATTGGTTTCTCATATCTTTGTGTAGCACAAACCTTGATCGGCTGGGATCCAACTAGAATCGGATTTATTCGATTTATTAGTTGTGTTGGATCGGTAACAACTAATAGTTATCTTGAGATCTATTTTGATTGTTACAAATCTAAATCTTATTACTTAGGTAATAGAGATTGGATTTATATAACCAGGAAAAGGAGTTTATTAGTTTAAACGGAAGAGCCTTTGCATATGACTTGAGATATCTTCATCTGGAACGAATCAATAGAGTTGTTACCAAACAGATTTGTTATTCCTTTATTGTTTGGAATACAATCCAAAGGAATTATTCCAGTGCATGCACTTATTGAATATCGGAAGCGCATGAATATTGAAGAAACTAAGTGAACTAGGTTTAGTTGCTTGGTCTCAACTATACGAAGTTGATTTAGATTTTTTATAGCGGATTAATTATGAGAATATTCAATTCTGGACTTGGTCCTGGGGTTTTTCTGCATTTGCGGTTTCCTCGTTAACAAAATATTTCTGTGTCATTTACTATTTTTTCTGCAATTATAATTTTTATTATTATAATTTAAAGTAAATCACACAAACGTTAACTCCGTATTACTTGATAGTGATCCTATAGATTTTGGTTAAGTCCGAACCTATTATCAAGTAATCACACTTTGATTTTTGTATTGTCTCGATTTCGTATCCATAGATGATCACACAAAGTGTGAATACCAATTTGTCGTATTGTCTCGACTTTGTCCATAGACAATCACTTTCGGTAAGAGTACTTATAGGTGGATAATTTAAAGATTGTGGTGTATTTGGGTACCCTCGTATTTTCAAGTTTTATCTTGACTGAAACTCTTAATTTTTGCATGAATGAGCAAGTAGGACTTTGCTCACACGTCCAATATTTTTAGAATATTAAAATAATGATATTTTAATATTTATTGGTAAAAAAAGACTTAATAATCATGGGATTAGGCTTCTTTGGAGAACTGAGCAATATTTGAAGAAATATGGAAAACTAAGGGCTTGCATGAATGTGGGAGTTCAAGAGTTGTGGATAATAATAATAATATAAAAGGAGTGGAGAGGCGTCCGTGTATTTTTTTTTTCCTTTCCTATTTTGTGTAGGTCTTCATGTATCCTCATTCATCCATATTTTGTATATTCATTCGTGCGCTATTGCTAAGTACACTCGCACTATTTATTCGGGACTTACTCGGTGGTGATCCATATGCCCGAAAGGTGAATATTTATTACTAATATATGGAATTCAACTGAAAAAAGCCCTGAATTGAAGTAATGAAATATTGTGATGAAAATAGATTATTTTCTAGAAATTCAATTGATGAATATTGCACAAGAATTAATTAATTGATGGCCCTATACTAGCTGGAAATATGTTTAGGAGCATTATATTTATTCGAGAGTCGAGGTATGAGATAGTTGAAGCATCATACTCATTCTGAATGTTTATTATGCATAGTCAGGGAATATTTGCGACATCCCGAAGACGTTATTGCTCTATACTAGTGGTCAATCCATTTAGGAGTCATCCAATCATTCTCGATTCTATATAGAAATAAGTACTGGACTTGCTCAGCACAAATGATGAAGTATGAATATTGAAAGTTCAGCTGAGAGGCTTTAATAATTACATATTCATGCATTCTATAAGAGGCTGCACATTCAGTCATAGATCATGTCTATGTCAGAAATATACAAAATTATGATTTTACAATTTTAGCCTTCGTCAAAAATCCACCTATAATATTAATTCCCCTTTCTTAGTGAGGGACAGTCATGTTCCGCAGTAAGCACTAGATGGTAAGTTTTTTAATCATAAACGAAATAAGTAATTGAACTTAGTCGTTAGAGGAGTGTTAGAGCAATGCTCGGTCGAACTCGCAAGTGTTGCTATCTCAAGCTTGTTGTCAAGTTTAGTTGCCAAAAATATAAGTATTTATTTCTAGTTTGCTTATAGATAAGTCTCGGATTAGGATAGAAAGTGTAGTTGAGCATTAGACTTCACGACGTTCATCGATTAAAGAAGAAGAACTACTAATGGGAGCTTGTGGAACTTCATCAATAAAAGGTATGTGTAGACTTGAACTCATCTGTCACTCAAAAGCCTATTTACTCTAACTCCTATTTGAGACAAAAGTCATGTAGATATATAGACTTCGATTATATACATTTGACATTTCAAGCTGAGTTTAACTCGCTTACATATTTCTCGAAATATGTGTTGGTAAAATTTCGCTTTAACCAAGTTCATCTTATATTCTTGACAAAAGTCAAAAGATGATCATGTGAAAATCGCCTTGTAATATCTTACATGATTTGTGTGAGACAGTCATTTGAGGTAGACTCAGAATGTTTCGTATTGATCATTCGATCACTTGAAAATTGCTTTGAAGCTAATAGTTTATGTGAGACATCTATTGTCATCTTCCGAGAATGTTTCAATTATTGAAATGGGAGTTTAGAACAAATAACCATGATTGGATATAGCATAGTATGCGTACTTTCATATGTGTTGTCCAAGTCCGGGAACCATAGTATGCATACCCGTATGCATACTAGTTGGTTATGAAAGTCCGGGAACTTAGTATGCATACCGGTATACGCATTGGCGTGAATTTCAAGTTCCGAAAATTCAACTGAGTTTTGGAAGGTATGCATACCGGTTCGCAAACTAGCGAACCCAAACTTGGTCCGACCACTTAGCTATGCGTACCCGTTTGCATACTTGAGTAGGTTATGTTCTAAAATCGGTTTGTTCATGAACAAATGCATTTATATAATAAGGAATGCAATCTTTTACAAACCGTGGATTTAATGTTCATGAATTGATTCGAGTGAATCAAAATTGATTTTGCTTCAATGGTGTCTTGCATACTTCTATGAGAATATAAACAATTGAATAACTCTAAAACTAGTTTCATTTGAGTCATTTGAACTAGTTATGGTTAATATGAATATGGTTGATATGAAAGTGTTCATATGGCTAACTTCGGTTAACTATTGTTGAGCCAACAATGTGTACACGTTTAGGTATGGTTACTCATATCTAAATGAATTCACTTTTCATTTGTGTGTAACAAGCTAATTCGATCTAACGGTTGAAAGATATTAGCTCGAGTCTAATCAGGTTTTCATCTAACGGTGAATATTGAATGCTTTGTTACCAAGGTAACATTGATTGCAAACCCTGATTTGAAGACTATATAAAGGAGAACTTTAGCAACTGGGAAACCTAATCCCCACACCTCCTGTGTGATACTAGTTGCGACTAGAGTCGATTCTCTTTTAACCTTAGGTTTTCTCCAAAACGCTGTAGGTTAACGACTTGAAGACTTCATTGGGATTGTGAAGCTAGACCAAACTATTTTCTCTGTAGTTGCATGTTATGATCTTGATGTTTTCTATCGTATTGAGTACTATCTTCTATAAGATTTGCTCGAGATTTATTCTCCGATAGGAAAGATAAAAAGTAGTCACAAACATCTTTGTCTCATCGTTTGTGATTCTATAGTATTTTGTTTCACTACAATACGATTAAGATTATTGTGAGGTGATTGATATTTCTAGGCTATTCTTTGGGAATATAAGTCTGGTATATCAATTGGTTCCTGTTCACCTTGATTTATCAAAAGACGGAACAAAAACTTCTAGGTATTTATGTGGGAGACAGATTTATCTATTCAATAAACTTTGCTGTATGAGACAAATTGATTTATCAAGTCTTTGACTTTGGGTCGTAGAAACTCTTAGTTGTGGGTGAACTCAGCTAAGGGAATCAAGTGCGTAGAGTCCTGCTGGGATTCAGAAGCGTAAGGGACGCGACTGTACCTTGATCAGTATGAGATTGGTTAAGGCTCAACTACATTCCAGTCCGAAGTTAACTTATAGTAGGCTAGTGTATGTAGAGGCTTAATAAAGTGTGGTGTTCAAATCTGGACTAGGTTTCGGGGTTTTTCTGCATTTGCGGTTTCCTCGTTAGTTTTTTTATGGTGTCTGTGTTATTTCTTTTCCGCATTATATTTTTATATAATTGAAATATCACAGGTTGTGCGTAAGTTCAGTCAATTGTGATTCTCTTAAAAGTATATTGCAGTTAGTCCATACAGATTGTTAAGGGACATATTGGGTCGCTTTTTCAAGAAGCTACCAAATTTCTTGAGTGGCTCCAATGATGTCACGTGCGAGCAATTGATTGAACGATCCTGGAAATATAATAAAGCGTCATCCGGCGAGCGTGAATTGATGAAGCACTGCTGATTTGGATGGTGGAATGGCCAATTTTTTTTTTAAATCTTCCCACCGACCAAAACACCTCCAACTTGATGTTTGAGCAGCGAAGGGAGAAAATGGAAAAAAATAAACTGCTGGAGCATCACCGGCCGGTGATCATCAACGGTGACATTCTGGGAAATTTCCGGCCGGTTGCGACACCGACCAGGTAAGTTATTATTTTATATTTTTATGAAGATGGACGTCCGTCCAGTAACAGTAATTTTTTTTATGTATGTGAGATTTCACGAGATTTTTTATTTTAGAAGAATGGATGTTTGTCAAATTTCGAAAAGTGGACGATTGTCCATTGTGAAAGATTTTTCATATGTGAGTTGCTCACGGTTCTTTTTTTTTTAAATCAAGTTTTGATTGATGATTGTTTTTCTTGAGAGTGGACAATTGTCCATGGTAAAATAATATTTTTTATGAACGTTTGTCCATAAAAAAAATTACGTGAGTTTCTCACGGTTAATATTTATTTATTTTTTATTTTTGAAAAATCAAGTTTTGATTTTCAAAGCTAACTTTGGTCGTCTTTGCAGGTATTTAAAATCCTTTAGTGAAGAAACGAGCGAGTTCTCAAAGCATCAACTTTTGTTTTGTTATCACTAATTTCTAGCGAAATTGTAAACATGTAAGAGCTTAGATTGTTACCGTTTTCTAGGATTTGTAGTGTGTTTGTTATTAACGTATCCATGACTCCATGATTTTCGCCATAAACAATGGTGATTCTTGGCTATAACCACATCTCTGACACCCATGAGAAACTTTACAGAAGTACCAAACCAAAGATGAGAACTTTTGCAGATGTTCATGCCAAGCTGGATCGACCTTTCAGTGAGGCGAGAGAATTGATATGCGGTATGCCTCTCAATCATTTGAGAGTAGTCCGTGATAAAACCTATGCTATCTTGGATTTAGTAGATGTGGAAAAAAGACAGAGACGTGATGAAATATCACAGAAGAAAATGGTTGAATATGAAAAAATCGCCGCTTATCAACAGAAAATGGTGACAAACCAAGACTAACCTAATAGCATCACACGTTATTCTCCCGCGGTAAATCTTCCGTCTTTGATTTGCTACACATGGCTATCTGCTACTTAATTGGCATACAATTAATCAGAATAGTTAGGTCTTGCATACAAGACCCACTCAGCAATCTGCTACACATTTTCCACGAAAATACTCGAGACATCAAACATGTCACAAACTGGGGGATACTCATCAAGGTATTGGTTTGGCGGTTTACAGCGTGCGGCGTGCAACACGCCCATTATAAGAAAGTGTCAGGAAAGTAGGAAGTTAGTGACGACAAGGAGTAGTGGGTGTAAACTAACCCATTTCCTTCATAGTGGGGACGTAGTTTCTAGCATTTAAACATTACCTCACTTCTCCATCACTCAACTACTCCCACTTCCTACGAGATCAGGGGCTTTCAATTATGACTTGTATAAATAGGTTTCTACCTATTTCGACCAGACAACAGTTTTTGGTTAACAACAACACAAGTATCCATAAAAACACAAGAAAATTGATATCTTACATTCCGCAATCCAATTTTCACATTCGGATACAAGTCATAAAATAGCCACACCTTCAGAATTAACCATTATGGTCTCAACACCTTCTTTGCTTCCCTCCCTAAGACCAACCCTTCTACTTCACTTTTGTGACCGAAGAAAGACTGGAATAGCCATTTATTTCTTTAGTCCAGGATTGTACAGATTGATCTCTCGAATCTAAAGTACTCCCATGCATTGCATTTGTTTAGGTCTAAATTCGTTTCTCATCAACACACCCAAATTTACCAAAACCAGCAGAAACAGTTTTTACCCCAAAACAGGATCGAAATTGACGAAACAGTAAACTTCCAAGAAGCTTTCAGGAACTTTTCAGCTGCCATGTAGCTTCGTGTTTTGTGAACATCTCTTAGATTGTTCATCTAATTATTATGAATCTTGGATATGTTTCAGAGAGCATCTATACGAAGAAAATGAAATATGACCCACACCTAAATTCTTCACCAATTTCTCCCAGCTCCTAGCTGGTCGCTTTGTGTAAGACATTGCAAAATTTTGTCAGACGAGCTTGATGCAAAAATGTCATTTTCAGATAGACCATGCACCTGCATGTTGAATGTTTCATGACAAATTTTGGTGTTATTATTCTACTGATGCTCTAACAATTGTGATAGATGCTCGTGTCTCATGTTCGTGAATTTTCCATTTATGGAAATATCACCCTTCAAAACTTTTGGAGCCGTCGTGGAGAGACGTGCAATATCATGGTCGTCAATCCCCAACATTTATGGGCTCTTCTCTTCATTTCTTCTATTTATTCTTTCATATTTCTAGAAATATAGAGATATCGAGGTTTAAAGACTTTTTGGAAATACCTATGTGGACATCCATGGACTGTAAGTGTTTGTAGATGGTGGATTTTCGACAAAGGGTAGAATTGTAAAACTATACTCCAAATTCGGCAACCGGATGAGTATTGAGGCTCATGTCTCTCGTTAAAGCATGAAATCTCATGCCATAAAATCTCTGACTGAGAAGACTATCTCTCAGAGTACATGTGAATGTGTAGTCTCTCAGTTGAGGCCACGTCACATCTCATGAATACTGAGCAATTTCAGTAATTACTTCGGATCCGGAAAACGGATGAATATCCAGACCCATGTCTCCATGCATGAAAGATCATTCCACCTCTGATGGAGAAAGTATCTCAGAGAAGATGTAGATGTGTAGCTTTCCAGTTGAGGCCACGACACATCTCATACTTTATACTACCTCCGTTTCAGGAAAAGTGTTACTTTCATTTTTTTTCATTTTAGCCTAAAAATAGGCCAAATTGAAAAAGTGAAAGTAACACTTTTCCCGAAATGGAGGAAGTATAATCGAAAGATTGGGCGGATCCTAGACAGCATGCCTGCTAGTATAGAGCGACAACGTCTTCGGGATGCAACCAGGTTTTCCCCGACTATGCAAGAGGAATATGACACTCCAACAAGTTCATATTGCTCAGCCCTCAGATGATTAATGCTCCTAGTCAGGAAGCCCTTCTGGTATAGAGCTATCAATTAATTTTCTGAAGTCATCTGAATATCCAACAATATTCTACGAACCATCATCTGAATATCAATCAATGTTCTACGAGCCATCTTTAATCGTCTGAATATCCAGCAATATTCTATGATTCTTCGTTATATTTCGTCACTTCAATTCGTAGTTCTTCCCAGCAGAATGCCAGGGGTTAGTGATAAATATCCAACAAAACAGGCATCTGAGCATCGAATAAGCCCTGACACAAAAATGGTACAAGTGTAATTAGCAGATAATGCACAAACCAGCATTTTGAATGCACGAACGAGCATTTCAAAAAATACGAACGAACGAGGAACCTATGCAAAATAGGAAGGAAAAATAATAATAATAAATTTTTAGCAAAAGCATCAGGGGACTGGGCTCACCAGCCGGCCAGTCCTGCCGTGACCATTCCCACACCCAATTTTATATTTTATCATACTTTTACTATTTTCCTTATCTCATGAAAATCCTCTCGTTCGAGCAAATTTTCTTTATTCCAAAGAAATTATCTAAATCACATGATTTTATCAAAAAAAATAAAATTAGGGAAAGGTTTCATGGGACCTCCGGCCGGCCGGTCATGCCTTGGCCGTGGCCGGTCCCACACCTCACGCCTCCATAATTTTATTATTTCTCTCAAATTATGAAAATTCCTTGATTTTATGAATTTTCCCTAAAATCATGAAAATTACCTAATTTCATGTATTTTTATCTAAATCACATGATTTTATCAAAAAATAATAAAATTAGGGAAAGGTGTCATGGGACCGCCGGCCAGCCGGTCATGCCTTGGTCGTGGCCGGTCCCACACCTCACTCTCCATTATTTTATTATTTCTTCTCAAATTATGAAAATTCCTTGGTTTTATGAATTTCCCCAAAATTACCTAATTTCATGTATTTTCTCTAAAACCATAGAAAATTTCAAAAAATTAGGGAAAACTGTGGGACCGAGCACTAGCCGGCCAGCCATGCCCTAGACGGTCCCACACGCCTAATATTTTATTATTATTTGGTGTTTGTCCATAAATACGTTGAGTTGATTTATGGATTACATAATTGAATCAAGTTCATTCTCAATATGAACCAAAAAATTGGATGGGAGCCGAGCAACAAGCTGTGCTCCAATCCCTTTTTGAATAACCACCCCTAGCCTATGGAAAAGATAATCTCCTACCTTGACATTCGCATCATGACTAGCCATATAATTTCTCAACATTTTCAAGAAATCTATAGTATCTCCACCCAACTCTCCCAAGGTAGTGAAAGCAAGAACCCCAAAGCCAAGCCCTTGAGCAGTGAACTTCTCTAGATATTTGTTGTTCTTTCGAGTGATAGCCTTACTAATAGCTTGACCAGGCACAAAAGTGCGTACCCCACCACCAATAAAGGGGGAAACACCTGTTACATCTAAACAAATGTCTCGACCATTATCCCAATTATGAACCAAAATATCAGCTGGTCTTAAATCTAGACCACTATCGGAAAGAAGGCATACATCAACCTCCTTCTTAGCTGGCACGCTCACACGATAACACATATCAGCAAAAGTGTCACGCACAAGATCATGTCTAAACTTAAGACCAACTTCATGAGAGCAATGCAAGGCATGGTCACCGAAAATATCCATCTCTCTGTCACAGCTGGAGCATAACTCCCCTTCTTCAAATAGTGGAATCACAAGCCTCTAACGAAGCACATCACAAAATTTCCTAGGACCAATTCTCTGATTAAGACATTCTATGGGGATAGCCAACAAAAAATCATGTGTATGCTTGGTTTGATTGCATTGCCAAAGCGCAATATCACGTTCAGACATGTTAAACCAAGTGGGTAGCTCTTTCTTCAACGCATCAAAGTATATAACCACCAGGGAACTCATAGAGTGGGGGTGGGGGTGATGTCATTAATACAAGGAGGATAAATAGCAGAACCACAAACCTTGTTATAAGAGTTCAAACCTAGATCAAAACTTGGTCTTAAACCAATCACACTAGCATCACACAGAATCATGTGTTGTTGGGCCCGGGTTTGTATGATGGAAGCCAAGAAGAAATACTTCAAAGTATCCTCCATCGTATACACACCAAAACCACCATGCTTGATTGGGAGAGTATATAATCTATGTTGGAGAAAACCATACCCGGGACCATCATCTGTAATGAGGTGGCGTAAAAATTGATTTAGATAACTATCAAATAATATTTGTGCAATAATAAATGTTCAGGATTGGTAGTTATCATAGAGAAATACAACCTTGACACACCACTACAGTTACTCAGAAGAAGCAGTTCACATTGCGGATCCTTAAGCTTAGTGATAACATCCATCAAATCAATAGTTTTACGCACCCTATTAACGACCATGTCACTGCAAAAGTTGGGATTCAGGCTGACAGGACCACCCAAAAGTTTCATACCCTCAACTGGTCTGCATATATCCGGAGGGAAAACACCATCTACCTGACCCCTTTTATCAACATTCGGCCAAAAAAGTTCAATTTTGGAGACATTTAAATGCAACCCCAAAGAAGCACCATCTTGTTGAATAATACGCAAGTCTTCCGCAACCATTAAGGTGTCTCCAATAAGGGTTCCGTCGTCTAAATACCAATCCTGGAGGTCTAGGTCACACAGCATCGCAATCTTGTTGATTAAGGGGTATAAATCCAGTGCAAACAACAAGGGCCCAAGAGGATCACCCTGTTATACCCCCTTCGCAGATACAAGAGTTTTATCCATATAATATAATTTAGCTGGCTTAGCATAAAAAAACTATACCCACCTGGATATCGAGGGGCACTTCTTCCTGACTTCACTTAGCATTGAAGTGCGATCCACCAAATTGAAGGCGTTCGAAAAATCCACCAAAAGGATCGGCTTGGAGCAAGAATCACCGTGTACCTCTAATAGCCTGTTAACTGAGTGAAGTATGGCTTCACCTCTACACTTTACTCCCACACCAAACTGATAATCACTCAAGTAAGCTTCCATTTCAACACCTACGTGCGACGTCGCAACCTTCAAAACCAGCCGTCTCCATATAGTACCCACGGAAATTGGTCGAATGCCACCACCTGGTTTCACCAAAGGGATGAGTGGAGCTGATGCTATAAATTCACCTAGGGATGGCGGACATTTCCCTGTCATACAAATATTGACGACGGTATTAATAGAAGTGATCAGTTCTGTAGCGCCCCCTAAGCTAACAGCTGACTAATCCAAAGAATTGACTAATAAAGAGCCACTAAAATCTAAAACATGCACTTAAGCATTCAATTAAGAAATGCGATACAAAACTTAACCCAAAGCTAACCCTGCTCAGAAATATATATACAAGAACTCCTCTCCAATGATACATATAAAATAATCATTTAGTTTACAAATACAATTTACAACAAAATAAACATATCAGAATATAAACAATTAACGAAGTTAACTTCTCGGAGCTTTCGCTGCGCAACTCTGGTCTGTCACTGAAACTGAAATGGGGAATAATTAACATTTAACTTCTAAGTAATCATATGCAGATTTGGAAAAACATATTTGGAAAACATTACATGTTTTCCCAAACATTACATGTTTTCCCAAACATTAGAAGACAACAAAACCACTGAAATAAACAATCATGTATATGGACCTAAACTCCTCCTTTAGTTTCTGCGGTGACATTTACACACCTTATAATTTCTGTGGTGACATTTACACACCGAAAGTAAAGACAAGTTAGTTTGTGGGTGATTGGTATACAAACCCGTAATATTGATGCCAATTCCACACCTATTATTAATATTGCGGTGTATCGCCCTAGTCATAATTCTGAAGGAGCAGTATCCAATATACCACATATGGAAATTCTCATTTCCCAAAGACAATCATAAAGATAAACAAAGCAAGAAATATGCGAATAGACAATGCAATTAAGAAATGGACAAAGCATGAGTTTATCAAACAAAGACTTTCATAAAAGAAATAACAATGATTACAAAACTGTTAAATGCATTCCCACACCTTTTTGATGACAAGCCACGCCTACCTCGAGATTCATGATCCACTGGTTCATCCTTTGGAATCGATTGTTGTTAATAATCTAATTGTTAATCATACAAATATTCTAAGAGATTATCCAAAAAGGCTTACAGAAGAATCATACAATTCTATCTAATGGTTCTAAGTCCATTATGATATCTTAATTTCTATCTCTAGTATAACTAAGAGTTTACTAATCCAATTAGATTGGTTATATAGTCTGTAGCTAAGTCTTGTGAATATCTATAACTTTGTAGAAGGAACCGGATGTTAATTCGGACCACAAGAGGTCCAAAATGTCTAATTAAGAAATTGTCCTAAGCCCAAGTCTCCTAAAACAGTCCAATAACTAAGGTCCAGTCCATATGGTCAACTAACGGTCACTGACGGTCAAAGGGTCCACTAACGGTCAACGTCAGTCAGGGTCAAGTCAAGTCTACAGAGTTAAGGTCAAGTCAACGGGTTAACTCGGTCAAGGTCCACTGAGTCAAACCGGGTCAAGTCTGGTTACAGGGTCAACTCAGTCAGAAGACTGATTCAGGTCAAAGAAATAACTCAGTCAGACAGACTGAGTCAGCCAAATAATTTAGTCAGACATCTGACTGGGATGACTAACAATTTATATTCAAGGGTAAATTTACTTCAATTCTAATTCTGACATTCTCATCTTCCTGTTTAACAAATCAACATCAAACCAAATACAGAATAACTTTGAATTCAAATACAATCAATATCTTTGCCTACCTGCAATTGCAGTAGTTACAAGGTCCTAAAAGAGATTCAATTCAACACAAACTATAACTCCTTCCAACTTCATCATCTTACAGACAATACCAACCCCTGATATTTCCTACAAAAATATCTAATGCCCCATATTCATTCACTTCTTGAGCTCTGGTTTCATAAAACATTCAACCACCAATTCAATTACTATACTTGCAGCCCAGATCAATAACCATTCGTCTTAATCATTTTCAACACCACCATTTCCATTCTCTGAACTTAACCAAACAACACCATCTACAACCTCAGCTCATATCACAAACATACCACCACAACAATTCACCCATTCCCTGTAGTTGTTGTTCACAACTCAACACTATATGTTTAATTCCATTATCATTTCATCTCAACTGATTCACACATTTAAAACTCAGCAGCATCACCACCACAGTCAGTTGAGCCTATCTCAAATACACATCCACCTAAACAGTTCATCTCTATTGCTACACCTGCAACAACTTCGACTCCCACTCCTACTACATACCACCATCACTATCCACCTGAACACCACCAGTTACCATTATATACCACTGTTAATTATCTACTTCACTCAACCAACACCACCTGTAACTTTAATTCCATTCAACACAACAAAACAAGAATTATCAACATCACTTACTATCATCAAATTTACCTCATTCCATTCAACTAAACTTCAGTCATATCTTCTTAGCTTGCGGTTGCCACTTAACACAAACATTAACAAAAGTCATCTTACAAACAACATTACAGAGCTATCAACTTCATTAATTTCATCACCATTCTCATAACCCTGTAATCTCACTTCTATCAATTACTAAGAGTAATTCATGTATCATCTTAACATTTACTCATACTTTGTATCTCAATCACAAGTTTAAACTACAACCACAGTTCCATTGACAATCAAATAAACTTAATATTGATTGAACATAATAAATACACTCAGATAACTAAGTAAGAATCATTACCTCAAAATAATTTCAAAGCCTCCATCATCCACTCATATCCCTTGTAACTTAAACCATAAACATGGTCTTCAACACCATCACTGGTTTTTCTCAGAAACCCTAAATAAACCTCCAATCAATACTCCTTTAATTCGAACCCAAATAAACAATTAAAATCCTCAATTAAACAAACCCATCTTATTGTCTTTCTAACTCTTCTTAATCCTTACTCGAATTGAATTCCAAATCAACTTACATAAACCCTAACTATTTGATTCCTCCTCGATTCAACTTCAGAACAACTCCAACCGCTGATTAACTTCACCCCGTTCCTGAATCGATTAAACCCACTCATTTAATACTTGATTCCATCTTCAATTTCATCTCTGCATCTCATAGAACTCCTTAAGAAAACATAATTCTTAATTAATTTCCTCCTCCGAGTCTGAATCAATAACAGACACCATCACCATCACAACCAACTACTGTATAATCTTGTACGTCTCCTATCAATTACAAACTTTCACTTAATCTCTCGGATTCGACAGAGAAGAAAGAACGGAGAAGAAAAGAAAAGAGAAAGATAAAAAGAAGAAAGAAGAATGAAGAAGAAATGAATTCTTCTCGAGTGAACTGGGGATAAGGCCAGGACAAAAGATAAACGCACTCCCACAAATGATATGGGAAGTCCAAGTCGGTTTGATAGAAAAATGACTATTTTGCCCTTCGACTAATCTGATAAATTCTTCTTCGTCTGGCGTCCGACTGACGCGTGCGAGTAGTCCATTCCACGTAACTTTTCGAGATCTATCTAAACGATACTAGTTTCATATCTAGATCGTTGTTAGATTAGTTTCTATTAATTAACGCCCGTGTTAAACTAATCGAGTTAATATCGTCTAATTCGTCACTTGACCAGTCTAATAGCGTTGACGAGTTTGAGGGTCACTACAAGTTCATCCGAGACCGCTGCAGCAGAACCACTAAGCACATCGACAAGGTGTTGATCACCATCCCTCCCGCAAGATGTACCCTTGGGAAAACTTCTTATCTTCCCCAAGATTAAATCTCTGGAAGCAACCAAAGTATCTTGAGTTAAATGGTCATGTGGAATCGATGGGGGATGCGGAAAGGGGTGTTTGGATTGCAAGTCATTCAACGTCTCAGCACTATTAGGATCAACCCCATTGGAGGTTAGAGTTCGAATAGTAGTTGTATACAAACCATAGTTCAGCTTCTTACGACAGAGTTGTAAGTTAACAGCTTCCTGGTTGGTTTTCTTATTCTTCTTCCCCTTACGCCGCAACTCTTCAAGTTCCTCTTGCTCCTCCAAAGCTCTCTGGATTATATTGATACATCCATTTGTTTCACCCCAGCGACTTAAAGCTGAATTGATAGAAGCTACCTGCAGTTTTTTCGACAACCAGATTTCTCCTCCTGACTGTTCTTTGGAAATACAAACTGGGAAAAGCAAAAGCTGTATCCACATCGAAATATCTCCGGGGCAATTAAGTACCTTCTGGATAGTAGCATTGAATGTCATGGCGAAGTGCAGTTTACACTTTGCAGGGATGCTGGAAACTGCAGCATTGGCCGGCCCATTGGAAACTCCCTGATTTCAACAAAATATCTTGGTTTTCAACAAATCCCTTCGATTTTATGAAAATTCTCTAAAATCATCAAAATTTGGAAAAATTGGGAAGAGTAGCTTGAGATCCGCGCCCATTGGCCGGCCGGCCATGCCTCGGCCATTGCTGGTACCACACTCCCATTCCCTATTTTATTATTAATTTATTTCTCTCATCTCACGGGAGTTCCCTAATTTCATCAAACTCTCTTGTTTCATGGAATTTCCCTCAAATCAGAGAAAATACATAAAATTACATAAAACTAGGAAAGCATGTGGGACCGTGTTTGTCAACCGACCGGTCATTCCCTAGCCGTGGCCGGTCCCACACCTTGTAATTCCCTATTTTGTTTATTATTTTCATCATCTCATGTATTTTTCCCAGTTTCAGCAAAACCATGAATTTTGCATATTTTCTCAGAATGTTGCTCAAACGTGCACCAGAAAATATCAAAATTCTCACGACTGCAGCGCGAGCACCATGGTGACACGAGCACATCCCCTTAACCGACCAAGGGTGACCCTGAGGCTTGCAAATTGCTGGTCTTGCATGTTTTAACGATTTTAACCTAATTTGCTCAATTGCTCATATTAGGTTCAAACTCTTTCCAAACAATTGGAAGTTTGCTCAAACGACCATCCACTGGTCCCACGCCTACCAAGATCCGGTCTTATGACCTCTTGGTCGGTCCTTCATATTTTCACAATACCATGTTTTATTATTTGTCGCTCACACAAGCATTATTTCAGTGATTAAACCTGCATTTAATCATAATTTCACCAACTGGTCCAGGGAGACTTTGGTATTTTTTCTCATTCGAGCATTTGGGCGATATATGGTGAACCCGTCATCCCATGTATCCGATCCTGTGTAACTCTGTATTGATTTGCAATAAATCACCATTTCGGTAAAATTAGGGTTTTGAATCCAGAGCTCTGCAGAAACGTGATTCTGAGCAGATTCAAACACTCTGATAATTTTATGATGATTTCATAATCAACACTTTATTTATTTTGCTCGACCTAGCAGTCAGTAACTTAAATTAATATTTTATTTGGTCTTGTTACCAATGATTCATCAAAAAGCAGTATTTGCTCAAACTAGCAATATTCTCTCAAACCGGAAATGTTTATTCAAATTAGCAATATTCGCTCAGACTAGCAATATTTGTCTCAGATCAAAGAAAATTGGTTCAACTATCAATATTCAACAGTTCAACAACATAGTTTGCTCATCTTAGGTTATAATGATACCTCGTCTCAGCAGACACGTTAAATTTATGAGTTTCAGAACATTTGCTAATCATGTTCAACTCAGCACTACATCGACTCATCGTCCCATAAAGTCAGCAACTGACTCCACAATCACGAGATTTCAATCGTGTTACATGGGGGAATATTAACTAGGGTTTTGGTCTGGCGGTCTACGACATGTGTGTTCACCCACGATGAGAATGTGAGCAAGTCGTGAAATCAGTTGGAAGAGTCAGCAAAGAAGTGGGTGTAAAATTAACCAAGTCTCCGCACGATGAGTAATTGGTTTAACACGATTTCCCACTTCCCCACTCTCTGATTCCAGCAATTATCACACTTCATAAGATCATGGTATTTTCAACTCCGGCATTATAAAATGTCTCTAAATCCTGATTGAAAAGACAAGATTCGAACACTCGAACATTCGTCTAGCAATTTCTCATCAAAATTCATATAGACTCAATTAAAACTCTATTGATTGCCCATGAATCCTCTGCTTCATCATCTTCATCATCTCTTGGTCTTGGGTTGATCTCTAATCTTACCACCAATGGGTTTTCATGCATTTCTCCAGCCTCAGGTACTTCTTCTGCAGTGAAAGAGAAGGTTTTCTTTTGCCATTATTTTAACGGCAAAGTCTTCGCAATATTCATTATTTCTCTCCCATCAACATCTCTTGCTAAAACTCTGCTCAGAACGCTATCATGAAAGTCCTCAATAGTTTTGTACGAGTGCACAATAGAGTTACAAAACAGATTTTTTGCCTTTGTTCCAATTTTTATTACAAATATTTGTCTTTCCTTTGTTGTATTAGCTCTGCGAATTTCTGGTAAAGGTGGTAATGGTTGAGATTGTGGTTGCTCTATTAGAAAATGATTTAGCTTTCCCTGATCGATCATTCTGAGGATAATTCTCTTTATATTTCTGCAATCATTTATCGAATGTCCATGGAAACGGTGATAAGAACAAAATTCATGATTTCAATAATTAAAAGATGTTATAGTATACTGGACAATAAGGTTCCCATATTTCAATGGTGAAAATATGCTAGTGTGGTTCATTAGTCTGCAAATGATTAAAAGATGTTATAGTATTCTTTGGTAAACCCTCATACCATTTCAATGCCTCTCATGTTAAGATGGATGCGAAATACTTGCACAATACAACATCATGGTTTTTCCACTGTATCATACATCTCACATACGCTTTGATGTGTTGAACTGCACAAGTTGTTCCGTCAAATATACTAGTTAATGCGGGCAGATTGCACTTTTGGGGTATTCCTCTAAATTGCACTTTTTGTGTGAATGGAGTTTTCGCAACTTCTTCTATGGCTTCGTATAATTGTCTCATGCCTCCCTCTCTTATGTTATTTAGCATTCCTCTCATCTCCGCCAATTCTCTTAAGATTTGTTCATTTACACCATGTGCTGATTCCATTGGTCTTTTTAATTCTGCTTTTCTTCTCATGTGTTCTTGCCTATTTTGTCTTGCAAAATTTTGATTTTCCTCTTCATCATCTTCTTCTTGTATTTCCTTGCGATCTCCTCTTTCATCTCTTTCATGAATTCGCACATGATTATACCTCTCATTTTTTCCTCTGCGATTTTGTTCATTCCTCCTAAATTCTCTTTGTTGCCTTTCAGCTCTCCTTTGTACTCTATCATATTCTTCATTGATATTAACATTATTGCGATTGTGTTCGCGTCTTCTTTCTCGATTTTCATGATTGTTCTGACGTATTGCCTCTTGGAGCTCTCTTTCCTCCATTTCTGCTCTCAGTCTTTCCCTTTCGCATGCTAGACGTGCTTGTTCATCATAATGTCTCTCAATTTCGTCTTCAATCACTTGTTGATTTCTTTGAATTTCTTTCTCGATTGTCATGATTGTTCTGACGTATTTCCTCGTGGAGCTCTCTTTCCTCCATTTCTGCTCTCAGTCTTTCCCTTTCGCATGCTAGACGTGTTTGTTCATCATAATGTCTCTCAATTTCGTTTTCTTTCTTCTTGATTTTCTTCACCATCTTGATTATTTCATTCCTGACGTTGCCTATTCCCATGATTCCCATTATCTTGTTCATTTTGGGGAATTTCTCCATGTGGAATGTAACGATGTTCAATCACTTCTCTTCTTTCACGACGTTCTTCACCCGGATTTTGTAATTCCTATGGAATATCTCCATTAGTACTTACTACAGGTGAATTTTGCCTCCTTTCTCCTCTAATTGATCTTGAACTTGATCTTGTAGTACTTCTTGACCTCCTATTCCGTAGTCTCATGTTTTCCATCCTCAATTCATGATTTTGCCTTGTCAGATTTGCACGTTCTTCCGCTTCTAATATCCTTTCTTCATGTATCATTTGCCTCAATGCCTCTAGTGCTTCAATCTCTCCATTTTCATGAATTACTCCTCCAACCGCTTCTCGGTTTCTCTCTTCTCGTCTATCATTCCTTAATTGTTGTTTTTCTTCTGCTTCATCTGCCGAATTTGACCGCCAAGTGTGTACACTCACTCTGTCATAATCTATAGTTCTATTTTGTGATGGTGTACGCTGAATTGGTTGTTGAATTTGATTTTCTCCATTGTTTCTTTCGTTCATTCTTGAAGATTCCTCAATTTCATTTCTCCTTTCTCCAGCAAGCCTCTTACTACTTCTAACAGTTGTTGGTTGTCTTGAAGTATTTCTTCTTCTAGTCATCTCTTCAATCTTAATGAATTATTGAAAATTATATGAAACTCTTCACCACCTATTCCAAATTCTTTCAAATCACAATACCAATCTTCACGCTAAAACCACATCGTCCCTGTTTCTAGCGCCATTATGTAGTTGCAGGAAATCATACAATACATCCCTCACAAGAATTCAAATAATCGACACATCTTTATGATAAAAAACTACACTTTTTATTAATAGATTCCAGAAATGTTACAAGAAGGAAATGAAATCAAGAATACAATATTGTTTTGGACTTTCTCTCTTTTCAAAACTTTCTCAACACTCCAAAAAGATCTCTCTCTTCCTTACGCCTATTCGGCTCTTTATATAGGATATTACATGATGGATGACAGCTAAGTTGTCCTTTATTTTCGGATCTGGTTTGCGATATTCTCATAAGTATTCAAGTGTTGATGTTCGCAACATTCTTAAATATCGCAAGGTCTTCACATCTTTCTCGTGTTTAAGCTATCGTCATCTGTTACGTCATTTCTGTAGTTAGTCTGCGACGGCTTCGCAATGTATTAATGATGATTGTAGTTGCAGGATTTCCTACACTACACCCTTGTCAAGAATCTATGAAAACTAAGCCATAATTGTGGATGAACAACAACACTTTTATTAATTTACATTCAGGAAGATTTACAAGAAAGATCAAAACTCAGAAGTACAACTTTCTTTCTGGAGTTTCTCTCTCCTCAAAATTCTCTCAACTCTCAAAAATACATCATCATTTTCTGGATCTATTGTGCCCTTTATATAGGGATTTACATAGTGGAAGACAACTAAGATTTCCCCCTAATTCGGATCTACTTTGCGATCTCATCGCCATAACTTCAGTCTTCACCATCGCCAACTTTATAACCATCGTGAAGCAGACTTATTCTTCATATGTATTTAATCATTAATCGTTATATCACTCTTCTGTGACACTCGCCAAATGTTGTTGAAGAATCTTGCGATAATCTCGTCAAAGTGTCGTTAATACTTGTAGAACCGTTTGGGATTCTCGCAGAAATGTTGTTAATATCGCGGGAATAGCGTTGTAGCGATATTCTGGTACTACATCTTGCCTCTTCTCATGTATTTTCTGCGAAGAAGAGAAGATCATGAGAACTAATATTCTTTATTATTCTTCGCAACTTTTTTCCCCTTTTATACTTTCTCCTCGACAAGATCCAGTTATTCCAGCCTTTCTTACACGTGTTGTAAATCCCTTCATTTACTGACATGTTTCTACTCCGTAGGTCCACTCCCCTTTGCCTATAAAAGGTGGAACTAATCTTCAAAATTATTTTTACTTTTCTGTTTCTTCATCTTCTTCATTTTCCGTCTGCAACTTTGCCTCACCTTCATATTCTTCTGCTACTGTTCTAATGGAGTCCTCAAGGTTTGTCTCTTGATTTTTAAGCCAGTTTTTATTTTCATTCTTCAATCTTTCTTATTTCTTTGTTATGTCTTCTTTTTAGCGGAAAGATTTCTAACACACAATCTACTACTCACAACCCTAACCCTCGCAAAAGACCGACTGAGAAGAGGAGGAAAAGTTCTGCGAATGATAAGGTAGTAAGAAACACCCTTTATTTTTTATTAACAATATTGTTGCCTCTGTTTCTTATCTGGGTTATTATTCGCAGAATGACGTGAATCCTGAGAAACTTCCCTAAAGGTCTCGCCATTTTAAGACACTCGGGGAAAATCTCATTATGCCCTCGTTAACATCTGTGAAGATTACTCCCACACCATCGCAACCAAATATTTCTTCTCCTATTCACGAGAATATCGTTGTTCATACCTCTACCCTTTCTGATATTTTGACAAACCAAGATTCTAAAGCTGCTGCGACAGAGATTCCTTATAGTCCTTTACGACCTTCAACTATTGTTTTTCCACATACTCCTCCCGATAACTCAACCATGACAAATGATCGCCAACTTATTCTCACTACTATTTCACCTTCTAAATCCTTTCCTTCATCGAGCAAAACTTTCGCAGGTGTTGATGTTGCTTTTAAATTCTTGTCTAATGTTTTAGACAATGCTAGAAAGTCTTCCACTGACCCTCTCCAACAGGAAGCTTGCGAGACTCTGTTTAAGTATTTTGGCTCTGATCGTAATGATTCACGAGCGGATTTAGAGAATGAGATTGAAGTTCTGAGGAGAAGTCTTCAAGCTAAAACTGTTGAATGTGATACCTTAAATCACATGCTCCGCAACTCTTCTCTAGATTGCGAAAATCTTCGCAGAAGAAATGACGAGCTAAAAGGTAATTTTTTCTTGCCTCTGCTCTTTTTGCTTTTCTGTTTCATATACATACTTTCTGTACTTAGACTTTAAATTTTTGATTCATATATTAGTTTCAAATCGGGCTCATTTCATAGAAAGACTCAAATCTGAATCTATTGTTGAAGAAGTTCGCGTTGAAAGAGATTCTTGGATAGATCAACATACTAGACTAGAAAATCTGTACACTTATTCAATTGATCGCATAAATAATCTTACTAATGAGAACAATCAATTATTGCAAAGGCAGAACTTCTTGAGTGGCGAACTTGATCGCCTCTCATATTTGTTTTTTAAGGCTAATTTGGCGATGAAATCTTTATCAGATGAGAATAAAACCCTGTCCCAAGAAAAACATAGATTTTCAAGCTTGATGACGATTTCCTCGCAGCAAATAAGTAATCTTCAAAGTACATGTAATAGTCAAGAGAAATCTCTTCATTCTCTTAAGAAGGAGCTCAAGGAGTTAACTGAATCATCTACCGCCGAAAAGGATAAGCTTATCAAGGGTAGATTAACTCTTAGTTTAAGAGCTAGCGAACTTCAAGAACAATACTCTCAGCTAAAGGAATCTTATTCTTCATTAGCAAAGGAAAATTCATATCGCAAAAAAGAAGAAAACATGAAATCTCGTCTGAAGGGTATGGTTGCCGATAAATTCGATGATGCTATGAATCAGTGGGAGAACTGTTTATTTGCTTTAATCCAAAACTTAACCTCGCAAAAAGAAGGTAGTCAGTTGACTGCCTCTCTTGTTGACCTTCTCATAAAATCTTCTATCATGTTCCTTGCGAAATTCTTGTCTAACTGATTTTTTTATTTTGTTTCTCGCAAAATCCGAAAGAAATCTTCATTCTACCATCACTGATTTGACCGCTACATTGGATAAAGTTCGCAAAGAAAATAAATCTCTTGCTTCTAATTGCTTTATTTCTCAGGACAAAGCATAAAGAAGACTTGATTATCTTGAATACTTTAATAATATAGAAATTAGGAATCGTGAAAAAGCTCTTCTTCGCCAAGTCCATCTTAGGGCTGAAGTTCTCGTGAATGATATTCTGCTTCCCCGTTCTCTTTATCCTGTTTCTATCCCTCCTCTAGAGGTTGATGATGATGAAATTCCTCTTCCCATGGATGAAGAGTTAGAGTTTACTAATGATGAAGAAAATACTCAAGAAGATCAACAAGGTGGTGAAGAAGAAGAAAAAAGTCCTCCTAAAGAAGTACCCACTGATGAAGAATCCAAGGAAAAAGAAGCTCGCGGTGAGAAGGATGCTGATGATGCTGATGAATCTGACAAGAACAATAAGTCTGGCGAGGCTTGAATTTTATCTTTGCTTTCTTTTACTTCTTCTATCTTGCGAGTGATGTAATCTTCGAAACTTTTATAATTTTAACTTTCGATTTAGCTTACTTTGAATATTTTCAAGTAAGATAATGTAATATTACTTCAACAATGTAATATTACTTCTCTTTCGATTTGGCAAGAACTTTTATTATTACTTCTTGCCATTTATTATCTTGCTTGAAATGGTGAATACTCATTATCTTCTTTAAGTAATTATGTTGCTGCATTCTTGCGAAAATATGAATACATCTGCGATATGTGGAATACTGTTGCACTTTTCTGAGAATTTCTGAGGGAATCCGCGATGTTAAAAATTTGCCTCCTTGTATATAATTCTGCAATAAAGGAATGTTTCCTGCCATCTTAAAGAAAAATAGTTAATTGGTAAGATTATTCTTTTGGTCTTATTTTGCCTTCCTAGTTAAAGGTCTTATTTTGCCAAACTTTTTCTGTCTGCGACAAAATCGCAGGATTTCTTAACATTTGTATGTAAAGACCCTTTGATCTTGTCTTATCCATGGTTCTTTCAAAATCTTTGCGACAATATGATAAGTATACATTCTCTCGCAAGAATTTACCCTTATGACATTGCCGTCTTGCAATGAAATCGCAGGACGTCTTTACAATTTCATGTAAAAACCCATTGATCTCATCTTAACATTGATCTCATGGCTTGTTGCCTCTGCATTATTTACGTTACACGACAATATGACAGGCCTAAATGTTCTTGCGATCATAAAACCCCATGACATTGCCGTCTTATGACACTTATCAGCTCCCTAATGGAGGGTGCCGCCCTTATCTTCCCCCTGGTTTCCCCTTGAAAGAGGGAACATCAGACATACAAGACTAGATCCTCCCATTCGTACTTGTCAACAACCAGTTGTTTTCGCAGCCTCTTGTCCTTTATGCCTATATGGCTTATAGTTACAAGACTGCACCCTAAGTGGGGTTTTCTTCAGGCCAAGTGCATTGTATCCAAGACTTACCAAGGATGGCAAGAGAGTTTCGTACGCTCCGGGAACCCTTGGCTCAACCGTGTACCTCGGCACCTTGGTCATACTTTGCACTTCTTGGAAGAGACTCTCAGTCGTCCAACCAGGGTATAACCATATATAGTTGGAAATCCAAGATCCCTCTCCCGGATAGGTTTTCTTTAACCCCATCGTCTGCATGACTCAGGTTCCAGCAGCGGTATAACCTTATCGCTGAGTCATGTCAAGAGATACCCCCTCATATGACGCGCTATTAGGTCTTACATTTGCCTCTTACGAAATTTTATTCGCGAACTAGGGTGCACGCCATAAAGGTTCGTCCCATTCTTTTAATCTCTGCTAAATTTTATTCGATAATCTTGCGATGATGCTCGCATAAGTTTTGATATTGAAAGAAGAATTTTTTAATTGTTTCATCTTACATTTGTATTTCTTACCTCGCAAAAACTGCTACTGATAATATCTTTTCAGAAACAATCTGTTCCATGGTCTATCAAGTCTTTTCCCAACATCTCTTCCCTCTGGATCCATTAATTTGTATGTTCCATTTCCAATTATCTCTTTAATGATGTATGTTCCATCCCATTTTCTCGCTAATTTTCCACCACTTTCTTGCTGATATTTTGGTGTTTCTCGCAAAACTAGATCGCCAGGCTGGAATTGACGCTTCTTGACTCGTTTGTTGTACTCGCGAGCTAATCTTCGCTGGTAGTTTTCCATATGTTGTAGAGTTTTTTCTCTCTTTTCTTTTAGTTAGTCTAACTCATGTAGAATCATGCCAGCACTTAGATTTTTCTCCCAAGCCTCTCTTTTTGTTGTTGGGATAGCAACCTCTGTTGGTAAGACGGCTTCAACTCCATATGTTAAACAAAAAGGTGACATCCCAGTTGCCTCTCGTCTCGTTGTATTATATGCCCATATTGCATTATGTACTTGCTCACACCATGATTTGTGATAAGCTTCTAACTTCTTTTTCAAGATGTCTGCGATTGTTTTATTAGTTGCCTCAGCTTGACCATTTTCTTCTAGATATAAAGGAGTTGACTTTCCACATTTTATCTTAAATGCATTAAGAAGTAATTCGATATTCTGCCCTTCAAATTGCTTTCCATTATTAGACATCAACTGTGCTGGGATCCCAAATCTGCAAATCATATTTTCAAATATGAACGTAAAAATGTCTTTATCGTGGATGTGTTGTACTGCCTTAACTTCTCCCCATTTTGTGAAATAATCTGTAGCAACGATTAAATATCTTCTTTGTCCAGAACCAGGCACAAATGGTCCCACAATATCCAATCCCCATTTTCCAAAAGGCCATACGCTTGACGAAGATGATAATGGTGCTCCTGGTGCATGTATCTTCTTCCCAAATCGCTGAAAATCTTCACAACGCCTTGAAAGTTGTTTTGCATCCTCGTGCATATACGGCCAATAATAACCCTGCATCTTTGTTTTATATGCCAAAGATCTACCCCCGCTGTGATTACCAGCATCACCACTATGCAACATTTTTAACACCTTTTGTCCTTCTTCCCTCGTCAAACATCTTAGCGATGGTCCATTAAATGATCTGCGATATAATACCCCATCTCTTAGTTCATAATTGGTTGATCTACTTTTTAATTTATGTGCTTCTAATCTATTTCTGGGGATTTCTCCTCTCGCCAAATAAGCATGGAGATCTTCTCGCCAATCTGTAGCATTATTCCCTATTTCTTCCTCGCCAGATTCTACCATCATTACATCTACCTCTTCTTCTTCTTTGTTTATCGCCGGTTGCAAAAGTGTTGAATTTTTATGCATCTCGCAAGTGGGTTCATCATCATACTTGATATGAAAGAAAAAGCATCTGCGAGCCTATTATCTTTCCTTGATATGTGTCTCCACTTTTTTTTGGAATTCTCGCAGACAATTCTTCAACAAGTTTTTTGTACTTCTTTAAAGATGGTTCATTTGTAGTATACTCTCCCTTTATCTGGCGAATAACCAATTATGAATCGCTGGTGATTCTAGCATTTTCCAACTTCATTTCTATCGCAAATTTCAATGCATGGATTACAACTTCATATTATGTCTCATTATTAGTGGACGCAAATTCCAATCTAAATGAAAAAGCTATTTTTTCTGCTTCTGGTGAAATGAAAACAACTCCAAACCCATTTCCTTCTCCATCCACTAATATTTCCCATCTGTCAGGTTCTGTTAATAGCTCTTTTGGGTCTCCATGTTCTTCTTCTATATCCATCATCTCTTCTACAACTTCGTCATCTTCTAAAGGAAATTCAGCTAAGAAATCTGCGATAACTTGTGATTTTGGCGAAGATAGAATTTCATATTGAATATTAAAATACCCTACTTGCGCATTCCATCTCTCAACTCTGCCTGATTTTTTTGAATTTTTCATCACCGATTCTATTGGCACTCTCGTTAACACTTTGATCTTATGCGCTTGGAAGTAAATTCGAATCTTAAAGGTTGCGTGTACCAATGCTAGAATTAGTTTCTCAATCTTTGAATAATTTCTCTCTGCTGAATTAAATGTTTTGCTGATATAATAAATTTGTTTTTCTACCCCTGCGTCTACTTGCAATAACACAGCACTTAACGCATATGGAGTTGTTGCGAGATAAATCAATAATTCTTCTCCCGGTTCAGCTTTTTGTAATATAGATATACTCGCCAAATGTTCTTTTATTCCTTGAAAAGCTTTTTCGCATTCATCTGTCCATTTGAATTTTGTTCCCTTCTTGAGTATGTCGAAAAAATGTTAACACATGTCTGAAGATCGCGAAATGAACCTTCCTAGCGAGGCTAAGAGTCCATTTAGTTTTTGCACATCTTTTACCGTCGCAGGAGTTGGCATATCACGAATTGCTTGTACCTTTTCTGGATCAACTTGTATTCCCTCTTTTGACACAATATACCCCAAAAACCTCCCTGAAGTTACTCCAAAGGTACACTTATTAGGATTCACCTTAATATTGAATTGCCGCATTTGATCGAAAATTTCTCTCAAATCTTGCACATGATTCTCAGCCTCTTTGCTTTTGATCAGCATATCATCTACATACACTTCTAATGTTTTGTGGATCCACTTTGCAAACACCTTTTCCACCATTCTTTGATATGTTGCACCAGCATTTCGTAAGCCAAATGGCATCTTTGTATAACAATATAATCCTCTTGGAGCAAAAAATGCAGTATGTTCTTGATCTTCTTGAAATGAGAGGGATTTTATTATATCCTTTATACCCATCCAATGATGATATTCTTGCGTTTCATGCTGCTGATTCAACCATTTGTGGAATATCTGGCAACGGAAAACTATCTTTTGGACATGCCTTGTTTAGATCCGTAAAATCTATGCAAATTCTTATCCCTTTGTTCTTCTTTGGGACCACCACCATGTTTGCAATCCATTCTGGATATTTTGCTTGTCTTATAATTCCTGCGTCGAGCATCTTCTGTAATTCTTCTTCTATTTGAGAATGATATGTTGTTGCGATCTTCCTTATTCTTTGCTTGAATGGTCTTATGTTTTTGTTGATTTCTAATTTATGACATGCTATTGACGGGTCTATCCCTGACATCTCATCCATGTTCCACGCGAAGATATCTGCATATTCTCGCAAAATATTTATAGTTCTTTCTTCCTCATCTTCCTCCATTCTAGTCCCGATTTTCAGCATTTTAGGTTCTTCTTTACTTCCAATATTTATTTCTTTTGTTGGTTCAGCAGCAGTGTAGCTGGCTTCAGGTTCTCCTATTGGTGTTGGCGTTTTCACGACTCTCGCGAAACTTCACTTGGTATCCCTTTTCCTTATTTTTCCCTTCTCATGTAAATTTTAAATTCCTCTTCTTTCTTTGCTTCTCTGTTCAATTTTCTGCGAGCTTTTCGCAGCTTTGGACGTTCTTCACAATTTCTTACTTCAATTTGGTAGCACAATCTCGCGAAATTCACATCTCCTCTAATTTCTCCAATTCCACTAGGCATAGGAAATTTGACACATTGATGTAATGTTGATGCCACAGCCTTAATTGCGTGTATCCATGGTCTTCCCAGTATCATATTGTACGGCGATTCCACATCTACCACACATAATGATATTCGTGTTTCAATTTCTCCTAGTGGAATTCGTACCATTATCTCACCTTTAGGTTTTGTTACGGACTTTCCAAAGCCATGAACATAATACGTTGAATGAGACATTTCTTCATCCTTATATCCCATCTTCTTGAAGGTACGATAAAATATCATGTCTACAGAACTTCCTGTGTCTACTAAAGTTCTATTCATAACCCATTCTTCTTCAGATTTTATCGATTTCTCCTTTCTCATTGGTATAGTGGTTACTGTGACCACCAATGGAGATGTATGACTTGAATCTTCTCCTGGTATTTCTGCTGCTGTAAACGTGATTTATTATTTTTCCCAATCTTTCAATGATGATATCTTCTCCAGTGCCATAATCTTCCTTCCTTCATAATCCCGTTTATGTATCCTTCCCTTGATATTTTCATGAAATTTATCAATCATTTCTTTTGTTATTACATCACCTTTCAATTTTCTACAATCCTTTTTGATTCTGATCATTCTTCCTTCAATTTTCTCACCTAATTTTGAACAATTTTTATCTTGTTCTTCGCTTTTTCTTCTATTTTCGTTAATTCATTCCCTTTTTCGGGCGCCAAAATGTAGTTGCAGGATTTCCTACACTACACCCTTGTCAAGAATCTATGAAAACTAAGCCATAATTGTGGATGAACAACAACACTTTTATTAATTCACATTCAGGAATATTTACAAGAAAGATCAAAACTCAGAAGTACAACTTTCTTTCTGGAGTTTCTCTCTCCTCAAAATTCTCTCAACTCTCAAAAATACATCATCATTTTCTGGATCTATCGTGCCCTTTATATAGGGATTTACATAGTGGAAGACAGCTAAGATTTCCCCCTAATTCAGATCTACTTTGCGATCTCATCGCCATAACTTCATTATTCACCATCGCCAACTTTATAACCATCCTGAAGCAGACTTATTCTTCATATGTCTTTAATCGTTAATCGTTATATCACTCTTATGTGACACTCGCCAAATGTTGTTGAAGAATCTTGCGATAATCTCGTCAAAGTGTCGTTAATACTTCTAAAAACGTTTGGGCTTCTCGCATAAATGTTGTTAATATCGCGGAAATAACATTGTAGCGATATTCTAATACTACAATGATGAATTCACAAGGGTGTTGCTGTTGTGATATTCTGATCCTATATGTTTTGAGAGCCATGTCTTTGGAAATTTCATCTTTGAAATCTTGACAATTAGTGAAGAAAGTACTCTTAGTCTTTTGGTAGTGCCAGAAATGACAACTCTAAAAGCTTTGTTGAACCCAACTAGGACCTCTCATCTGTCATGTCACTACGGGAAAAACAGTTATCTACAACTGTCACTTGAAACCTCGTATTTTTAAGGTTGTGAAAGGTGGTATGTTTTACAACCTTTATCAAATAATGGTTGTCAAAGTTAAAAAACGTCCAACTCTTAGGACAAAGAGGACCAAGAGTAGTGATGAGAATCAAAACCACAACATTTTGTGTGAAAAGAGTTGCAAGGAATATTGACCACCTTTAGACTTTAACTACTCATATCGTTAAGATAGTGAATAATTGTATAACAACATTCGTAAGAGTTGTCGAAGATAAAAAAAAATTCATATCGAAAAATGTTGTTGGGGAGATTCGAACACAAGCCTAGTGTGTGTTAGCAAAAGTCATCAACCATACTTTCGGATTCACAATATTGATACTTTTGATGTTTTTTTTTCTCATCAAAATTCACAACTTTTATAAGAGTTGTATAAGAAAAATTGATTTTGAAAAAAAAATGAGGCTAAGGTGAGTTGAACATGTGCCTCCTCTGTCCAAGTCTAGGGTTCCAACCATCCTTCCATATTTACATTACATGTCTGATTATATTTTATATCTACTTTTATATATAAGAATAAATAGATAAATAGACCTTCTAAAACCCTCTTCTGTAACATTTAATAAGAGTCGTCGTAGAGGTATAAACACTTCTGCTAATTTTTTTCTCACTTCTGCTAATTTTTTCGCACTTCTGCTAAATATTATTCACTTCTGCAAATATTAACTCACTTCTGTTAAATTTTTATCAATTCTGCTAAAAAATTATTTTGGTCTCCGATTCTGCTAAATTTTTCTCACTTATGCTAAAAACTATTTTATCTAACACCCCCCACTAAATTCTAGAAATTTAGGCATTTAGAGATTGGGTAGAAATATCCAAATGAGGGTTTGTTTAAGGTTTCAGAGAATATTCTAATGGAATCTTACTGTAAATGGTTCATCTTTACGAGTTTCTATGATATATCCTGCAAAATTTGGAGTCAGAACCACTTTGTACACTGAAGGTTCATGGTTCGTATTCCTTTGAACCAAATTTAAAGTCAGGTTATGCAAGCAATATGCCAGAATAGGGTTTTCTTAAAGTTTTTTGGAATATTACGAAGTAATCTTACCCATAAATGGATGGATTCATCTTTCTTACCAAGTTTTCGGCTTATAGTGGTCCACTCATTGCTAGGTTTCGATCTCGGAGCTAGGTTATGCATATAATATGCCAGAATAGGGTTTGTTTAATGTTTTTGGGAATATTTCGAAGGAATCTAATGTAAGTACTGAATATCGCAAGATAATAGTTCACGAGTATCGTAATAAATAAAGGAGAAAAGAGTTATAAAATGATATGATGATAGAAGTAGCGCGGAGAAATATGAAGTTTTGCGAGGATGAAGTAATTTTGCGAGTATGAATTGCGATACTTCGTAATTCATATACAGCTGTATAAGTTTTACTATAAATAGGAGTTCAAATGTAAAATTCGGGAGGTTCTTTTAGTGAGTGTTAGAAAATATCTTAGGAAAGAGAATAGAGAAAGTTGTAACTATTCTAATTCCATTTAGATACTTCTTTGTAATCAATTGAGAACATTAATAAGAAAATTGTTATTCATCATCAAGAACTTCTTGAGTTTTTTACTAATTCTATTGAGGGTGTAGTTGTAGGTTATTCTGCAACTACATAATTGGCGCTAGAAACAGGGATTTGAAGAATTCCTGTACCAGAAAAATGACAAGAAGAAGAAACACATCAGGACCATTAACTGAAGTAAGAAGAAGTGTAAGACTTGCAGGAGGAGAAGCAAATATAACAGGAGAACCTAGTAGGAGAAGGAGTAATCGAAGAAATCAAGCTCAACAAATAATAGATCATGATCAAGTGAGTATACACACTTGGAGAACTAATACACCAGAAGAAGGAGATAGAGAACCACAAATCAGAGAAAATGGGAGGTTGATGGGAGGAACAATTCTTGAAAGAGAAAGGGAGATGTTAGAAACATTGAGACAAGGAATCCAAAAAGAACGAATGATCAAAGCTGAAGAATGTGCCAATTTAACAAGACAAAATCAAGAATTGAGGATGGAAAATGAGATACTACAAAGAAGGAAATCTCAAAGTGTTGCAAGATCAAATGTTAGAACAGAAAGAAAAGGACAAAATTCACCGATAATCAATAATGAAAATAATATGCAAGAACAAGCGCAGAATCAAGGCGAAAGAAATCAAGAGAATCGTTTCATTTTAATACCAAACCACGAGCAAAGCATGGGGAATTTATGAACAAGACCAAATCCTAGAGAAAACAATCAGAATCGAGAGGAAGAACAACAACTTATGGAAGAAACTGAGAGACAACAAGCAATACATCAAAACAATCACGAGAATGGAGTAAGAAGACATGAAGAGGCTCGTAACAAACAAAATGTTGAGTATGAAAGAATTAAGAGAAGAATTGTAAACCAACAAACAGAAGTGGAGAGGAATGAACCAAATTCTCGAATCAGAGTACAAGCAAATCAAGAAGAAATAAATCACAGAAGAAGGAGAAATGAAGAAGAAGAAATTCCTGATATTCGCATGAGAAGAATGAGAAGAATAGAAAGGGAAGAACAAGAATTCCAAGATGCTCTGCGACTGAACAATTATGATAATTTAGAAAGAAGATATTTGCAAAATTATGCAAATGAAAACATTAATGAAGAATATGATAGAATGCGAAGTATCGCAAGGGAGGAAGCGCAAGAACGTAGAAGAAGAGAAGCTGCATTAAAAAGACCAATGGATGAGAATTCTGAGGCAAATGCACGAATCTTTCGAGAATTAGCAGAAATGAGAGGGATGATAAACAATAGAAGAGGAGGAGATAGAAGGCAATTAGATGAAGCAATAGAAGAAGCTGCGAGGACTACATTTGCTAGAGAAGCACAATTGGGAGGAATTCCACCAAAATGCAACTTGCCCACACTTACCAGTATCTTTGATGGGACTTCATGTGCTATTCAGCACATTAAAGCATACATAAGATGCATGTTACAATGGGAAAATCATGATGTTGTGTTATGCAAGTACTTCGCATCGAGTTTAACAGGGGATGCTTTAAAGTGGTTCGAAGGACTCCCTAAGAACACTATTACGTCATTCAGTCATTTGCAAGCAACTTTCCTTGGAGCATATATCACAAATCACTCTTCAAGGCTTGGTATTGAAGATGTATTTGGTTTAAAACAAAGAGTGGGTGAAAGTTTGAAGCATTTGGTAAGACGATGGAAGACTATGTGCAGTGATATGGCAGGGCGTGTGGATGAGAGATACTTGATTCTGTCCTTCATAAATGCGATGTTCGCAACTGAACAATTATATGTTCAAATCTTCAGAAGAAATAATTCCATAATGATGACAGAGTTACGAGAATTGAAAGAAGAATACATTACACTAGAGGAAAAGCAAAACAGTATGGAGTCATATCCAGTAGCAAACACTAGCAATCAAGAGGGAGGAGCAAATTTACTTCCCAAAATAATCAATATAGTAGCAGGTACTTCGCAAACATCCTCACAAACTTCTTCGCAAATTTCAGAAGAGAAGAAAATCAATGATAGCCAGCCAAAAATGGTAGCAATGGGCAGTAAAGATCAAGAAGAGTATGATAGAGAGAAGAATTTCTATAATCGAATAGGAAATAACCAAATTCCAAGATTAGATCAACAACAAGAAAATTATGGGAGACAAAGGCAAAATTATTTTGGATAAGGGAACCAGAGAAAAAATTATAACAACGGTCAAGGAGGTCAAAGAATGGTAAGGGAAGAGATAAAGTTGCCACCTTTGAATACAAGTGTAGAAAAGATATGGCAAGCAATTATCCTGGTAGAGAATATACCAACTCCATGGAACATGGGAAAGGAACCACCAATGGGTCCAAGAAGTCATGAATTTTTTTCATATCATCATTTTCATGGACATTCTACAAATAATTGCCATAATATCAAGAGGATAATCTTGCGAATGATTGATCAAGGAAAGCTAAATCAATTTTTACTTAAGCAGACACAGTCGCAACAATTACCACAGGCTCCAGCCATAACTCGCAGGGAGAAAACAACAAAAGAAAAGGGAGAAGAAATCCTACATATAGAAGTGGGATCAAAAGCAAGGAATGTTTTCTGTAATTCCATTGTTCATTCATATAAAACCATAGAGGATTTTCATGATAATGTATTAAGCAGGGTATATGCGAGGGATGGTGAAGGAAAGGAAGTAATGAACATCGCAAAAATTTCACGACTTGAAGAATGGCAGAAACGTGAAATTTCTTTTGAAGCCACTGAAATTCCAGAAGGTTGTGAAGCACATGATAATCCATTGGTAGTAAGATTAGCAATCTACATGAATATGGAAGAAAACGAAGATGATATGGAGGAAGAATCAATTGGTCTTAATAGGATTTTGATTGATATGGGAAGTTCTGTCAATATCCTCTTCTATTCTACTTACAAAACTATGGGGGGAAAAGATGCAGATTTAATTCCTTCTACTTACAGAATTTATGGTTTTAATGGAACTGCCAACAAGCCAAAAGGAGAAGTGAGCATGCAAATTCCATTAAGTGGAATGCGAACTGAAATTCTGTTCTGCGTTGTTGATGTCGAATCACCATATAATGCTTTGATAGGAAGACCATGGATTCATGGAATTCTAGGCGTAGCTTCCACTCTACATCAGTACATAAAGTTTCCTCATATGAAGGGTATTGGAATTATCAAGGGTGATTGGGCTGAGGGAAAGAAATGTTACGATACAGAAGTAGAAGTTTGCGAAGGAAAAACTGTTGTGAAGGAAAATTGGAGAAAAAGAGCAAAGGCTGTAAAAAGAAGTGAAAATTTAATGGCAGAGGATTAAGGAAAAAGAGAATAAAGTTACGATGATAATCATACAAGAAATTTATGATGACAATAAGGGATTGTGATTTGCGAAGAAAGAAGAAGGAAAATAATAAAACAAGAAGGTAATCAGAATGTTTGCTCGTGGAAATAAGGTATGTGGCAAAACAAAATTTTTATTTCGTGATAAATTTTACGAATATTGTTTGCTCGCAGGAAATTGGGAAAAGTTACGAATTTCAGAATTTATATTCCGATTAAAATTTCATTAATTTGCGAATAAAAGACCGCAATCTGTGATCAGCCTCCAAAAAAGAAAGAGAGTCGCAGAAAATTTTATACAGGCAAACCTTTGTGGAGTACACCCTAGTTCGCGAAGCTATATTTCGTAAGAGGCAAAGTCCTAAAGTACGTCATTTAAGGGGGTACCTATAACGTGGCTAAGGGTAACCGGAACACCACCAAGGGCCCTTAGTACATGGTAAAAATTTAGGGGTACAACCTAATAATGGGGTACCTATCCGGGTTAGACACCTTGGATTCTCACCTAATCTAGCGACATTACGCAATATAAAATGCGTTGTAAGAAGATTTAGGTTGGGCGATTAAGGCATACTGTCTTTCCCAAGAAGTGCAGAAAACGATCAAGGCTCCGAGGTACACGGTTGAGTCAAGAGTGCCGGGTGAGGTTGAACCACATCTGCCATTTTTGACAAGTCTTGGAAAATGATGCACTTGGCCCAAAGATACCCCATAGGGTGCAACCTCGTAACTATAAGCCCTATAGGCAAAAAGGATAAGAGGTTGCGATCAAAAGCTGGTTGTTGGCAGAACCGGATGGGAAGAGATAACCTTGTATGGTCGATGTACGCTTCCTTGAAGGGTCAATCAGGGGGAAGATAAAGGGCAACACCCTCCATTAGGGATCTGATACGTGCTATAAGACGCAAATGTCACGAGGCTTCTTGTTTGCGAAAACATAAAGGCTTGTCATATTTGTGCAACAAATGAAGTTCTGCGAGCCTTCTAAAAAAAAAAAAAAAAAAAAAGAAAAAAGAAAGAAAGAAAGAAAGAAAAGAATAAAGAACTCGCAGAACATAATAAAGAAGTTAAGATGAGATCAATGGGTCACCACATGAAAGTGTGGAGACGTCCTGCGATTTCATCGCAAGACGGCAATGTCATGGGGCTTTATGTTCGCAAGAATATTTAGGCCTGTCATATTGTCGCAACACTTCCTTAAGAGGCTAAAATACTATACAAAGAAGTTAAGATGAGATCAATGGGTTTTTGCATGAAAGTGTAAGAACGTCCTGCGATTTCATCGCAAGACGATAATGTCACGAGGTTGTATGTTCGCAAGAATGTTTAGACTTGTCATATTATCGCAAATACAAAAATTTACTACAAAAGAGGTGGCAAAATAAGACCTTTACTTAGGAAGGCATGATAAGACCACAGAAATTAATGAAATCCATTGCATCAACATCATTGAAGAAATTATACAAGAATATACATTATGAAGATCTGAAAAGAATACAACTTCGTCAATATCATTGAAGAAATTTTACAAGAATATACATTGAGAAGTTTTGAAAAGAAGACAACTCTGTCAATATCATTGAAGAATTTTTACAAAAAGTCCTATCAAAGAAGATAACATCATTGAAGAATTCTCACGAAGACTTAACAAAAGATGCGATTTTGATAGTAATCAAATACAGATAAGTTCATACTCGTAAAATGTTACGAGAATTAAATACTTCTTATACTTCTCCATATATTGAATATTTTTCTACAAATTCAATACTATTTATACTTCTTCAAGAGTATATCATATTTATTATACTTCTTCAACGGATATTTAATTTTGCGAAGGTTAAGTACTTATTATACTTCTTCATATATTGGGCAATTCTTCATGAATTGGATACTGCTAATAATTCTTCAAAGATATTTTATACTTCTTATACTTCTTAAGGATATTTCATATTTCGTATACTTCATACTTCTTATACTTCAAGGGGAGATTTATTATTTACCTCGCAACATTCCGCAAAAGGCAAAAGGCTCATATTTCTTATACTTCAAAGGGAGGACTTTTTATTCATAATCACAATCAGACAAAACTTCGTAAGATAAATTGAGAAGGATATTCTAATATTTCCAGCAAGAGTTGATCATCTGAAGAGCAATAATAAGGGGAAAAGGAATACTAAGCTAAGTCTTTAAGATATATTATTTCTCTCCACATGATCAAGTTATGCGAATAAGGGAAACAAACATCAAAGAAAGATTAATTCAAATTAAGCTTTGAAAAAGAAATTGTTGGATTGATTCAAAGTGCAATCAAGAAGAAAGTGTTATATTGAAAAGAAACAGAACAGACATACAAAAAAGAGTGAAGTTACAAAACAGATATACAAAAAAAAGAAAAGAAAAGAGTGAAGTTATTTTTCAGGCGATCTATTCCCATCAAAATGATCTTCTTCTTCAACTTCACTATCATTTTCAACTTCACTTTCAGAGATTTCCAGATATGGAGTATCTTCAGAATTTCTTCGAAAAGGAGCGTATGGTACTTCTTGAGAGGAATTTCATTATCTTCGCAAATCTTGCGAGTCATTTTAGCTCGAAAACGCTTGACATATAAACTATGGTTATGCTTTGGGAAATTAGAAGCTGAGATCTCAAGTCGTAAATTTTCTTATTACGATTAGCAAGGAGAGTTTCCAGATCGTTATTCATCTTCGCATAATTTTCTGCAGCAAGGAGAGAAATTAAGGAATTGGTTAGCAAGTTACGAAGGAAAAGTAACCAAAATAATTACCATCGCAAAGAATTTACCTTCTAGTTGCTTCTTATCATTACAAAGAGAAGAATTTTAAAGCTTTAATTGATTATTCTCCTCAAGAAAAGAAGAATTATCAATTGCGATGCTCGTAGATTGTGAATTATCTTCGTGACGGGATATTAATTCTGCATTATCAATATTTGAATCTTCTACTCTCTGACGGAGATTTGAATTTTCAACCTCTAACTTCCTACAACGATTCAAAGTTTTCTTCTCAGCAATAGAATGGCATCTTTCCCAATCAGAAGCAGCTGCACAACTAAATCTTCCAACCTAAACAAGAAAAAAGGGGTTAGAAATCAACAAAATAAGGGAAATAAACAAGGAATAGAGAAGAAACTTACCATGCTACCTAAAGCATATAATGAAGCAGGAGAGACGAATCTTGAAATTCCTTTGAGGGAGTTATTATCAATTACAGTAGGAACTTTACAAGCCTTTGCAATAAGTTTGCGAGCATTTGCTGTAGGAGAATTTCCTAATCCACGAGAAGAATGGAGGAAAGCCTCAGAGATGCTAACCATTGCTGAGGCAAAAGTTTCTGGGATACTATAATCTTCATTTCCACCTTCATCAACATCATTATCATCATCTCCTTTGTCAGAAAGGGTATCGGAATTAGAACTAAAGTCCTTCTCAGGAAATTTATCATCTTCATCACCAAGATCTTCCTCAATGTTCTCATTAGAAGAAATTACATTGGAATGAGATTTGGTTGAGAGTATCTTCTTTTTCCTCCTCTCGTAAACAACATCTTGAAGTTTTCTTTTTCCTTTGCGAAGAGCATCATCTTGACTACCAGAAGTTTGGGTAACCTTCGCAGAACGAAGAGTTTGTTGTCTTGCAGTAAGCCTTTTAGAAGAAGTAGAACTCTTATTTTCACTCACAAAGAATCTCGGGAAGAAGTGGAACTCAGTAAATTCAAATAAGGATAAGAAACAGAGGCAACAATATATTGTTTAGAAAAATACAAGAGTGTTTCTTACCTCATTTGAAATTAAAGGGTAACAAAAAGATAAGGAGATGGAAGTACATACATTTCTAAAAACCCAAGGTTGATAATAGCGGTTACGAAGGTTCGCAGGAAGTTCTACTATCCCAGAAATATAAGAACCTGATAATATTAAAGGGTACTTATACCAATCTTCATCATTAGAACGACGAGGTGTCCTATTATTTCCTGAAGCATAATCAATATCGTGCATGAGAAGATCATCTACTGCGATATTAGCTTTACGATGAAGACGAACACCCCAACGATTATCTTCTTTTCTCGCAGGAATTAGTGTGTAATTTTTGAAGAAACCCTCAACTGTATAATTCGCAGCAATAATTTATATATTTTCAAATCCAGGTTTCCTAAGATCAACTGAATACAAAGATTTCCCAAAAGCGGCACGATTTGCGAATTCAACTAAGAGGCGAATACAATCACCAGTCAATTGGTAAATGGCACAAGAAAAATTGGGGTGGGAAATAATTTCATAGAATAAAGGAAAGTTAACATCATAAAGAGGAAGAGGAAGACTTGCGAGGATTTGACCTCGTGAGATTAAAATTTTCTGATCATCCCAAACATAGTTGGTAAAGAGCTTCACACAGAGAGAAGATTTATTATCATAACCTTCAATCTCAGAAAGAATAAGGTCTCTATCAGCAAGTTCCGCATTAATTTGTTCAATAGTTTTCTTCTTTGGTGCCATTGAATATAAGAGGGAAAATAGAAAGAAAAAAAAGATTGCAGAGGCAGAAGTGGTGAAGAAGATGAATAAGAGAATAAAAAGCAAAAACAAAGGATAATATTTATAAGAGAGTTTGATGAAGATAAAAACTCATTAATACGAGTAAGCGTGAACGGTTGAAAAGAACGGTTACGAAGAAAAGTGTCAGAAAGATAAGGGAAAAGTAAAAAGATGTGTTGCGAACTTGATGGGTGGTAATAACTACACTAAATTTACGAGAATATGGATTCTCATGACATTTCTTCTTCGTAGAATTGACATGAGAAGAGGCAAGATGTAAGTACTGAATATCGCAAGATAATAGTTCACGAGTATCGTAATAAATAAAGGAGAAAAGAGTTATAAAATGATACGATGATAGAAGTAGCGCGGAGAAATATGAAGTTTTGCGAGGATGAAGTAATTTTGCGAGTATGAATTGCGATACTTCGCAATTCATATACAGCTGTATAAGTTTTACTATAAATTGGAGTTCAAATGTAAAATTCGGGAGGTTCTTTTAGTGAGTGTTAGAAAATATCTTAGGAAAGAGAATAGAGAAAGTTGTAACTATTCTAATTCCATTTAGATACTTCTTTGTAATCAATTGAGAACATTAATAAGAAAATTGTTATTCATCATCAAGAACTTCTTGAGTTTTTTACTAATTCTATTGAGGGTGTAGTTGTAGGTTATTCTGCAACTACATCTAATCTGTAAATGGATGGATTTATTGTTCTTAATTACAAGGTTTTCGGCTTATAGTGGTCCACTCACTGCAAAGTTTCGTTCTCGGAACCAGAGTAAGCATACAATATGCCAGAATAGGGTTCGTTATCGCATATTGAAGTTCAAATCATCCCTAAGCTTCATAAACTTAGTTTGAAGCTTGAACCCTTCCTGAACTTCTTAGTTCATAAGAATCTTTGGGGAATATTCCGAAGGAATCTTACCTGTAAATGGATGGATTCATCGTTCTTACCAAGTTTGCGGCTTATAATAGTCCCCTTACGACCAGGTTTCGATCTTAGATCCAGGGTATGCATACAATATGCCAGAATATGGTTTGTTTAAGGTTTCGGAGAATATTAAAATGGAATCTTACTTGTAAATTGATGGATCCATCGTTCTTACCAAGTTTTTGACTTATAGTAGTCCACTCAAGGCCAGGTTTCCATCTCGTAGCCAGTGTATGCATACAATATGCAAGAATAGGGTTTGTTTAAGGTTTCAGCGAATATTTCAAAGGAATCTTACCTATAAATGGTTGGATTCATCATTCTTACGAAGTTTCCGACTTATAGTAGTCCACTCCCAGCGAGGTTTCTATTTCGGAGCCAATGTATGCATACAATATGCCAGAATAGGGTTTGTTTAAGGTTTCGGGGAATATTCCAAAGGAATCTTACCTATAAATGGTTGGATTCATCATTCTTACCAAGTTCCCGACTTATAGTAGTCCAATCCAAGCGAGGTTTCGATTTCGGAGCCAATGTATGCATATAATATGCCAGAATAGGGTTTGTTTAAGGTTTCGGGGAATATTCCAATGGAATCTTACCTGTAAATGGATGGATTCATCATTCTTACCAAGTTTCCGACTTATAGTAGTCCACTCAAGGCCAGGTTTCGATCTCGGAGCCAGTGTATGCATACAATATGCCAGAATAGGGTTTGTTTAAGGTTTCGGGGAATATTCCAAAGGAATCTTACCTATAAATGGTTGGATTCATCGTTTTACCAAGTTTCCGACTTATAGTAGTCCACTCCCAGCGAGGTTTCGATTTCGGAGCCAATGTATGCATACAATATTCCAGAATAGGGTTTGTTTAAGGTTTCGGGGAATATTACAAAGGAATCTTACCTGTAAATGGATGGATTCATCATTCTTAACAAGTTTCCGACTTATAGTAGTCCACTCAAGGCCAGGTTTCGATCTCGGAGCCAGTGTATGCATATAATATGCAAGAATAGGGTTTGTTTAAGGTTTCGGTGAATATTCCAAAGGAATCTTACCTATAAATGGTTGGATTCATCATTCTTACCAAGTTCCCGACTTATAGTAGTCCACTCCCAGTGAGGTTTCAATTTCGGAGCCAATGTATGCATACAATATGCCAGAATAGGGTTTGTTTAAGGTTTCGGGGAATATTCCAAAGGAATCTTACCTGTAAATGGATGGATTCATCATTCTTACCAAGTTTCCGACTTATAGTAGTCCACTCCCAGCCAGATTTCGATCTCGGAGCCAGTGTATGCATACAATATGCCAGAATAGGGTTTGTTTAAGGTTTCGGGGAATATTCCAAAGGAATCTTACCTATAAATGGTTGGATTCATCATTCTTACCAAGTTCCCGACTTATAGTAGTCCACTCCCAGCGAGGTTTCGATTTCAGAGCCAATGTATGCATACAATATGCCAGAATAGGGTATGTTTAAGGTTTTGGAGAATATTAAAATGGAATCTTACTGGTAAATGGATGGATCCATCGTTCTTACCAAGTTTTTGACTTATAGTAGTCCACTCAAGGCCAGGTTTCGATATCGGAGCCAGGTTATGCATTAGGATTATAAGCGTTTCCTCAGCTTCCGAAAAGTGAAGCATGGAGTCTGTGCTATTTTCTTCTGGAATCAAAAAATTTAGAGCGAGCCAGTCAAACATATTACATTTAATGGCAAGAAAAGTTTACAAAGAAAAAGAAAACTTATGTTGTACTTTAGGCTTTAATGTTCGAGAGAGAGGATGTCATACCTACAGGATATTAGAACTGCACTCTATAACTTCAAATCCAGCTTGGTTGGATTTCTTAGAACATATCCAACTAACTTGATAATCGCAGATTCAACTAATTTGTCTAACTTGATAATCACAAACTTATAGTTGACATCAAAGATTAAAAGAAAACTAAAGAAAAAGAAAGCTTATGTTTGTATGCCATTGTACCACATTTAAAGTTCGAACCGACACCACGCTTCACATTTATCGATTTAGATGATGTATCCTGCTAAATTTTAAGTCATAACCAACCCGGAGCCTATTCATGGCTTGTAGGACTAGTCAAAATTACTTCGTGACCTATGTGACTAGTCGAAATTCAAACCGGAAACACAAAGAGAAAGCACAAAGAAACACACCAATTATCGAATTCATTTTTCATTTTCACGATTCATTCTTATACATTTTTTGGATTTTTTTATATCAAAATGTCAATAACAATGTCCTAAATTTATTAATATTTTTTTTGGAATTTTTTTCATGTCGAAGGTTGATAATTAGACCAAATACATGAGCTCGGATTAACACAAATAGAAACACATACATGTCAATCCGTATGAACATCTCGAATGCATTAGCATCCGTCGAGATCTTTTCTTAATCTGTATGAATCTATGAAACAAACGTGGTCCGTCAGATATTTTTTTTTAAGCATTTTTTTTACTCGCTCATTCTACCAAACCCTCCCTCCCTCACCACACGAACCTAATCTGTTTTTTCTCTTTCTTCATCTCTTCCTATGCTCTTGGGTCCTGAAGAACACCTTAATACCTCTTCTTCATCATCTTCTCTCAATCTCTATCTTTAACTCCCCCTTTCTCTCATCCGCAATAATCAACAGCAGCATCTCAGCAATTCCAGATCTGAACATTTATTGATCATTCTACAACAGCAACAACAATGAATTTGGTTTTTTTTATGTGAAACGAAATTAGGTCTAGTTCAATCTTAAGTCTGGAGAGGGTAATTTCTCGAGATTAACGGAAGCAAGAGATGGAATTGGTTGAATCGTTTATGTTTACATCAATATTTATTGATGGTTTGAGTAAGTGAATAGGAAAGGTGTTCCTTCCATGGATTCGAGTGATATTTGGGTTCAAGAACGAAATCTATAGATGGGGTGTTGAGTATTTGAGAGCAATCCATTACAATAATCATCTTCAATCTCTGTCAATCTCAATATGTTCTAAGTTTCAAGGTTTCAATCTCTGTCAAATTGAGATAATCATAAAGAATTGAATGTATTTTGTCTTTCGATCGTTGAATTTTTGCTATGAGCCTGATGGTCATTCACTGTCACCTGTTGGAGCAAGGGATTCTCTCGAAGAGGTAAAGTTAACGATTCAAAAGGGAAGTAATTTACATAATTACTTAAAAATCAAAATATTTGTGGGTAATCTCTACCTTTTTCCTCTCGTTGTTGATATTTCTCAGTAATTTTGATGATGAGAAATTGAGAACATGACTATTATTTCCTCGTTTACGCTTTTCCTTTGAACGCATGATGCTAGATTTTATTTCTCAATAGGTTATTGACTAAGTATTGCAAATCATATCAAGTTTTGGTTAAATTTTGAATTTGTCATTGAATCAATGTTTTAGAACTTTGTTAATAAATGGTAATGAGAACATATAGCCTCTTTTACATTGTTCTTCTGGATGCATGATGACCGATTTTAATTCTCGTTCAACAAATTACATTTTAACCGGATATTAATCCATTAGCTTTTACTTAGTAATAATCTCACTTGTACACGGCCCTTCAATCCTCTGCCTATATCCCTTCAACATCTCTGTGCCTCCCTGATTCTTTTATTATATATGTAGAACGAGGATATAATAGGGATTAATTCTTGATATGTTCTACTTTTCTCAATTTGTATTGAATGTGTCTCTAATCTCTACATACTTGTTCTCGTATATGTAGATGTAATAGAGGATCAAAAGGGTGATGAGAACATGACTACTGAAATAAAAACCACTGCTGATGGTCAGAGGCAGAAGCAACACCTGCGTGATTAGAAGAGGGACGGACATGATGACATGGGTGATGTTTAAGCTTCAATCAAGAGGAGGAATCCTACAAGTACTGCTAATTTTGGTAATCGCCAAACCCCATAACATGCTTATAGTTTTCCCTGTCTTAATTTGACTTCTAGTTACCTACAAATCTGAATGGACAGGTGTTTCGTTCCCTAAATTTGAGCCTGGTGACGGTGTATTAACTCTGCGTCCTGCTGATTCTGCATTCAATCTAAGTCGTCCCACTGAAGATTATGATGCCAGTAAAGAGAAAATCTTGAGACCTCCAATTATAGATTATGCTGCCGCATTGCGTCAGCATAAATGCGCTGATGTCAACCTGTTTGAGGACGCAGATATGTTGAAATGTATCAGTAACGTTTATCCAGTTGATCTGAGGTCTGAACTAGAAAGAGAAACATGCATGTTTTTTAGGGACTGGATGACTCACCACCAAGATCCATCTATTGGCTACTTGGATATTTATTTGGATACTAGTTGTGACAGAGATATGGAGAATATTTACGAATCAGAAGTTTATGTACAAGTTCAGGATCTGGTTAAGATGTTTGATAAGAAGACGGTGAAAGGACTCAAAAACTTCATTTACATGATAACAGAGGTGTTCACCTATGAGATGAATTGGGCGGTGGTTGACAAGGTGAGACTCCTCTTCTATTTGTTGCGGTCATTATTTTCGTATTCTAACCGTGCATGTATCCTTCCCTTAATAAGTGAGTCTGGTGGGTGCTTGTGTTGTGAAGGCGGTAGTCTGGTTTTTCCATGATTGAAATGAGATTGAGATTGCTCTTTATTAATGCTGGCGGTGACAAGGGTTTTGTGCTGTGGTTGATGGTGAATACATGAATGGTTGGAAGTGGCGATGGCCGATGGTGATTGAAACAATGGTGTTGTGAAGATAGAGCTCGAGTTTGCAGTTGAGTCTCGACCATGGAAGTGAGGATTGATGTTGATGAAGGAGTTGGTTTGTTGTTGCTGCGATCAGACGGAGTTGGAGGGTGGTCACCAGTGAGACATTACAGGTGGATTGTGGGTTGAATTTGGAGGTGTTTGTGGCCTATGGTGTATTACAGATTTAATTTTGTATTTAAATTCTCTAAATTTAATTTTTTTTTCAAATCCAATATGTTCCACAACTCAGAATTAGAGTTGTCAGAGATTAAATACAACTCTTCCCATAGTTGTCAAAGAAGAGACATACAACTTTTCCCACAATTGTCAAAGAAATAAAATGCAACTCTAACCATTGTTGTTAAAGAAATTTCTATAACCCCAATAAGTGTAGTCAAACATTATATTCACAACCCAGATATGAGTTGTGTTAGGCATTAAGAATTTCTTTTGAAATACATTCACAACTGAATCAAACATTGTACAAAACTGATTGACAACTATGTTTACGATTATAACTGAAGGGTTGTAAAGATTTGGGGATTTTGTACACCCCCCCCCCCCCCCTTGTGCAACCTATCGATAAACGTCGTCGTAGACATATGACAACTCTTTTCAGGGGTAGTTGATCACTATTTTTCCCGTAGTGTGTATCAAGTTAGCTGAAACTGAGGTAAATTATGAAATAAAACCTGGGACCCTACAAATGCTCCCAATCTTTTTAGGGAAAGAAAGTGAAAACCCCTATCTTTTTAAGGAATTCGAGGAAGTTTGTAGTACTCTGAAAATGAAAAACCTAAATTATGATGCTTTGAAACTTAGGTTAATCTATTTTTCCCTGAGAGATAAAGACAAATATTGGCTATATAGTTTGCCTTCTGAGTCAATTGAAACCTATGACCAACTTACATCTGCCTTTTTTACAGAAGTTTTTCCCTAGGCACAAAACATCGTCTTTTATGACACAAATCTGTACTTTTTCTCAACAAGAGGGAGAATCTTTATATAGTTATTTGGAAAGGTTCAATGACTTAATAGCTCAATGTACTCACCATGGTTTAGAGAAGGTTAGGGTAGTTCAGATCCTTTATGAGGGTTTAGATTATTCGACAACCATGGTCGAGTCCTTATGCACAGGTGGGGTTGAGAATAAAACTATTGATTAGGCGATGACATTTTTGAATGAAATCGCCGATAAGACCCTGTTGATGGTGGATTTTTATTTAAGGCTAAAATTGTAAAAGCCAAAATTATGCGCAAACATCTTGCAAGAGATAAAGCCATTAATACGTGATGAACACTTCTTCACTTTACTAATTCACCTGGAATGGAGCATGTGGCAACAATCCCAGTATTCTGTGAATTAAATACAATATTATTAATTAATGCATAACCAGCCTTGTATTTCCTGTACTCATTATCAGTGCGGCATGACGACTGAGTGTTGTTCTCAGCAGAGCAACACGAACCTCCAAGCATTAGTAATGAAGCATGTACAAAATACTCGTACATGCTTCAACTCTCGGTGTGCTATACTATCCCGATTGAGCATATTACTCTCGGTGTGCTTGATAGACACATTTTTGTATCTAAATTATCCTCAATGTCTCTATTGTTAGTCTCGATTTTTGTACTTATTATGGTGTTTTAATGTTTGTGTAGGTGTTTTTGGAGGAATACACTTGTGTGGAAAAAGTTGCTCAAAAAGTGCTTTTTGGACCCCCGGAGAAAAGTACTAAAGGCACCCTCAAGTTGGATAAGGGGCATCCCAGGGCACCCCGGCTGATAAAGGCACCCGACTTTTGGATCGGGGCACTCCATCTTCAACATTTCAAACTAGTTTTTGGCGGAAATTTGTACTCATGCTGCAGAATATGTTCAATCGGATTTGTCGAGATTTTCTTGAGAGTTTGACTTGGATATGGATTGGGAATATCCTGTTTTTGCAAGACAGGATTGGTATGTAATTTAGAATCCAAAAAAAGGAAAGTTTCCACGTACTTTGGTCAAAACAGGGTCTCATACTTTCCCGTGTACAACTAATGCTACTGTATGTATGGAAAGAGCTCGAATCAATCCTCCCTGTGTTAGAAACATATTTGGAGCGTGCAAGAGATAAAAAGGAGAGGTTTGACAACAACAGGCGTGCGTGGAAGAGAAGAAAGGGTAAGAAATATTCCCGTATCTGCAAACAATTACTACTGAGATATTATGGAGTTAATGCGGGATATATGGTGCTGGTGAGGTATAAAAGGGGCCCTGGGATGTCTTATAAGGGTATGGAGAGTTTGGGGTACGCTAGAGAGAAAAGAACAAAGCTGCAGAGAATTATTCTCTGCTGATGCCATTGAAGGAGAGGACGAAGAACATAAGACATCAGTGAACAGTCGTTCATGAACAGTGAGAATGACACATTAGGGGCGTTGTATTTGCTACAGTGATAGTGGCATTTTCCGTTTATCGTTCTTTGTAACAGTTATTGTAACACTCTTCCACCGTTGCAAATTTGGTTCTTTTATTAATTTCTCCAATAAAATACCTTTTGAGCAATGAAAAATTCCTTTGAGCGTGTTTTCACCATGAGGAGCTAGAACCCATCACTGGGACGACGGAGGAAGCTGTTTTGCATGCATGTGGTAATTCTATTTAATTCCTTTATGACTATTTGCACTATTATAATAGATTTATGATTTTTCTTGATTATTTGTGAATTCGTTAGATGTCGCATGCTTAGTCTTAGGTACTTTATATGCGTCATGCTTGTGAATTACATATAATTATTTATAAAATCTACCTTGGCAAAGAGTTAAAGTCGATGTTTGTTATTTTATGAGCCTTAATTGTCCGGAATTAATAGATGAACCGCATGAATATGAGAATTGGTGGAATCCCGAGTCCCAGTAACTCTCTTCATCTTGTGACAATTTTTGTATATATTTTTATCTTATTTTAGTTTTATTAAGTCTAGAACTCTATTGCTTTCACAAGCCTCAAGAACCTTATTACTACAACTTCAATTGAAAATCATGTCAAATTTTTGGCGCCGTCGACACGGAGCTTGTCTTTAGGCTAGAGTTTTTAGATTTTTATTCTTTTTTTTTTTAGGTTTTTATTTCATTTATTCTTCTTTACGTTTTTGGGTTTTTGTCTTTACATTACAGATTTTGAAACTTGGAGCAAAAATAAAATTTGCCACAGCTTTTGGTGAATACTTAAAAGACTTGGAGTAAACGGCAAAGCGAAAAGAGCGAAAGAAGAAGATTTTTTTTATCATTATAAAAATGAGAGAGAAAAAAAAAAGAGTTTATTTTTTATTTTTTTTAGATTGTATTAGGATTTCTTTATTCTTGTAAAAAAAATTTTCTTTTGCACTTTATTTTTTTTTGGACTTTGGACTTGGACATTATTTAAGTTTTAAACCCTACGGAAGGGTAGTTTCAATTATAAACTGTACATGGAAGGACTATGATTACGATATCACCTCGGCCCCTCGGGTTCGTACATGACATAGGAGTCGTGGCCCGAGTCGACTTCAATGGTTCATCCCCCGTCTGGAACGGGAGGTAAGAATTCTAAACACCCGCGAATCCCCTATCAGCGGGTTTACTGGATGATTTCGTTTGCATATATGTTGAGGTTTTGAAAACGGTCGCTTTAATTTCCTAGTAAAGGGCAAGGACTGGCCATACAAGATAAGGGTTCGGATTTCATCACCGTTCTATTCTTGCCCGCCTTAGGAGAACGATACTAAACGCGAACCTAAGCCTAAAATACTGACTAGAACGAGACCGATAGGGTAACGAGCTTAATAGGAAAGTCGTTCGAAAAATATTGGTTACTCTTTTGAGCATGCTTTGAAGTTCATGACGGTTTCTGTAAGTTGAATGCGTGACTGCGCCGCCTTGTAATGCAGTGAGTCCTTGGGTATCAAATCTCCACATAGATTCCCTTGCCTCTATTCAACTAACTTAAACTCGGATTGATTCCAGAGGGGTTTGCTCAGATTGTAACGAATTCCCTTTCGAAGGATTAGAAGATGTTCTAGAAACAATCTAAGTGGAGCCATCATGCTTTTTGTTTGCTAGAAATCAGTAGGTTTGTTGTGGTCGAGTCAGCCTTGTTTGTGTTTGTGTAGAATTCCCTTGTAGTTAGGTTGTCAAATTGGTATTATAATAGCCATCACAATGAATATGAATATCCAACTGAACAATATGGACATTACTCTTTTTATGACCATAGTGTGAATAGTGGTTGGGAACACCAATCTTTTGAAGGTTATGGGTCATACCATGGTGAGCCCAATTACTATCCACACGTGCATCAGTCTTACAAGCAAGAAGATTATAACACTAGTTCTACGTCCCTAGAGGATACAATCAAGCTATTGAAAATTAGTCTTTTTTATGATCCTTCTGTTCCTACTCCTTCTTTAGAAGAGTCCCTCAGGAAGTTAACTGAGTCGACACGTAAGTTAGCTGAGATGAATGGTATAGTTATGGACGAAAGAACTACAATGAGCAAAACTTCTTTAGAAGATACCCTCAAGCGGATAGCTGAGACGAACGAAATAATTGCTCGAAATAATCTTAACTTTCAATACAGTGTTTCCAATAATACCCTTGAAAATGAGGATAGTTATTTTCATAATCAAGATGCCGAGGTTATAATTGGTAATACTACCTGTTTATATGAGGTTCAACCATTTTTATATTATTATAATGATGATTATGATGAGGATAGTGTCGATGAAGAATTCGAAATAAGTAGGCATAGTGATCAGGAGTTTGTTACTCCAATTGAGATTAATAATGATAATGTTTCTAGTTCAAATCCAAATAATTTTAAAAATTATTCACCTATTCAAAAGGACGAGGATTTGACTAGAAATACCCCCGTTTTAGACGATGTAGTATTTCCTTTTGATTGCGAAGACAATGATGGTTTAGAGGAACGAGTATATTTTGAGTCTAGCGATTTAGAAACAATATACTTACAAAAAGAAAATGAACTTGTAGAGATGAGTGAGGATGTACCTGACTTAGAAGAATCAATTGACCATTTTCAGGAATCAGATGACTTTGAAATTAGGGAAGTTGTGACTAGTCTTTCTAGAGACACTGAAAACTCTAAGTTTGGGGGTGATTATCATTCTCCATGTTCTTTAACTCTTAGAAAGGTCCCTAACTTGGGACTTGACATATGTGCCTCAACCATTTTAAAATATTATCTTCATACACTTTTTCCTGAACCTAATTTTGTCCATAAAGAAGTTCAGTTATTAGAAACCCATCCTCTGGTTGATGTGGTTAACCTAGGCTATGATACCACGATTGACTTTGTTTTCCCACTAGAAACCTTCCTTCCAATTGTGGGAACTTATGATTTTCAGATGTGTCGGTTATTAAGTTTTCAGACTAAACCTAATTACTTTAGGAGAATAGGGTCGACACATTTGCTTAAGGAAGACCACCTCTTTCATTGTGGTCAGCTGTGCGAGTCAAGTCTGATTGACTTAGAGGATCCCCAGTTATTCAGGTTATTGTTATGTGCTTCTAAGTTCTTAATTGAGTATTTCCAGACTCTGGAACCTGATCTTCAGGATCCTGCCTTTGAGGAAATCCAGCCGATGAATTTTTTTTATCTAGACCCTTTTATAGAGACTGAACCCGAACCACAACTAGATTTAGTTTTCTTAAACAAAAAAATAGATAAGGGTGTGTTAGATATCTTCCTCGTCTGTTGCAGTTTCCTCTTCTTGTGGTTAGCACTTTTTGATCCAGATGACCCACAGTTATTCCGGCTACTACTATATGATTCTATGAGGTGACTAATTCTTCCAATGTCTGGCTGAAGACTTTAAACTTAGCGCTTCTTGGGAGGTAACCCAATATTCATGCGACATGGTAATATCTTTCCTTAACTCTTTTGCTTCAAGTGGTAACAGTTTCTCCTTGTTCATATTTTTAATTTTATCTTTAGAACATTGAGGACAATGTTAGATTTAAGTTTGGGGGCGAGGAAGAACTTTTTAGTTGCACTTTTGAAACTTCTAGCATCACATGGTATCCGGTTAGCTAAGTTTACATACTGTTTCTCACCGAAAATATAGAAATTGGAATGCTAGGGATAACAACCTATTGAGACATTAGAGAAAAAGACATTGAGATCCTTGAAATCCAGGAGAGAACTTGTTCCTTTTAGAGGGTAACCGTGATGGACCTAACCATCCATGATGGAAAGGCAAGTAGGTCAGGAAATGCCAGAAAGACAAAGCAACCTCACAATGTAGTCTGAGTTATTGGATTCCAACTTTCTCTCAATAGAAACTTATCATCATCAACAAACGGAGAGACATCAAAATCTATGAAGAAAGTGGAAGACGTTTAAGGTTTAGAAGCAACAAATAAGAAATCATAATTCAAAATCAAGGGTTACAAGAAGTTATAAGAGCAATAAAAATCAAACGATATAATTTGTTGAAGTTCATGATACAAAGACATTACAAGGTGAAAATATCCAAGTGTTAAATTCCTTCTGTGATGGCCATGTAAATTTTTGTCTTGTTATTTCTCGGAAAAAAAAAATCAAAAAAAAAAAAAATCATCATTACGTTTTTTTTGTTCAATAAGGCCACGGGGAAGTAGAAATTTTTATGTCAAGCAAGAAATCAAAGAGAAGAGTTAATTGTCAAGGTTCTACGAGGTTCAAGAATTTATCATCAACAGTTAAATCCGAAGAAGACGTTGTTTCTACTGAGCACTATGAGAGAGTCGAAGAAAGATACATTTGGTTGCTTTGTTAGTCCGCTTTCAATCTGACACAAGATCTTTCCATCACTGGTTCAACTCATCACACGTAATTAGTCCAGCTGTGTAGCAGATGTCCCTCTCATTTTTATCTCTCTCCTAATCTTATCCAGCTGTAAATCAGCGGACGCATTTTACAATGTTTATCTAGCTGTGTAGCGGATATCTCTTTATCTAGCAGTGTTGCGGATGTGTCTCCCCTTTTCTTTAGTCAGCTTTAGAGCTGGCACATGTTCTTTGGCATTCTAGTTACTTGGAGATAGGTTGAGAATATGTATGTCCTCATAGATCTTTGGATACTTGTGACCATTTAGAAATACTGGTTTTGTGGGTACACCTCTGGTAAACCCTTCAGAGACAACACTCTGCCGCTAGGGCCACCTAGCGGTTTAACGGCTTGCTGCACGTGCTAAGTGTAGACATTTTATTTTCTAGATTAGATTTGTTCGGGACTAGCAAATAATAAGTTTGGGGGTATTTGATAGACACATTTTTGTGTCTAAATTGTCCTCAGTGTCTCTATTGTTAGTCTCGATTTTTGTACTTATTATGGTGTTTTTATGTTTGTGTAGGTGTTTTTGGAGGAATACACTTGTGTGGAAAAAGTTGCTCAAAAAGTGCTTTTTGGACCCTCGGAGAAAAGTACTAAAGGCACCCTCAAGTTGGATAAGGGGCATCCCAGGGCACCCCAACTGATAAAGGCACCTGACTTTTGGATCGGGGCACTCCATCTTAAAAAAAAAATTGATATGATTTTCAATTGAAGTTGTAGTAATAAGGTTCTTGAGACTTGTGAAAGCAATAGAGTTCTAGACTTAATAAAACTAAAATAAGATAAAAATATATACAAAAATTGTCACAAGATGAAGAGAGTTACTGGGACTCGGGATTCCACCAATTCTCATATTCATGCGGTGCATCTATTAATTCCGGACAATTAAGGCTCATAAAATAACAAACATCGACTCTAACTCTTTGCCAAGGTAGATTTTATAAAGAATTATATGTAATTCACAAGCATGACGCATCTAAAGTACCTAAGACTAAGCATGCGACATCTAACGAATTCACAAATAATCAAGAAAAATCATAAATCAATTATAATAGTGCAAATAGTCATAAAGGAATTAAATAGAATTACCACATGCATGCAAAACAGCTTCCTCCGTCGTCCCAGTGATGGGTTCTATCTCCTCATGGTGAAAACACGCTCAAAGGAATTTTTCATTGCTCAAAAGGTGTTTTATTAGAGAAATTAATAAAAGAACCAAATTTGCAACGGTGGAAGAGTGTTACAATAACTGTTACAAAGAACGATAAACGGAAAATGCCACTGTCACTGTAGCAAATACAACGCCCCTAATGTGTCGTTCTCACTGTTCATGAACGACTGTTCACTGATGTCTTATGTTCTTCGTCCTCTCATTCAAAGGCAGCAGTAGAGAATAATTCTCTGCAGCTTTGTTCTTTGCTCTCTAGCGTACCCCAAACTCTCCATACCCTTATAAGACATCCCAGGGCCCCTTTTATACCTCACCAGCACCATATATCCCGCATTAACTCCATAATATCTCCGTAGTAATTGTTTGCAGATATGAGAATATTTCTTACCCTTTCTTCTCTTCCACGCGCGCATGTTGCTGTCAAACCTCTCCTTTTTATCTCTTGCACGCTCCAATATGTTTCTAACACAGGGAGGATTGATTCGAGCTCTTTCCATACACACAGAAGTATTAGTTGTACACGGGAAAGTATGAGACCATGTTTTGACCAAAGTACGTGGAAACTTTCCTTTTTTTGGATTCTGAATTACATACCAATCCTGTCTTGCAAAAACAGGATATTCCCAATCCATATCCAAGTCAAACTCTCAAGAAAATCTCGACCAATCCGATTGAACATATTCTGCAGCATGAGTACAAATTCCCGCCAAAAACCAGTTTGAAATGTTGAGATGGAGTGCTCCGATCCAAAATTCAGGTGCCTTTATCAGCTGGGGTGCCCCCTGGGATGCCCCTTATCCAACTAGAGGGTGCCTTTAGTACTTTTCTCCGGGGTTCCAAAAACACTTGTTGAGCAACTTTTTCCACACAAGTGTATTCCTCCAAAAACACCTACACAAACATAAAAACACCATAATAAGTATAAAAATCGAGACTAACAATAGAGACACTGAGGACAATTTAGACACAAAAATGTGTCTATCAGTGCTATACTAGCCCGATTGAGCATATTCAAATCTGGACTGTCCATGTCAATCTCAGAAACGATCACGACCATCCAACTTTACCAGCATGAATTGGATAGCTTAGATCGGATCCATGACCCCCAAGCAGGTACTGGAATACTCACTACCGAACCAAAGCGGAACCCGCACGATAGGCCTCCGCAAAGGGTTGGCATAGCCTGCAAAAACGTCCAAGCCAAAGCAGTATGGACGAAAAACCCTAAATTAGGGTTTGCGGCACATTACATGTGTCGCAAAACAGTCTCAACTATCCATCTTCGCAGGTATAGATGGAGGGTGTAGATGTAGATTCAAATGGCTCAGAGCATGTCAACACAATCATTGTTGGCCCGACTACATACCTGACCGATCGGTCAGGACCAACTATAGTTGGTCGTTCTATTTCGTACGCCCGAACAGAGCATGACGCACGGCCGTAAAACCCAAATTAGGGTTTTGAACATCACGAGCATCCATTTTCTCCGGCACGAATGAAGGGCCCAAGATTAGCTTAAGCAGGCCCGATCATACCAACATGACCACCGTGGGCCCATTTATCCCCTCACCTGATCGGCCAAGGAATACCATGCCTGTTTATTCCAAATCGCACGCCCAAACTAGCGTGGTCACACTTCCCAATTGCAAACTAATCTTGACCACTCAACTTCGCCGGACAAATTGAGTGGCTTAGATCACGTTTTCATGGGACAGTCAGGTATAGGCGTGAACATCAGCCTACTACCTACACACCGGACCAATCGGACAAGACCGACCAAGCTTGGTCGTCTTGGAATTCGCCCCCGAAGTTGGCACGATGCGCGTCTTTTGCAGCACTAGTTTTCTGTCGCAAATTAATCTCAACCACTCAACTTCGTCGGACTAATTGAGTGGCCCAGATCACGTTTTCATGGGACAGTCATGTATAGGCACCTACACCGTCATGCCATCTACACGCATGCGTGATCGGCCCGGCCAAAATCGTATCCCAAGATTGGATTCGACCAGGCTGAAGATGGATGCTTGCGCACCTCCTCTAAAACCCTAATTTCATTAACGGAGGCAGATGGGTGTCTCAAAGATCATCTCGCCCGTCCAACTTCACCGGCTTGGTTATACAACCCTGGTCAGGAGTTAATTGGTCAGTGCGGAATCATGGTGATCATCATCCGTCACTTTACCACAATATGTGGTCGGTTAAGGGAAGACTTTCTTGCACAACTTCCAAATCATCACATGAAGTAGGCTGGGTATGAGGCTATTTTGAGACGCTCAAACAACGATGCTTCATACATGCTGAATACACTCGATGTAGTACCTGCATAGAATACACACGATATTTCACAAGTATCGACTTCCTGAATAACGCAGTTATTCAATCTCGCATTACATGCTACTTTATGTGGGTCCCACGATCCATACACTCGAGACATCAATCATGTCACAAACTGGGGGATACATACTGGGGTATTGGTATGGCAGTTTACAGCGTGCAGCGCACAACGCGCCATCACAAGAGCGTGTCAGGAAGTCATGGACGGTTAGTGATGATGGGATAAGTGGGAAAGACTGGTCGTTATACTCTCAGCAGAGTAACATGAATATCCAAGTATCAATAGTGAGGCATGCACGAAATACCCGTACATGCTACACCATTCTCTAACAAAGAGAATCATCTCTCGGTGTGTTATACTAGCCTGATTGAGCATATTTGAATTTGGACTGTCCATATCAGTTTTAGAAACAATCACGACCACGCAAGTTGGCCGTACGATTTAACCAGCCTAGACGAACCCTAGCAGGAGAAGGCTATCACCGCAATGACCACCAGCGGGCCCGTTTATGCCTTGGGCGGTCGAATGCATACCACGCCTCCCAAACGACCACCGAATACCAGCCTAGAATAGGATGGTTGGGATGGTGTGGAGCAGCTTGGAAAACATGTACGCACAAGACTACCAATGATGGTCTCAAACAGATCGCGTCCGTCCAACTTCTCCGACATAGTTGGACGGTATAGATCGTCCCATGGCCTGTTGGAAAAGCGTTATCCTTCACACTGGCGGATCCCCTTCATGCCTGCATGATCGATCCTCCCTGACCTAGCCACAAAAACACGTACGATTGCCCGAAGTTGGGCCGACGTGAGGTTTAAAGGGTCGCAGGAAATTCCACTAAGGGTCTTAAATTGATCACGACCATCCAACTTCACCGGTATGATTGGATGGCTTAGATCAGGCCTAGGACCGTCAGTCAGGTATCACCATGTTCACCACCGACCCAATATAGGTCCCATATGGTCGGCCTACCCAAAGGAGGAGCATAGCCTGCCAGACCGATAGGTTGAAGTCGTGTACACACGACCGATCCAAAACCCTAATTAGGGTTTGCGGCATATTACATGTGTCGCTAATCGATCACGAGCGTCCATATTCGCAGGCATAGATGGAAGGTGTAGATGTGGACTTAATAGGTCATGAACATGTTAACACGATTACCGTGGGACCGTCTACACGCCTGACCAATCGTCCAAGACTGACCATAGATAGGATACTTAATTCATGCGCCCAAACTAAGCATGGACGTACGGTCCCTGACTCCTTTGCGGCACATGATTCCTGTCGCAAATCAATCTCATCTACTCCTCTTTACCAGTAAACTTGAGTAGCCTAGATCGCACCTTCGTGGGACAGTGAAGTATGGATATGGACACTAGCATGCCTGGTCGGTCATCTATAAAACACTTCCTATGCTTGGTTTCGAACAAGCTGAAGAGTGATGCTTACGTACCTCTTCAAAACCCTAATTAACGGTCGCAGATGCATTATCTCGTCCGTCCAACTCTACCAGCCTGGTTGGATATCCCAGTCTAGGAGTTAAATAGCTAATAAGATATCGTGGTGACTACCATCCGTCACTATACCACATGGAGTGATCGGCTAAGAGAGGGCTTGCTTGTGCAACCTCCAAACAGTCCCTCAAAAACGTCTAGGAATGCGTATGTTTTAAGATGCTTAATCCGCGACCTACTCCTTTAAGCCTTAAAGCAGCGATGCTTCATACATGATGAATATATTCGATTCATTACATGCATAGAATATGCACGATATTTCATAAATATCAACTTCCCAAATAACTTAGTTATTTAACCTAACACCATATGCTACCTTCTGTGGGTCCCATGATCCACGCAATCGAGACATCAAACATGTCACAAATTGGGGGATACTTACTGGGGTATTGGTCTGGCAGTTTGCAACGTGCAGCGCATAACGCGCCATTACAAGAACGTGTCAGGAAGACATGGACGGTTAGTGATGACGAGAGAAGTGGGAAAGACTGATTGTGTGACACCAGCACACGACTCCACTACTCAATTGCTCCACTTTCTCCACTTCCCATGAGATACGAGGGTTGGGCTCAATGACTTGTATAAATAGGTTTTCCTCCCCATTTCCAATACAAGACAGGACAGATAGAAACCAAGTGTTGATACAATGTATTCAAACACCCAGAGTTGATTGCTTACATTTTTTCAAGTCAGTTCGGTATTCTGATACAAGTTATAAATAGACCACACCTTCACAATCTCAACACCTTCTTTTCTTCCCTCCCTAAGATCAACCCATCTCCTTCACTTTGTGACCGAAGCAAGTCTGGAACGACCATTTTTTGGTTTAGGCCAGAATTGTATAGATTGATCTCTCGAATCAAAATCACTCCCGTGCAGTGCATTTTTTTAGGGTTTAGATTCATTTCTCATCCACACAGCCAAAATTACCAAAACTAGTATGAATAGTTTTCACCCATAAACACCTAGTTTCTTCAAGAAGAGGATATAAAACTCTATATATAGGGAAACTTAAATACAATTTGGAATATCTTCTACTCACCGTTTTTCTCCCCCTTGGGGGGGGACTATCTCTTTTCTATATTCTTTTGATTGTCAAGGATGAATTCAAAGTTCTAATAATGAATCTCAATTATTTACAAGTATATTTCAATTTTAAAGTTACTCATTGTGGATTGTTTTTACTATATCGAAGGTTTATGATTGATTCTTAGATTGGTTTGGGTGCTCAACTAGATTAGTATATTAATCATTATAATGCTAGTAGAGATTTGAACGATCCGTAATTGTCGTTTATTTCCTACACAAGTAGAAATTGCGAGACCTTGCGGAGGGATTTTGTGGAGAAATTGCGAGTAAATACAACACCAGTAAGTGGACCGAGCGTACCGAGTTTAACTGATGGGATATTAACAAACCATAAAGCATTCGATTGAGTTACACCTTGTAAGCGTACCTCAGGGCGACTCAGTTGGATAGAATCTGGTAGTCGAGCGCTTTTGTATCCAGTGACAACATGAATTTTGGGGATAGCTAAGCGTACCTGCTATTCTACGGTTGGTGACAATTGATTCTAACAAGAGATAAACGGGTACATTATTGAGTTAACGGTTAGTAACGGCGAAGGATTTCTTAATTATCATCCTCTTTTATCTTATTATCCTTTTTATCCTTCTTTTATATTCTCGCTAATTTAGATAACACATCAATTTCATTACTCCTCGTGGGAACGATCCTTACTATCACTTTATTACTTGTTAATTAGTTGGAAACATCTTATTATTTTGTTGAGTAAACGACGCTCATCAAAATTGGTGCCGTTGCCGGGGAGTAATTGCTAATTGATTTGTTATTTGTTTTGGCTTAAAGGTTTTGTGGGTATATCTCTCGTAAGCCCTCAAGAGACTATAACTCTTCCACTAGGGACACCTAGGGGTTTAAAGGCTTGTTACACGTGCTAAGTGTGACCGTATCCTCGACGACATGAAGTTGTATTTTGTACATCAGCTTAATTCTGAGAGTATTGAAAATTGTACAAGGTCCCTGGGTTTTTATGCTTTTGTGGTTTCCTCATTAACAAAATATTAATGTGCCATTTACTTTACTATTCCGTATTACAATTGTTTTATTATAATTAAAGTAAGCTTCACTTGTACGTTAATTCGTAACACTTGATATTGATCCTATATAGTTTCAGTTATTACTGAAACTATTATCAAGTGATCACTTTGTTGTCATATCTCCTCGATCTTGAATACATAATCAATCACATAAGTTATCTTGTTGTTGTATTGTCTCGATCTCGTATCCATAGACGATCACACGAAGTGATTACCGAAGTTGTTGTATTGTCTTGACTATGGCCATAGATAATCACACTTGGTAAAGGGCACATAGGTTGATAAATAAAAGATTCTAATGTATTTTGGTACCCTCGTCTTTTCAATTGGTATCAGAGCAGGAAACCACGAAAAGATCAAATAATCTGTGTTCGGTGCGATCCAACCTATAACAAATGAATTTGAGTTCTCATGAATCGATTTCTGTTAACATACCGCCAAGATTTTACGGAACAACCTATCTGTGGTGGAAGTGTGCTATGAGATATTTTCTTCAATCACGCGATTTTAATACTTGGCTAATAGTCGTTGATGGATATAAGCGCCCGAAAATTGAAGGATCAAAAAATGAGATTAAACGCTTAGCAGGTGAAGAAAAACCATTTGCAAAGTGATAGGTGTCACAAACACCTTAATTATTATCTATTGTTTATTTTTCTTGTGAATTATATATTTTACATTGCTTTTGAGTTTTATAGGTGCTTTGGAGTCATTGGAGCAAAAAGAAAGTGAAACTTATCAAAACCAAGGCTTTTTTCTCATCATCTTGTAGAGTACAAAAACTTGAAGCCAACGACTAAAGAAAGAGGTCATTCCAATGTTGTATGAGAAAGTTATGAGCAAAATCAGAGATTAAGCCTGTTAGTTTCCCAGAACCGACAGTCCACTGAGAATGAGCAGAAAGTTGTATTGTCGGTCACCCAAAACTGACAGTTAGAAATGAGGAATCCCTTATCCAGGTAATGGGTGCTATAGTGATTTCACACCTTCAATCCTGAATCGAGAGAATTGAGTTCTCATTTCAATTATTCATCCGAGTTTCTTCCTGTGAGAAAAGAGGGGAGATATGGTTCGAGATATTGCGAATCAAAGACAGAGAACGATAAAGATGAAAATAGATCAGGAATTTTCAAAAGTAAAATCGTGGGTCTGAACGAGTTTTAGAAGCCAAGAAGAGAAGGGGATCTGATAATGGTATGATTTAGGGTTTTGATTGTCTACAAGGGTCTGCAAGGAATCGATAGGGAGTTTTGAGAAGAGTCAGTGGATTATTTGATGGGAAATGAAGAAGATGGATATGTGTATTATTTCTGCACCTGAAGAGTAGAGTTTAGACCAAGATAAATAAGGAATAACAGATGAAATCGAGAGATGATTGATGGAAGAAAATGGAGTCTGCTGTGAGATGGGTGAGGATGAGAAGAATTGGAAGATGGGTTTCATTTGTTGAGTTCCAGGGTGAAAGAACAAGGTCTGAAATGTTGGGTGGCAGTATTGAACTGTACATGTGGATTCAAATATGCATAGATTGGGAAACTTGAATGGCAAGAAAGTTGCAGGAATAAACTAAGACAGTGCAGTTAAATGGTGCTTTGAGAGCAGACATGAACTGAACTTGGTTGAGTGTGGTTTGAACTGAGATAACATCAATGGCATTAAAAAGGAATTATGAAGCTGAAGCAATACTAGCTTGAGAATACGCAGTTGCAATGGTGGTTTTGAGCAAATGGGAATTTCTGATAAGAACTGAGTTGCCGGAGGACAAATTTTGATGTTGTGGATTTGTGTTGCAGAAGTGTAGGTGTGTGCCTAGGTTGCAAGGGAATAAAATTATGCTGATTGAGTTGCAGGTGCATTGTGTTGGGTGCAATAATCAAAAACAATAAAAAAATCAAATAAGCAAAAGTTATTGATACTTAACTCCTTTATAATGAAGTGATAGATTTGACGAAACGGATGAGCTCCCCAGATCTCCGCAACAGCAACAAGGTAAAACTTTGAAAACAGAGTGAGTCACATGTTTAACACGTTTCCCTTAAGACATTAGCGCCCGGCTACACTCAAGAGTGATGTTATAACCCTCACAAGACGGATATCTCTAGGATAAAACACCCTAATACACCTACTACTAGCATACGTAGTAGATGCTCAAACTTGAGATTGGAAACTCCAAAAAACCCTTAAGGAAAATTGCAAACGCATAAGAAAACATATAAAATATCTTCCCTTGGGGTCCCTTTAAATATAGAGCAACCCCTTTCCCATAGATTTTACAAAAGTAGTGAATTTGTTTATATAATGGAACAAAACAACTTAAGAAGAGGAACTCCCCGATGTGGGACTAAAAAGCTCATATAGTCTCTTAAAACAACTAAAAAGTGGAAACTCCACAATGTGGGACTAATAAGTTTTTCATTCACAAAAGAAAATAATAAATTATAATTTTATTAAAACCTTAAAAATCATTTTTTAGTAATTGTTTTCCAACAATCCCCCACATGAATAAAAACTCAATAAAACACGAAAACACAGATAGATCTTGGTAAATCAACAACCCAATCTCCCGAACTGACTGAACAGACAGACAAATCGTGCATGTTTAAGTCATATTAGCCATTCCAACATCATCTCCCTCACACAATAGTGTGTTGACCCTAGGGTCATACTATGGATTTGAAAAATCATATAGTATAAAGAGCTTTCATCTTTACTTCCTCACAAGTGAGACTAAAGGTTCTTTCACAAAAGTGAAAAAGCATGAACTAGTGAACCCTTAATGACCCTTAGGTCCCAAGTTCAGTAATACCAAAACCATCAAAATGAAAATCACATAAAAAGCGCAGGAAATACCATTTTAGGCAGAGGTGTCCATGAGGTCTTGAACCTGTGCTTAGTGAGATATTACCGGAATTACTTGCTAGATATAGTGAACTATGTCTTGAACTGCTAGCATTTGATGTAATTCGTGATAATGACCATGGATGATATCTCCCAGGGTGCTGCCAAGCTCGTGCCGTTTTGTCCAATTTGGCCCTGGACATATCCTGTTTCTCAGAATTCTCTAGAGAATCAAAGCTCATATTCTCATAGGAAGCGGCCCTACTTCCTCATTCAGATAGGTGAGTTTCCATAAAGAGTGTTACTGCTACACCCCACTTCAATCTTAAATTAAAACTATAGAACTCATTAAGACTTTTTAAAAGGCATCCTTCACATGCAGTCATACTATCACGTCTACACCATAGGGAAGGGACAGAGAATAAAATTCTCTGATGGTGTTTACCTTTACCCACCGCAAATTAGTTGTCTCATTCGAAACCTTGATCTTGGGATCTCCAGTCAGCAAGGTTGAGTATCCTTCATGGAAAGTTTAATTTATGAGCTTAAGACCCATCCCCCTTGATGCATTTCTAACAATCTCTTTGGATAAACCTTTCGTCAAAGGTTGCGCGATATTCTCCTTGGACTTTAACCAATCAATGGAAATAACGCCGATTGAGAATAGTTATTTTTAGCTTTAGCTATTATAGCTTGGAAAACACAATGTATAGATATAGCTGGCACATGCCTATGCCAAAGAGGAATGTCTTCTAAAAATCATCTTAGGCACTTGAACCCCTCTTGTGCTTTATCTAATGCAATACTCTCATATTCCATAATGAATTGAGTAGTATATGTCTGTTTGGAAATCTTCCAAACAAAAAAAAAAAAAACCTCGTGCTAGAGTGAAACCATATCCACTCGTAGACTTGTTCTCCTCTGAGTCAACTATCCAATTTGCATCATAAAGTCCCTCAAGGACAGCAAGATACCTTTCATAAATCAAATAAAAGGTAATAAAGTATTTTAGGTACCATAATACTCTACTCAGTGCATCTGAATGCTCTTGCTCTGGACTACAATTATATCTACTTAACTTACTCACAATATAGGAAATTTCTGGACTCTTACAGTTCATAAAATTCATCAGACATCCTATAACTCTTGAGTATTCAAGTTAAGATACTCCACTGCCCTTATTTTTCTTGAGTCTACAAGAATAATCGTACGGAGTATAGGTAGGCTTACAATCAGACTGATTGTATCTCTTAAGCACAATTAAACATAATGAGAATGACTAAGACTATAAATGTTTGATTATCTTCTAATCCTCATCCCTAAGATTACATCAAAATGGCCTAAGTCTTTCAAGTCAACGTTCTCATTCAGTGCATGTTTTAGTGGAATTAATCACATCTATGTTTGTATCAAGTATAAGCATATCATCAACATACAAGCATACAATCACACGGGAATCCTTAACAAGTTACTTGTAAATATACTTGTCAGATTCATTGACTTAAATCCACTACTCATTATCACATGATCAAATTTTCATGTCACTGTTTACGTTCTTATTTGAAAACCATACAAAGATTTGTTCAACTTATAAACTTTGTCTCCATAACCTTTCAATGCAAAGTCCTCAGGTTGGTCTATGTAAATTTCTTTATCTAATTCATGGTTTTAGAAAAGCTGTCTTAACATCCATCTGATATATCTCTAAGTTGTTTATGACAACAATTAATAGCAATTAACATCTCAACAGAAATAATTCTCGTCACAAGTGAATTAGAATCAAGTAAATATACTCCTTATTTTAATTTATACCCTTTAGCTATCAACTTAGCCTTATATTTTCCACAATTCCATCTACCTTACGTTTCCTATTAAAGACTCATTTACAACCCATGGTGTTACTCCCTGAAGATAAACTAACAAGCTCCCAAGTATGGTTCCGACGAACTGAGTCCGTTTCACTAAATGAAGCTTCTTACCAGAATGGGGTTTTAGTAGATGTCAAAGATTCTTTACAATTCTGGAGCTCAGATTAATCTAGGCCTTTTATGAATTCGGCTTCATAAGAAGTCTCAAGTCTAATTGTTTTCCTTCTCTTAGGCTCAACCTTAACTTCACCTTCCTTTAAGAAAAGTTCTGACTATTTTAAAAACATCTAGGGGATCAACAACACATCCCTAAGAAGAGATGGGTTTCAAAATAAATATGTTCAAAGAACATCCCTAGAATCCATAAAAGTATTCACACCAAATTCTGAAAAATCAGAACACATAACCAAAAACCTATATGCAGTAGGGTACTCAAGAAACCTTATCTAAACACCCCCACACTTTGACGTATGCATAAAAAGGTTGTCTATCTTTCCATAATCATATGGATTTTTATCTGATCCTTTAAAGATTACTCTAATCAGGATATAACAAAATTAGAGGACGACCTTCCCCCACAAGTTTGCAGTTATCCTTTAAACAACATGGCATAAATCATCTCCTTAATAGTTTTTTTCTTACGTTCAACTATACTATTAGACTATGGTGAATAAGGAGGTACGATCTCATGAATAATGCCATTTAACAAGTAAAGTTCTCCTATATGAAATTCATACTTTCCATCATGTTTAGACCTAACTAATTTAGTGGTAACATATACTTCGCTTTCAATTTCAAGTTTATACTCTTAAGGCTTCTAAGGAATCATCCTTACCCTAAGAAAGTATACAAGAGAGTACCTCGTACAATCATCTATGAAAGTTACAAACCACCTTTTGCCACCTTAGTTTGGGTTGAACTCATTTCAACTAGGCCTAACTAAATTAATTCTAAGGGCTTAGAATTACACTGAACATTTTTATAAAAGTTTTTATAGCATATTGATTTCACTTTTGTGTTCAAAATCCAAACTAAATTTGGGTATGCAGCCTATGATAGGCAGTTTATGCATTGACTTATAATTTGACGGTTCCAAGTCTACCATGCAAAATATTCAAAGACACACAAAAGAAAGCACAAGAATCAACTATGGTCACTTCATCAGATTTTCCTTTAATCTTATATTGACCCTAAGTCCTATAATTGTTGCCTAAAAATCACCGCCCTTAGTTATAACAAGTTTTTCACATTTAATTATAAGATCTTCAATCTTTTACCAACTTCAAGAGAACAAGATACAAGATTCTTGCATATGCTCGGAACATGAAAACTTCATACAGTGTGAGAATATTACAGATATGAGCTAATTCTCGACCTTTCCCTTTTATGCAACCTTTGTGGCAGATGAGTTACTCATATTGAGTTTCTCTACATCCCTTATCCTCTGATAAGAGGTGAACATGTCTCTATTTCAACAAACATACTTAGTGGCTCCAGAGTCCACCCACCAGTCTCTCATATTGGTTATTAAAATAACTTCCGACATCATGTCAATGAACTCGTTCTAATTTGTTTCAACTAAATTAGCATTAACTTTCTACTTATTAAGGTTTTATGTTGTCTACACTTTGCTGCCGTATGTCCAGGAATTTTACAAACATAACAATCACCCTTAATTAAAGTAATGCCAGATTCAGTTTTACGAAACATACCTTTCTTATGAAGACTACGCTTAGAGTTGTGTTTGATGTTCTCGCCTTTGTCAGCTTTGGAAGACTTGTGTTCATCCACATGCGCCTGGTAGCCATGTTCCTTTTCAATTTCATGTCACAATCTTCGTTTATACTCTGACCACGGACACGGTAATTTCCCAATCACCTAATACACCACATCTCACAAACCTTAGTTCCGAAACAGAAGATAAAATATGAGTTTTGAAGATAACAACATATCAAAAAACTCATGGTTACCCCATAAAAACAACAAATTTCTGCCCGTCAGAATTTTTCAAGAGCGTTTCTCTGTTTTGTAAAATATCAAAAAAATACTTTTACAGCTCCGAAAGTTCTGAAACTTTACATGGGTAATTATCAGGATGTTCACTACGTTGTGTCAAAAGGGTTCATCGAAATTCCTTCTAGGTTGAGAGATAAATTCGAAACTCTACAGCTGACCAAAAATTCATTTTTTGTTTTTCACTCCATAATTAACATCCATGATTATTACAAACTTATAATGTGTTAAGATTGTTGGGTGAAATAATCAAAAACAAGAAAAAAATCAAATAAGCAAAAGTTATTGATACTTAGCTCCTTTATAATGAAGTGATAGATTTGACGAAACGGATGATCTTCCCAGATCTCCGCAACAACAACAAGGTAAAACTTTGAAAATAGAGTGAGTCACGTGTTCAACACGTTTCCCTTAGGACATTAGCACCTGGCTACACTCAAGAGTGATGCTATAACCCTCACAGGACGGATATCTCCAGGATAAAACACCCTAATACACCTACTACTAGCATACGTAGTAGATGCTCAAACTTGAGATTGGCAACTCCGAAAAAACCCTTAAGGAAAATCGCGAACGCATAAGAAAACATATAAAATATCTTCCCTTGGGGTCCCTCAAAAATATATAGCAACCCCTTTCCCATAGATTTTACAAAAGTAGTGAATTTGTTTATATAATGGAACAAAACAACTTAAGAAGAGGAACTCCCCAATGTGGGACTAAAAAGCTTATATAGTCTCTTAAAGCAACTAAAAAGTGGAAACTCCACAATGTGGGACTAATAAGTTTTTCATTCACAAAAGATAACAATAAATTATAATTTTATTAAAACCTTAAAAATCATTTTTTAGTAATTGTTTTCCAACAATCCCCCACATGAATAAAAACTCAATAAAACACGAAAACACAGATAGATCTTGGTAAATCAACAACCCAATCTCCCGAACTAACTGAACAAACAGACAAATCGTGCATGTTTAAGTCATACTAGCCATTCCAACGTCATCTCCCTCACACAACAGTGTGTTGACCCCAGGGCCATACTATGGATTTGAAAAATCATATAATATAGAGGGCTTTCATCTTTAGTTCCTCACAAGTGAGACTAAAGGTTCTTTCACCAAAGTGAAAAAGCATGAACTAGTGAACCCTTAGTGACCCTTAGGTCCTAAGTTCCAGTAATACCAAAACCATCAAAACGAAAATCACATAAAAAGCGCAGGAAATACCATTTTAGGCAGAGTTGTCCATGAGGTCTTGAACCTGTGCTTAGTGAGATATTACCGGAATTAATTGCTAGATACAGTGAACTATGTCTTGAACTGCTAGCATTTGATGTAATTCGCGATAACGACCACAGATGATATCTCCCAGGGTGCTGCCAAACTCGTGTCGTTTTGTCCAATTTGGCCCTGGACATATCCTGTTTCTCAGAATGCTCTAGAGAATCAAAGCTCATATTCTCATAGGAAGCGGCCCCACTTCATCATTCAGATAGGTGAGTTTCCATAAAGAGTGTTACTACTACACCCCACTTCAATCTTAAATTAAAACTATAGAACTCATTAAGACTTCTTAAAAGTCATCCTTCACATGCAGTCACACTATCACGTCTACACCATAGGGAAGGGACAGAGAATAAAATTCTCTGATAGTGTTTACCTTTACCCACCGCAAATTAGTTGTCTCATTCGAAACCTTGATCTTGGGTTCTCCAGTCAGCAAGGTTGAGTATCCTTCATAGCAAGTTTAATTTATGAGCTTAAGCCCCATCCCCCTTGATGCATTTCTAACAATCTCTTTGAATAAACCTTTCGTCAAAGGTTGCACGATATTCTCCTTGGACTTTATCAAATCAATGGAAATAACGCCGATTGAGAATAGTTATTTTTAGCTTTAGCTATTATAGCTTGGATAACACAATATATAAATATAGCTGGCATAGGCCTATGCCAAAGAGGAATGTTTTCTAAAAAGCATCTTAGGCACTCAGACCCCTCTTGTGATTTATCTAATGCAATATTCTCATATTCCATAATGAATTGAGTAGTATATGTCTGTTTGGAAATCTTCCAAACAAAAAAAAAAAACCTCGTGCTAGAGTGAAACCATATCCACTCGTAGACTTGGACTCCTATGAGTCAACTATCCAATTTGCATCATAAAGTCCCTCAAGGACAGCAAGATACCTTTCATAAATCAAATAAAAGGTAATAGAGTATTTTAGGTACCATAATACTCTACTCAGTGCATCTGAATGCTCTTGCTCTGGACTACAATTATATCTACTTAACTTACTCACAATATAGGCAATGTCTGGACTCTTACAGTTCATAAAATTCATCAGACATCCTATAACTCTTGAGTATTCAAGTTAAGATACTCCAGTGCCCTTATTTTTCTTGAGTCTACAAGAATAATCGTACGGAGTACAGGTAGGCTTACAATCAGACTGATTGTATCTCTTAAGCACAATTAAACATAATGAGAATGACTAAGACTATAAATGTTTGATTATCTTCTAATCCTCATCCCTAAGATTACATCAAAATGGCCTAAGTCTTTCAAGTCAACGTTCTCATTCAGTGCATGTTTTAGTGGAATTAATCACATCTATGTTTGTATCAAGTATAAGCATATCATCAACATACAAGCATACAATCACACATGCATCCTTAACAAGTTACTTGTAAATTTACTTGTCAGATTCATTGACTTAAATCCACTACTCATTATCACATGATCAAATTTTCATGTCACTGTTTACGTTCTTATTTGAAAACCATACAAAGATTTGTTCAACTTATAAACTTTGTCTCCATAACCTTTTACTGCAAAGTCCTCAGGTTGGTCTATATAAATTTATTTATCTAATTCATGGTTTTAGAAAAGCTGTCTTAACATCCATCTGATATATCTCTAAGTTGTTTATGACAACAATTAATAGCAATTAACATCTCAGCAGAAATAATTCTCATCACAAGTGAATTAGAATCAAGGAAATCTACTCCTTCTTTTAATTTATAGCCTTTAGCTATCAACTTAGCCTTATATTTTCCACAATTCCATCTACCTTACGTTTCCTATTAAAGACTCATTTATAACCCCTGGTTTTACTCCCTGAAGATAAACTAACAAGCTCCCAAGTCTGGTTCCGACGGACTGAATCCGTTTCACTAAATGAAGCTTCTTACCAGAATGGGGTTTTAGTAGATGTCAAGGCTTCTTTACAAGTCTGGAGCTCAGATTAATCTAGGCATGTTATGAAGTCGGATTCATAAGAAGTCTCAAGTCTAATTGTTTTACTTCTCTTAGGCTCAACCTTAACTTCATCTTCCTTTAAGATAAGTTCTGACTATTTGAAAAATATCTAGGGGATCAACAACACATCCCTCAGAAGAGACGGGTTTCAAAATAAACATGTTCAAAGAACATCCCTAGACTCCATAAAAGTATTCACACCAATGTAAGAAAATCGCACCAAAGTCTAAAAAATCAGAACACACAACCAAAAATATATATGCAGTATGGTACTCAAGAAACCTTATCTAAACACCCCCACACTTTGACGTATGCATAAAATGGTTGTCTATCTTGCAGGTAAAACTGAAGTAGTAATGATGCAGAGGGACAAGTTGTGCTGAGATAATGGAATCAGTGAGAGTTAGATGGAGCTGTTGCCATTTATTGTGAAAGGCATTTGAGAAGTTAATGATGGTGTTGTTGCCATGCTGAATGGTGCAATGGCTAGGCAGAGTGGAATGGTTGCAACTATATTGGAAATTCAGACGAGAAAGGGTATCATGTGCAGCTGAAATTACAGCTGAACTAAAGCAGTAGAAATTGAAGTATGGCTTGATAGGTATGGATGATTGGCTCTGTCACTCTTGGTCTCGATTGAGAATTAACTGGCAGAAAACAAATTAGTGTAGTGGCATCACTGATTTGATTTCTAGTGGAAGAAGGTTTCAGACGAACGGATACATGGAATTAAGTAAGTTGGACCTGGGCTGGGCTCTAGTGTTTTCATGCTAGCCTATGAAGGTTGTTGGACGTGCATATTATACTTTCACGCGTTTGTCAAGTTGGAGGCTATAAAAGGGAGAAACCCACAACTATATATCTTTGTTCTACTACTTTGTTCTAGGGTTTAGAAACATGAAATCTTTTCTCTTTCTTCTTCATGAGCATAAGTACTTAATTTTCTTTTGGTTATGGATTAGTTGGATTTCACATAACATTGTTCTTTGATTTAATGAATTTGTTTTGTCTTAATTTTATCGTCCATGATTCTCTGAAAATATAGTTGCATGATTGATGTATTGCAACATGATTTAATTATTTGTTTTGTCAAGTTGAAAATTTGTAGAAATCATATTCACATCTATAGCTAGTTTAGGGTTTTTTATCGAGCGATAATCCTTAACACAAGTAGCATAAATTTGGTTATAACTTATAGTGATATAGCCTTGTAATCATATGTGAACCATGACCTTTGTTGAATTGTTTGCACAATGTATTTCAATTGCATTGATTATCCTATTTCATATAAATCATAATGCTCCATAGGAATTGAACTTGATTAGCGCAAGGCATTAGGTTATTATTTTGGTATAATTCATACTCGCATCGTTTTACATGTTAAGTGTGATGAAATCAGGAAATTTGCGGGATATTCTTTCGACAAGGTATTCTAGGGATTTTGATAAAGAGAGATTAAATATCAATTCTAGTTATTAAGAAAAAAACATGTTAGTGAATGAAAACGAAATCCTTAACCAATACTTTCACATATTTGACTTGCTTGCTCTATCTTCTTTATTTGGGAGGCAGCAGGTTTTTTTTTTTTTTTTTGGTTTCTTATTTTATTTTTTTTTTTGGTTTCTTATTTTTTGGTTGTTAACTTTGTTTTGAGAATCTTATTTCAGGTACTTGTTTCTCATGGAAGGAGCATATTACAAGAATCAATACGGCTTTCAACCTCAACAACATTACAATTATCACCATTATGGGGAGAATAATCAAAACCAATCCTTTGGTTATGATCAACATTTTTTTTTTTTAAATCCTATGTCGAACGAGCTTTACAAATAAATGGAACATTATATTCAGAATTTGGATGGATCACTCCAAGAGCTTCAAAAAAGTGTTTCCAGCTTAAGAAAGGGCACAGATGAATACAAAGAGGAAATGGACAGTAGTGTTGAAAAGGATCAACCTTTGGAGATATTTGATGACATTAGTGTAGTTGATTCAACTCTTGATCTTTATAATGATCAAGAACCTATTCAAAATGTACATGAGTATGATGAAACTAGTGTTTTACAAGATTTACTTGCAACAAGGTTTGAGTCTAATGATGAAAAGTGTGTTGAGAATGAGACCGTTATAACCAATATTGTGGAAGACCCAATTGAGCTTGCAAAGGACTGTTATGAAGATATTGATGTCGAGACTTTAGTTAAGGAAGAAACGGACAAAGAATGGTTGCAAGGTTTGATAGAGGATCATAATCTAAAAGAAGTGAGTAATTCACTTGAGTTTTTCAAGGATGAAGAGGATTCCGTGATACAAGAGATTGTGCAAGGTTTGTCTAACCATTTGCCTATTATTTCTCCTCCTTTACCTATTATTGGTTTGAATGTATGTGTTTCGAGAGTATTGTTGAATAACTTTATTTCTCGATATCCTCCATTAGAGATGCTTGATTCTCATACTATGCAGGTTTTAGAACAAGAAACCGTGGAAGTTCCCAAATTCTATATTCTTTGTCGACGACTTCCAAGTGTGGACAAGACTTTATGGGGGGAACTTTTATCAGTTGATAGCTTCATTTTTATTTTATATTACTAATATTTGTGCGAAGAAAATATTCGCAAAACAGGTGCTATGGGTGGATCCCCAACTTTTTAGATTATTGGTGTATGGGGGTGTTGATGGTGGATTTTCACTTAAGGCTAAAATTGTAAAAGCCAAAATTATGCGCTAACATCTTGCAAAAGATAAAGCCATTAATAAGTGATGAATACTTTTTCACTTTATTAATTCACCTAGAATGGACCATGTGGCAACAATCCCAGTATTCTGTGAATTAAATACACGAAATTCATCCAGGTTGGAGCATGTAGCAATAATCCCATATACCCAGTGAATTTACATCATTATTAATTAATGCATGACCAGCCTTGTATTTCCTGTACTCATTATCGGTGTGGCATGACGAATGAGTGTTGTTCTCAGCAGAGCAACACGAACCTCCAAGCATTAATAATGAAGCATGTACGAAATACTCGTACAGGCTTCAACTCTCGGTGTGTTATACTAACCCGATTGAGAATACATCTCTCGGTATGTTATACTAGCCCGATTGAGCATATTTGAATCTAGACTGTCCATATCAGTCTCAGAACCGATCACAACCATCCAACTTAACCAGCATGATTGGATGGCTTAGATCGAATCCATGACCCCAAGCAGGTATTGGAATATTCACTATCGACCCAACACGGGCCCCGCATGGTCGGCCTCCCCAAAAGGGTGGCATAGCTTGCCAAACCGTCCAAGCCAAAGCAGTATGGACGAAAAACCCTAAATTACATGTGTCGCAAAACAGTCTCAACCATCCATCTTCGCAGGCATGGATGGTGGGTATAGGTGTAGATTCAAAGGTCTCAGAGCATGTCAACACGCTCAATATAAGCCCGCCTACACATATGACCGATCGGTCAGGACCAACCATGGCTGGTCATTCCAGATCGTGCGCCTAAAGTGGGCATGCCGCACGGCCGACAAAACCCTAATTAGGGTTTGCATTGATTACAAACATCCGTTTTCTCCTGATCGAATGGAGGGTTTAGGAGTCGAATGAGCAGGTCTAGTGAGCATCAACATGATCGCCGTGGACCCATATATCTCCACACCCGATCGGCCAAGGCATACCATGCCTGGTAGTTCCAATTCGCACGCCGAAACTAGCGTGGACACACTTCCCAATCGCAAACTGATCTCGACCACTCAACTTCGCTGGACGAATTCAGTGGCTTAAATCACGTTCCTATGGGAAAGTAAGGTATAGGCATGTACACCAGCCTGCCACCTACACGCCGAACCAATCTGCCGGGACCGACCAAGCTTGGTTGTCCCGAAACACGCGCCTAAAGAAGGCATGATGTGCGGCATTTGCAGCACCAAACTTCTGTTGTAAATCAATCCTGACCGCTCCTCTTTTCCGGAAAAATTAAGCGGTCCATATCACACTTTCACAAGATAATGAGGTATGGGCATGTATATCGGCATGCCGTCTACATGCATGCCCGATCGGCCATGCCAAAATCGTGTCCCAAGCTTGGATTCGACCAAGCTGTAAAGTGGTGCTTGCACACCTCTTCTAAAACCCTAATTCCACTAACGGTTGCAGATGAGTGTCTCAAAGATCATATCGTACGTCCAACTTCACCGGCTTGGTTATACATCCCTGGTCAGGAGTTAATTGGTCAGTGTGGCGTCATGGTGATCAGCACCCGTCACTCTACCACACTATGTGGTCGTCCAAGGGAGAACTTGCTTGCGCAACCTCCAAACCATCTCATGAAGTAGGCTTTACATGAGGCTATCAAACAGCGATGCTTCATACATGCTGAATATACTCGATGCAGTACCTGCATAGAATACACACGATACTTCACAAGTATCGACTTCCTAAATAACTTAGTTATTTAATATAGCATTACATGCTACTTTCTGTGGGTACCACGATCCACACACTCGAGACATCAATCATGTCACAAACTGGGGGATACATACTGGGGTATTGGTCTGGCAGTTTACAGTGTGCAATGCGCCATCACAAGAACGTGTCAGGAAGTCATGGACGGTTAGTGATGATGGGAAAGTGGGAAATACTGGTCGTGTGACACTAACACACGACTCCATCACTCCACTTTCTCCACTTCCCAGGAGATATGAGGGTTATGCTTAAAGACTTGTATAAATAGGTTCTCCTTCCTATTTTCCAAACAAGGAACAAGGCAAGACAAGACAACAGAGGCAAGTGTTGATACAATCGTATTCAAACACCGGAACTGATAGCTTACATCATGCAAGCCATTTAAACTTTCTGATATAAGTCATACATAGCCAACACCTTCACAATCTCAACACCTTCTTCACTTCCCTCCCTTAGATCAACCCCATCTCCTTCACTTTATGACCGAAACAAGTCTGGAACGGCCATTTCTTGGTTTAGGACGGATTTGCACAGATTGATTTCTCGAATCTACAAGCACTCCCGTGCAGTGAATTTATTTAAGGTTTAGACTCATTTCTCATCCACACACCCCAAATTACCAAAACTGGTAGAAATAGTTTTCACCCATAAACAGGGGGAATCCGTCTTGCAAGTCGGGCTGACGACTTTAAACCAAGTGCTAAGCGGGAGGCGACCCACTGCTTTCGTATTTCTTAACTTTCTTATTGATGTATGCAAAACTACAACTTTTAGAGATTTTTGAACCATTTCGAATGAACACTAGCCTTTCTAAGTAGATGGAACTTTTTCTTGACGATGAAGTATATATTGTCTGAGTTGGGATTAAATGCCAACTAAATAGCTTGTTTAGTTTTTATCCTCTATTGTTCAAAAGTAGCTATGAGTTGGAGTATTAATTTTGTAATTATATTCCTATGTCTTCATTTTTTTTATTCATTTTTACGCATTTTATCTTCTTATTTTGTATATCATTTTATGAATTTCCCACCTTAAATTTGACTTTGAATAACTAAATTTTACATTGAGGACAATATAAAGTTTAAGTGTAGGGGAGTGTTCATCATATAGAGTTTTTTTGCCTTGTTAGTTTTTACTTGTGTATATATAAAACATAAATAAATGATAAACTCTTAAGTCTAGAAACTTGTGCCTTACACTAATGGAAACATCATGGTTGTAGGAGTTGAGGGACCCCTTTAATAAAGTTTATTCATAAAAAGATAGAGCTCAAGTGTTAGAAATAACATGGTTGTCACCATATCTTGGAGTTGTCACAACATCACCTTCTGTTTTTATTTTTCCATTTTTTCTTGTTTCTCTAAGTGATTTGGTGGGGCACCATATCAAGTTGTTATCACTGCTAGGATGAAATAGAGCGATTGAGTTACTTAAAAAAAAAGACCAGATCAATTAGATCAACCAGAGTATATATATATATATATAGGAAAAAAATTGACACTTGGGTAGCAATGTGTATGTGTTCTCCCTGTCTCTGTCACAGGATCCATGGGAATTACCATGTAATCTGCTGAAAAGAAGCATGCGCTTGGATTCAAAAGATCTAATCATATTGTCAATTTGAAAAAAAAATGCATAATAATTTATTATTGTTCAATAAAATCGACCGATGGTTCCCTTGTATATGCCAGCTGAGTTGATCTAGAATTAAGATTGTCGACAGCTGGTTCCCTTGTATATGCCAGCTGCGTTGATACTGCAATTCAGACCAGTATCTCAATCCAATAGGGTTTTTAGGTTTTATGTTAGCAGTGACCTTCAGACAGATATGAGAAACACCATTCACCTTAGTCAACATCGCAAACATCTATCTCCATATCCATCTTCTTAATATGTTCATGTGATTATGGTTAGTTAGATTCCGAGTATTGTGGTTTGTTCGACTTTCTGAGTATAGCTCTGTTTACACATGAATCTGGGTTCACATTAGGGTACTTCCTCCTGTAGTCATTGATAGTATGCCAACTAAAGAAATTTTTTAGTGTCGTTCTTAAATTTTTCACAGGTAGATGGAATTGGAAATACAGGTTTTTGGGTATATCTCTAGTAAACCCTCACGAGACTATAACTCGTCCACTAGGGACACCTAGGGGTTCAAAGGCTTTTTATACATGCGAAGTGTGACCGTAACCTCAACGGAAATGAGTTGTATGTATTAGAATTTGTTTTGTTTGATTTTCTCGAGGACTAGCAAAGTCTAAGTGTGGGGGAATTTGATAAGTGTCACAAATACCTTAATTATTATCTATTGTTTATGCTTTCTTTGCTACTTTTCTTGTGAATTATGTATTTTACATTGCTTTTGAGTTTTATAGGTGCTTTGGAGTCATTGGAGCAAAAAGAAAGTGAAACTAGTTAAAACCCAGGCTTTCTTCTCATCATATTGCAGAGTACGAAAACATGAAGCCAAAGACTAAAAAAATAGTTCATTCCAATGTTGTATGAGAAAGTTCTGAGTAAAATCAGAGATGAGTATCCCAGAACCTATAATTTATTGAGAATGAAGCCGAAAGTTGTATTGTCGATCACCCAAAACTGACAGTTAGAACTGGTGAAGCCCTTATCCAAGTAATGGGTGACTATAGTGATTTCACACCTTCAATCTTGATTCGAGAGAATTGAGTTCTCATTTCAATTATTCACCCGAGTTTCTTCCTGTGAGAAAACATGGGAGATACGGTTAGATAGATTGCGAATTAAAGACAAAGAACGATAAAGACAAAGATAGATCAGGTATTTTCGAAGGGAAAATCGTGGGTCTGATAATGGTTTGATTTAGGGTTTTGATTGTCTACAAAGGTCTGAAAGGAATCGATTGGGAGTTTTGAGAAGAGTCAGTGTATGATTTGATTGGAAATAAATAAGATGGATATGCGTATTATTTCTGCACATGAAGAGTATAGTTCAGATCAAGATAAAAAAGGAATAACAGATGAAATCGAGAGATGATTGATGGAAGAAAATGGAGTCTGCTGTGAGATGGGTTTCTTTTGTTGAGTTCCAGGGTAAAAGAACTGTTGGAAATAATGATAATATTCGTAATTAACTGAGAAAAAAATACTTAGCTCAAACCGACGCTTGATGGATGTTCCGGGAGATGCACTGATAATGGTAGCAGGAACTAGTAGAGGCACGTATGATATACGCTGACCTAAAGGCAATATCGCATGCTACTCCTCTTGTGTGGACAGTTGGCAAGTCACCTCCAGGATACAACTACTGATAATACTCCTCTTCGTAGCATACAAAGAAAGTACTCTAAGAGATTGGCAAAGATGTATGAAGAAGTGAAAATAGTTACGGTGAAACTAAAACAGTAGTAGAGAAGAACCAGAGATGAAGAAGTAGTTTTTTTTCTCTACTATGTATTTCAAAACTGAGATGAAAACTCCTGTTATAGTCAACCAAAAAATAACCCATTACTATCCATAAAGGATTCCCACGCGTGACAGACAAAGGCAAAGAAAACAGGAACAACTTTTGCAAAAAACATTTTTTTCTTTTGTCAGGCACAGAAAACAGCTTTTGCAGAAAATGACTTTTGCTTTTGCTTTTGTCTGGTACAAAAAACAACTTTTGCAGAAAACTTTTGCTTTTGCCAGAAGCATGCGAGACACACATAGAAGCCAAGCCAAACACGTACGTAAAAGGAGTAATATTCTTCTACATGTGTGGAAAACACGTGCGAAAAATTTCTGTAAAAAGATAGGATCTAATGAACCCGCACTCGAGCCCCGCCCGCCCGCCCATCCGGGAGGCGGCAGCGTGCGTGCTTCGGTGCGAAGCACTATGCGTAGTGGAAAGGAAACCTTGCCATAGTCTAGGTATTCTCCCTCACACAAAAGTGTGTAGACCCAAAGGGCCATGCCCTTTAGTCAAAACCCATGGTATTTAAGTCTAAAACTCTTAAGATTTTAGTCTATGTGGGACTATTGTTTTATCTATTCAAATTGAAAAAACAACTAGTGGGCAATAGGTCTAGGGATCAAGTCATGGTCCATGCTTTTAGAAACTCGTTTTTTCTAACAATCCCCTACATGAATGATAAAACATATCGAAAAAACACGAGAAAACATAAGATATCAAAATTTGGCTAAGGTGTCCCAGAGATTGAACCTTAACTTAGTGAGAGGTTACCGAAACTGCTTGTTGTAACGGTGAACACAATGTATTGAACCTCTAACAATGAATGCAATTCAGAAATAACAACCACACTTGATATGTCAAAGAAGAGATGCAAATATATTGTCGTTGTGCCCGTTTTGGCCGTGGGCTAAATCCTGGACTTAATGAATGTCTCTAGAGAATCATCTCAAATTCTCATAGGAAGTGGCCCCACTTCCAACATCCATATAGGTGAGTCCATTAAGAGTGTCCCTTCACACCCCGATTTAAACAAAGACATGAAACTCATTAAGATCTCAACAGATCATCCTAACTCATGCAGGTAGCACTATCGCACAGTTACATCATAGGGAGGGACAAAGATAGTGCTTTCTCGATATCACCGTAAATTAGTTATATCATTGAACCTTTATCTTAGAGCTCTATTCACAAGGTTGAGTATCCTTCATGGTGATTTATTCTATGAGCTTCAGTCTTACCCCCCTCGACGTGGATCTAACTACCTCTCTAGATAAACCTTTAGACAAAGGATCTGCAATATTATCTTTGGACTTTACGAAGTCTATAAAGATAATACCAGTAGAGAGTAGTTGTTTCACCGTCTTGTATCTTCTTTGTAGATGTATATACTTTCCTGTATATACATTATTCCATGCGCAACCAATAACAGCTTGACTGTCTCTCAGGAAACCTCGTATCCATTCAGCTTCCTATCCAGTTTTATCTAAGGCTATAAACTCAGACTCCATAGTGGATCGAGCTAAACATGTATGTTTGTAAGACTTCCATAAAACAGACGCACCTCCAAGTATGAAGATGTACCCACTAGTGGATTTGCACTCATTTGAGTCTGATATCCAGTTGACATCACAATACCCTTCCAGCACAGCAGGATACTTCCCAAAACTTAATAAATAGTTTGAAGTGCCTCTCAGGTAGCATAACACTCTGTAGAGAGCATTCCAGTGATCCCGCCCAGGATTGCAAGTGTACCTGCTCAATATACTCATAGTGTAAGAAATATCAGGTCTTGTATAGTTCATCATATACATAAGACTGCCAATAACGCGAGAATACTCAAGTTGAGAAATTCCCTCACCCTTGTTCTTTTTCAAGTTACAAGCGGGATTATAAGGAGTAGATACAGGTTTAGAATTTTCATGATTAAATCTCTTAAGTACAGTTTCAGCATAATGAGATTGACTAAGACTATATCCATCAGACATCTTTTTGATTTTCGTCCCTAAGATTACATCAGCAGGGCCTAATTCTTTCATGTCAAAATTTAAGTTAAGCATGCTTTTAGTGGTATTAATAATATCAAGGTTATTACCTAATATGAGCATATCATCAACATACATGCAGACAATAACATGAGAATCATCCACAGATTTAATGTAAACACATTTATCAGATTCGTTAACCTTGGAGCCATTAGATATCATTACATTATCAAATTTTTTATGCCACTATTTAGGTGCTTGTTTTAAACCGTACAGGGATTTGTTCAATTTGCATACGTTGTTTTCACAATCTTTCATAACAAAACCTTCAGGTTGGTCCATATAAATTTCTTCATTCAATTTACCATATAAAAATACAGTTTTAACATCCATCTGATGTATATGCAAGTCATAAATAGAAGCAATAGAAATCAACATCCTAATAGAAGTGATTCTAGTGACCGGTGAATATGTATCAAAGAAATATAATCCTTCCTTTTGTCTATAGCCTTTAGCTACCAACCTAGCTTTGTGTTTCTATATAGTTCCATCTGTTCTAAGCTTCCTTTTGAAAACACATTTGCAACCTATGGCTTTACTACCAGGAGGTAGGTCTACAAGCTCCCAAGTTTCGTTTTGCTGAACGGACTCCCACTCATTTATTGAAGCTTCTTCCCGGAAATGAGCTTCCTTGTAGGTTTGAGGTTCAGACTCTAGCGTAAGAGTCACAAAATTTGGACCAAAACTTGTCTCGATTCTAACCCTCTTACTTCTTCTCGGTTCGGTCTCATATTCTAGAGATGGGGGTTGACTAGTCGAAGGAACATCTGTGAGGTCATCATGGACCCTTTTTTGAGGTCCAGACCCTAAAGGAAATATGTGTTCAAAAAACACAGCATCTATAGATTCCATTATTGTGTTCAAACCAATGTTATTATGCTAGAACTAATGACCATTAACCTATATGCATTAGTATGCTCAGGATATCCTAGGAAAACACAGTCTACAGTTTTAGGTCCTACTTTGGTTCACTTGGAACAAGGAACGCCCACCTTGGCTAAACACCCCCACACTTTAAAGTATGCATATGAAGGTTGTCTACCTTTCCACAACTCGTAAGGAGTTTTATCAGACTTTTTAAATGGAACTCGGTTCAAGATATAGCATGTAGATAGAATCGCTTCCCCCCACAAGTTCGAAGGTAACCCTGAACTGGTAAACATAGCGTTCATTATATCTATAAGTGTTCGATTTTTCCTTTCGTCTATTCCATTCGACTCAGGTGAAAAAGGTGCAAGAGTTTCATGAATGATGCCATTAATTTTAAAAAATTCACCTATGGGTATCACATACTCACCTCCACGGTCTGACCTAAGGGTTTTAATTGTAACACCTTTTTGGTTTTATACTTCAAGTTTATATAGTTTGAAAGTCTTTAAAGCCTCATCTCTACTTCTAAGAAGATAAACCTGAAAGTATCGTGAGTAACCATTTATAAAAGTGATGTACCATTTTTTACCACCTCTAGTTGGTGTTGATTTCAAATCTCCTAAATCCGAGTGTATTAGTTCTAAGGGAACTGTTCTACGTTCAACCTTTTTATTAAATGGTTTTCTTGCATATTTAGATTCAACACAAATTTTACATCTATGATTTTTTTCAATGTTTATTTTAGGAATGCAACCTAAATTAGCAAGTCTTTCCATGGATTTGAAATTAACATGTCCAAGTCTATCATGCCAAACATGTGAGGAGTCACAAACATAAGCAGAAGAATATGCATTAACATTCATGTTCAAAGCAAGTACACTAAGCTTAATCATGTTATCAGTGACATAACTTTTTCTTATGAAGTCACCACTCTTAGAGATTACAACATTGTTAGACTCAACAACAATTTTAAAAAATTTCCCTAGTAAGATGGTCTCTAAGATAAGATTCTTGCATACGTCTGGGACGTGATCCACATCATTTAATGCGAGATTTTTTCCTGAAGTGAGCTTCAATTCAACCTTGACTTTCCCCACCACTTTCGCGGTGGAAGAGTATCCCATAAACAGTTTCTCATCGTCTCCTATTGTGGCATAAGAGGAGAAAGCATTTCTGAACTTGCAAACATGCTTAGCGGCTCCAGAATCTAACCACATATTAATAGAGGTTTTATACATTTTCTAGCTGTCCAGGTGACATCTATTAATACTTCAATTTTAGAGGACTATGAGTTATTGATAACAAGCCTACTATGAAACTAAGCATTCACCTATACTTCTGCATATTCTTTTGAACCTTCGTCGTTTTAGTGAAAAAACGTTCAATCATTTCTCTCTCCTAATTTTGCTCTGGCGATTTTAGGGTTTTTCTTTTTTTCAAAAAAATTTCTCGCGCTTCATCTTGGATCATCACTTTGGTGATTCGAGATGGGTGATAGTTCTCAATCTCAACTGAGAACTCTTACATATGCTCATCAGGTTAAGGGTAAACAACAACTGCCAACAACATGTTCATTTAAGCTCTTTACAAACGCCAACTGTGAAGGAAGGAAAACCCGTTGTGGTTCTTCCTAAATCTTTTTACTTGGAAGGATGTGATATTTGAAGTTTAGACTTATAGGGAGGCTGGATTTAAAGGGAGTTAATTTTCAAGATGTAAAGAATGATCTTGAACAGTAATGGAAATTATGTCAAGGTGTTGTTCAGTTCTTCCCTATGAGTAAGGGTTTATTTACCATCAAGGTACTATCCCAGGAGGCGAAAGGCATATGTGTGCAAGCGGTATTGGTGTAGGATGTTGGAGATCGGACTGAGTTGAGCTCTTCAAATCGTCGATAAACTCAGTTCAAAATTTTTCTTCGATCTTCATCTCTCTTCATTAATTCTTTGTTAGGTTCAGGTGTTTTTGATCTTGGAAATTCAGAAATTCAAATCATTAGGTTTTAATGAAGCCTTACTGATTGAAATCGGTGGTAATATGGCAAAGAGTAAGTCAGATGAGGTTTAACAGATTCAGAAAAATGTCCTTCGATTTTTTTGATAGATGATCAAGGAAATCTCAGGTATGATTCATGGAAGTTTTCTCTGATAGGTAGATTGGATTTTATTCGAATTATATTTGCAGATGCGATGAATATTTTAAGAAGTCAATGGAAATTATCTGGTAGTTGTCATTTAATCCCTTTGGGTAAAGGTTTTTTCACAATTAAGCTTTCTAATGAAGAAGATAAGAACTATATTTCAAAATATACATGGGATGTTCAAGATCAGGTATTAAAAACTAGAAAATGGATTCCCAATTTTAGACCTGAAAATCAAAGAACCTCTCATGCTTTAGTATGGGTCTCTTTACCTGGTTTAAGCTTGGAGTACTGGTATGAGAAAACCTTATTTACAATCTGTGATGCAATTGGAAATCCTGTTAAAGTTGATAATGCAACTCTCAAATATGAAAGTGGGTATGCTGCAAAAGTTTTAGTTGAAATTGATTTTGCTCAGACAATTCTTAACAAATTATGGATTATTACTAAGTATGGAAGTTTTTCACAGGAGATTATTCTGAATAAACCACCAAAATTCTGTTCTAAGTGTAAAATTTAGGACATGTCCTATCTGAATGAAGATTTAATAAAGGGCCTTCTATGGAACATCCTATTGATTCTGGAAAAAATAAGGCAACTGCAGGGAATTTTGAAGAAATAAATCAGATAATAGATCTGCTGGAAACGAAGAGGTGGCACCAAAAATAGTCTAAGATTCTTTTGATATATGTTTTTCATCACCAGGTAAAGGTAGTAAGCCTACTTCCCATCTTACCAATGAAGTACTTATCACACCAGGTAGGTTCAGCTCTTTACAAGATACTTGTAGGACCAGAATATCGCCACAATTATATTCACGAGAGATTAATGACACTTTTGCGAGCGTCACTGAAAACTCTTCAACAACATTTCACGAGCGTCACAAAAATAATTCAAAGAATGACGAAGTTGCCGACTGAAGAAATATGATAAGAACGTGTGTGTTTCACGATGGTTATAAAGTTCGTGATAGGACCGCAAGATAGATCCGAAATTAGAGGACAACTTGGTTGTCACCCATTATGTAATTTCCTATAAATAGAGATCTAGTAGATTGAGAAAGGGAGGATGTATTTTTTAGAGTTGAGAGAGTCTGGAGGAGAGAGAAAGTTTTAGGAGAGAGAGATATTTTTTAGAGAGAAAATGTATTTTTCTTTATCATCTTATTCCCCAAAACTAGATTTAGAACTCCATTAATGGAGATTATCAAATGTAAAATCAAATGTAAACTTTAACAATCATAGTAGAGAACCATGGATGTATATCAAATTGATCGAACCATGTAAAAATCCGTGTGTCTATTTACAATTTTTAGAATTCTAATTATCAAATTAGTTTAGATTAAGAGATTATTATCAAAGATATTACAAGGGGTGTGTTGTGGGAAATCCTGCAACTACATTTTGGCGCTAGAAACAGGGACGGGATTCAAGGAAATCAGCTACCGTTGGTGAGAAATTCAACTGGATCCATAAATTTCAAGGAAAAACAAGGAAGCTCAAGAGGAAAATACACTTTCAGGGGACAATAGTAGCAATATACGAGATTTTGATACAAGAACAGATTCATTCAGGGAAGATATCAATTACAACAAAATCAAGCAGAGCTATACCAAGAATCCGTTTTAAAAGGATAAGCACTTCCTCATCCCTTTCATTTTTACTCATACAGATTTTAGATTTGGTTCACCAAGATACCAAAATTTTTTACTCATACATACCAAAATTTTGATTTGGAAAGATTTGGACAAATTTTATGAACTATTCTTCTTCAAAATTCAATTTCTTCTCAGATACATGTTTTAGAACGCGTTTTGATTACAGATTTGATTCCAATGAATCCTATTGCATAAAGTTAGAAAATATTAGATATTAAAATTTTGATACTGATTTAGGGATTTTTTCCCACGATCAAGATCTAATGGATTCGCTTTTCATATGGTAGAAATTATTTAAAATCCTCTAGATTATTTACAGACTTAATTAATTGCTTTTGCTTTTCTCTGCCAAACCAAGGAAATTCACGATGAGCTAGTTGATTGAAAGTTTCCATTCGAACATTAATTTATGTTGATCTCAAAATGGACGTTACTGGCGGTGAGAAGAAGAATATTGAGTCAAGTTTACATCATGGTCAATTCCAGCGAAATTTAGGGAATTACCCTGTCAGGAACTTTAGACGAAGCAGCGAAGAAGAAATACACGAAGTATATTAGAAGCTTCACTTGTCCAAAATCACACTATCTGCTGTTTGGCGAGAAGAAGAGGAACGTCAGCAAGATATGGTAGTGACAGTCACTTCGTCAATAAACCTCCGAGAATTGGGTCAATAGGAGGGTTTGTTACTTGGAAAGATGGCGTTGCCCTCGTCATTTTATGTCCTCTCCTCGACATTCAGTTACTTCATGGGAGTTTGAAGAATATTTAAATCCTGGTATGATACTATTAGTGGATTTTGAGAATCAAACATCAGCTCCAGTGAAACGAAATGATGATGATCTACATCCAAAAACAATTAGCGAAGAAGTATCTGTAAACAACATAATATCGCCAAAGCAATCAGCGAAGAAGTATCTTTAATGATGTAATGAAATGAAAGGACGTTGTAATAAAGTATCTGTAATGATGTAAGTTAGGTTGGGTCCCCCCAAAGTTAGGCTTTGTCCTTACATGCAATTAAGTTTAGAGAAAATGGCTACGTACAAAAAGTGTCCACTTAGTACTAAGATATGCTACGTACTAAAATGTCCACTTAGTTATGCTACGTAGACACACCCCAAAATTCCACGAGAAGAAGAATACATTCACGAGCACCGAGTGGAGATGATTCACGAGCACCAAGTGGAGAAAAATACATTCACGAGCATTAAGTGAAGATGATATACAATGGAATAATGATTGTATAAAAATGGACAAGAAATACATTTCATGAGCACCAAGTGGAGATGATTAATAATTCCAGACTAAAGACAAGAAATGGACTTCATAATATCGAGAGCTCCATTATCATTCCAGAGAAGGAAAAGAATAGACAACCATCAATAATTAATTCACGCAAGAGGATTCCAATTCAATACAACATGGCCTTTCTTTCGCAAGCAACAAGTAGCCCAAGCGATCAAAGAAGAGGTATGCAAACTAGAAGACTTGGGTTCGAATCTCCCTACTCGAAGAAAATATTTTGCGAGACAAAGAAAAAGTTGACGAGAATTTCGCAAATTAATTTTGCAAGAGAGGTTTAGAACAATTGGTATGGTGCAAGAGGCAGATCAAGAATTTATTTCTCATTTCTTCTTATTTCACGAGCAAATCAAATACTTCGCGAGAAACTAAAAACATGAAAAAATCGCCAAAAAGCTAAGTACCACTTCCTTGAATATTTTATTTACAGAAAATGAAATTTTTTGATTTATATTATCGCCAGATTTCAAAGAACATTTCTAAGATTTCTAAAAATGTAGTTGAAAATTATTAAAGATTTATAATATTTCAAAAGATTTCAAAAATGTTTGATTTAATTTGCCAAAAGTGATATAATCGCAAGATTTCTAAAATTTCAAAGATTTCAAAATATTTCAAAAGGTGACAAACAACGATACATTCGCAATATTTCAAAAGATTATAAAAATGAGATCATCGCAAAAATTTTAAAGATCGCAAATTTTTTCAAAGATTACAATAAATGAAACTATCGCAAAGATTTCTAAGATTTAAAAAACTTTGATTTCATTTCCAAAGCAGCGATACCCTCGCAAGATTAAAAAGATTTCAAAAAATTATAGAAAATGGAATTATCGCAGAAATTTTCAAAAGATTTCTAAAGTTACAGAAAACTAAATTATCGCCAAAATTTCTAAGATTTCAAATTTCCAAAATACGCGATACAATCGCAAGATTTCAAAGAAGATTTCAAAGATTTCTCTAGAATATTTCTTTTACAGAAAGAGATTTTTAGTTTAACAAATGCGATAAGATCGCAAGATTTCAAAGAATATTTCTAAGATTTCAAAAGATTTTAAAGAATATTTCAACTCACAGAAATGAGCAAAACAAAATTTTATCAGAGCTGCGAGCATAATCGCGAGATTATTCAAGATTATATAAAGAATTGACAGAAATGAAAGAATGAAGAAACGTGAAAATATCGCGAGAAATGCGAATATAATTTCGCAGAGATTAAGAGAATGGGACAAACCTTTATGGCGTGCACCTTAGTTCGCGAATACAATTTCGTAAGAGGCAAATGTAAGACCTGCAAGCACGTTATAAAGGGGGTATCTCTTTATATGATTCAGGGATAAGGTTATACCGCTACTGGAACCTGAATCATACAGACGTTGGGGTTAGAGAAAACCTATCCGGGAGAGATATCTTGGATTTCCAATTTTATAAGGTTATACCCTGGTTGGACGACTGAGAATCTCTTCCAAGAAGTGTAGAGTATGACCAAGGTGCCGAGGTACACGGTTTAGCCAAGGGTGCCCGGGACGGACGAACCTACCCTGGCCATCTTTGGTAAGTCTTGGATACAATGCACTTGGCCTGAAGAAAACCCCACTTAGGGTGTAGTCTTATAACTATAAGCCATATAGGCATAAAGGACAAGAGGCTGCAAAAAAAACTGGTTGTTGGTAAATCTGGATGGGAGGAGCTAGTCTTGTATGGCCGATGTACCCTCCTTGAAGGGGAAACCAGGGGGGAGATAAGGGCGGCACCCTCCATTAGGGAGCTGATAAGTGTCTTAAGACGGCAATGTCATGGGGCTCTAAGATCGCAAGATCATTTAGGCCTGTCATATTGTCGCGTAAATTATACAGAGGCAAAAATCCAAAAGAGAAAAAGTTAAGATGAGATCAATGGGTTTTTACATGAAAGTGTAAAGACGTCCTGCGATTTCATCGCAAGACGGCAATGTCATGAGACTTTGATCTCGCGAGAGAACTTAGACTTGTCATATTGTCGCATAACAGGCCAAAAAGCCTCAAGAGAAAAGATAAGGCAAGATCAATGGGTCAATACATGCAAATGTAAAGACTTCCTGCGATTTTGTCGCAGAAAGAAAAATTGGTGAAATAAGACCTTTAACTAGGAAGGCAAAATAAGACCAATAGAATAGTCTCAAACATTAATTATTTTCTTGTAAGAATGCAGGAAAGATTTGCTCATCGCAAGAGAGAGAGCAAGTACTATTTAGAATCTCTCAGAAATACTATTCAGAGTTTCTCAGAAGTATTATTCAGAGTCTATCAAGAGGAATGTCTACAATCTCGTAGCATTATTCACAATCTCGCCACTATTCATCGCCACTATTCATAACAACATTATTCAAAGCATTATTTCGGAATCTCGCAGAAACATTCATAATTTCGCAGAATAAATCAACAACTTGCAGAAACGTTCAGAAATTCGCAGAAACATTCATAAATTTTCAGACTAATTCAGCATATTGCAGACTATTCCAGAATTTCGCAGGAAAAATGATTATTTCGCAGAATATGATCATTCTATCTAATGAGGCAGAGGCAATTCGTTCATTTAGTATTTTCTCAGGGATTCTTCCTTCATAGATAAAGAACAGAGGCAACTGTGGATTACCAAGAAAACATTTTATGTTCTTTATCTTCTCGCAAGAATCATTTCCAAAATGGACTAAGATTTTCACGAGAACAGAGGCAATACTTATGATTTTCAATAAAGGACGAATACTTCTTATTTTTTGAAGATTGAGTACTTTTTATATTTCTTCAGGAATACTTCATACTTCACGAGAACTTCAAGATTTAATACTTCTTATTTACTTAACAAAGATATGGAACTTCGCAAAAGAATAGAGGCAAGTATATACTTTTCAAGTCCATTATTCTTTCGCTCATTCCTTCATCAACAAAAATCAAAGACTACTACAACAACAGATTTTTTCTTAAAGATTACTTTTCAAGCAATATTCAAGAAAAAAGAGGCAAGATGTAGGACCAGAATATCGCCACAATTATATTCACGAGAGATTAATGACACTTCTGCGAGCGTCACTGAAAACTCTTCAACAACATTTCACGAGCGTCACAAAATAATTCAAAGAATGACGAAGTTTACGACTGAAGAAATATGAGAAGAACGTGTGTGTTTCACGATGGTTATAAAGTTCGTGATATGATCGCAAGATAGATCCGAAATTAGAGGACAACTTGGTTGTCACCCATTATGTAATTTCCTATAAATAGAGATCTAGTAGATTGAGAAAGGGAGGATGTATTTTTTAGAGTTGAGAGAGTCTGGAGGAGAGAGAAAGTTTTTGGAAAGAGAGATATTTTTCAGAGAGACTTTTAGAGAGAAAATGTATTTTTCTTTATCAACTTCTTCCCCAAAACTAGATTTAGAACTCCATTAATGGAGATTATCAAATGTAAAATCAAATGTAAACTTTAACAATCATAGTAGAGAACCATGGATGTAGATCAAATTGATCGAACCATGTAAAAATCCGTGTGTCTATTTACAATTTTTAGAATTCTAATTATCAAATTAGTTAAGATTAAGAGATTATTATCAAAGATATTACAAGGGGTGTGTTTTGGGAAATCCTGCAACTACAATACTGAAGTTGGTTTTAATGAATCAAATAAAGTGATGCAATAACAGGAAATTCTAATTCCAGCAAAAATCCTTCAAGTTGTAGAAGATAATTATGTTGAGCAAAGTGTGGTTAAATTCATTAATGGAAAAGATGGTTCTGTATCCACTGAAAGAGTACCTGTTACTTCTTGGTCCAGAGTTGTCCAAAAACCTACAAGTGTGAATTCAGCATCAACTAGTACTGAAACAGTTAAGGCAATGGATACTCAAATTTCTAGTACTCAAATTCCAAGTAAATACAACTTTAGGAAGAACCAAGGAAAAGGAGGCACTAAAGGCCTCAATTCCAAAACACGAGAGTTTTATTTTGGAATTTAAGAGGCCTTAGAAGACACAGGTCTCAAAATAAATTATGGGCACTAATAAATCAGTTTAATCCTTCAGTAGTTTGGGTTGCAGAGCCCAAAGTAGTATGTACTTCCTCTTTTTGCAATAAGTTGAATTTACCAGGTATGCAGAGCATGGTAATTCAAAATTCAGTCTCTAATAAGAAAGGTAATATTTGGTTATTTTGGAATAAGAACTTACCCACTCCTTCAGTTGTGTCTATGTCTAGTCAGATGATTAAAGTTGAATTTGGTGGTGTTTTGATATCTGGTATTCATGCTCATGTGGGTGTGGTGCAAATAAGATTTTTATGGTCTGAAATGGATATAATTAGTGGTTTAAACTTACCTTGGTTAGCCATTGGTGACTTCAATGTTGTTACTTCAGTTAATGAGAAGATTGGTGGTAAGAATCCAAATAAAAGAGCAATGCTGGATTTTAATAATTGCTTGGACAAATGTGAATTGATACAAGCCCCTAAAACAGGTCTTCAGCACTCTTGGTTTAGTTGTCAACATGGAAGTAAGAGAATATTGTGTAATCTTGACAGGGCAGTTTTTAACCAATTATGGCTACAAAAATTTGATGGTTGGGGATATAAGGTGGGTTTAAGAATTTCTTCTGATCATGCTCCTTTACTGGGTGGGTGTGCTTCTATCCCTAAGCCTCATAATGCTCCTATGAGATTTCAAAAAATGTGGTTATCACATCCATCTTTTATGGAGGTTGTTTCAAAGAGTTGGTCTGAGGAAATTGTGGGAGATCCAGCTTTCATATTTCAACAAAAATTAAAAAAATTAAAAAGAATTCTGAAGGATTGAAATTGGGAAGTGTTTGGAGATATTAATGTTAAAATTAAGGAAGTTGAGGTTAAAGTTCAGGATGCAATGGTCAATTCTGACAATAATCCTTTTAATGAAGAAGCTCTTAATGATTTGGTGAAAGCTCAAAATGAGTATAATTCAAAAGAAGTTCAGTTGAATACTTTTCGGAAACAAAAATCAAGATCCAAATGGATAAAAAAAAAGGGCATCTAATAATAGCTTTCTACACACAAAGCTCAAGATAAGACAAGCAAGAAATAATATTACTGAGTTGGAGATCAATAATGGAGACATCATATCTGACCAGGAAAAAATCTCTGAGGATTTAGTAAAGAATTTTGAGAAAAAATTTAAATTTCAGGAAGTAGAAAATGGTGATCATATGGTGGAAAACATACCTGAAGTGATAACTAGAGATGATCAAGAAATGCTGGAGGCTATCCCTGATGAAAATGAAATTAAAACCACATTGTTTGACATGGATCCAGACAGTGCACCTGGACCTGATGGTTTTTCAGGTTGTTTTTATAAAGCTTGTTGGCATATTATTCAAAAAGATGTCGTTAATGCAGTTCAATTCTGCTGGAAAAGAAGGTTCATACCAAAGGGTCTCAATTCAAACTTCTTAGTTCTTATTACAAAAACTGAGGGTGCAAGAAATCCAAATCATTTTAGACCAATTGGTCTAAGCAATGTAAGTTTCAAGATTTTCACCAAGATCATAGCTACAAGAATAGGAAACCTTATGCACACAACAAGCTGCTTATGTCAAGGGTAGATGTATTCAATATCAAATTATGTTGGCTTCTGAAATGATAAATGAGATGGAAAAGAAAAGAAGATGTGGTAATGTGGGTCTCAAACTGGACATATCCCAAGCATATGATTCAGTTAGCTGGGAATTCTTGTTTAAAGTTCTTCAGAAGTTTGGTTTTTCAAAGAAGTGGTGTGATTGGATATATATCCTTTTTCAGTCTTAAAGAATTTCAGTTATGGTAAATGGGGGTCCCTGTGGTTTCTTCTTAGTAGGTAAGGGATTGAGACAAGGTGATCCCTTATCTCCCATTCTATTTATATTGATGGAAGAAGCTCTTAGTAGAAGATTGACACAGATGGTGAATGAAGGATTAATTCTTCCAATGGTTATCAGAAAAGGTATTCATCAAACCCACTTGCTATTTGCAGATGATGTTTTCATTTTCTTTAATGGTGCAAAAAAGAGTATTCTCAACTTGATGAAGCTTCTGGAAGATTATCAAAAATGCTCTGGTCAAATTATAAATAAGTAGAAAAGTAAACTTTTCATTGATGGAACTTCTGAAATAAGGAAAAACCAACTTAAGGAAATGATTCAAATGGAAATAAGCATTTTCCCAGACAAATATCTTAGTGTTATTCTATGTGTTGGAAGAGTTAAAGTCTCAACAGTATGGCTTATGGTAGAATTACTGCAAAAGAAGTTGGCAACATGGAAGGGTAAATTACTTTCTTTTCAGGAGAGAGTGGTGTTAATTAGATTAGTACTTTGTAGTATTCCGATCTATAGTATGGAAATTTACAGGTGGCCAATGTCTATTATTAAGAATTGTGAAAAGATCATAAGGAATTTCCTTTGGTATGGTGATTGAGACACAAGGGAATACATCAAATTTTCTTGGAAAAAGGCTTGGACTGCTTTAAAAGAAGGAGGTTTGGGTATTCCAAGGCTTGAAGTTTTAAACAAAATGCTTCTTATGAAAATGATGTGGAAAATTAATACCTCTAAAGAAGATTGGGCTCTGTTTTTTCATGCTAAATATATAGATAAAAATGGTCAATGGAGTACCAAGTGGCAGCTTTCCTCAGTGTGGTCTGGTTTGAAATGGGCTTGGGAGACTCTTAAAGAATATTTTAGGTGGAGCATTGGTGATGGTACACAAATTTCTATATGGTTTGATCATTGGCTTGGTGAATGCCATTTGATTGAAAAATTTGGGTATACTTCTTTTGTTAAAGATAACATTCATCTCAAAGTATCTGAGATTATCAGTGAGGGTGTTTGGTCTTTGCCTATGGAGCTTCAAATGATAATTCAGATAATGCAGCTTCCAGAAATTTATGGTGATGAAGATACCTTAATTTGGACAGGGGACTTAAAGGGTAAATTTTTTGTGGCTGTGGCTGTCAACAAAATTAGGCATAGGAAGCAAGAAGTGAATTGGTCAAAGTATATATGGAATTCCTTCCTTCATCCTTCTACTTCTAGTAATGTTTGGAAAATCATCCAAGGAATTTATACAGATGACATTACAATGCTTAAAAATGGTTATGAAATGGTTTCAGGATCCTGCGTTTTTGAATCTGAACAAGATAGCATGCAACAATTACTATGGGAGTGTAGCTTCAGTATTGATATTTGGAGGTGGATATGCTCAATTTTCAATTTGACTCAACCTAAATCTCTTGAGGATATCTGGAGGTGCATTTCAAACTGCAGTTCTCTGATTAAACAGGTATGGATTACTTCTTCTTGTACCATTATAAAAGAAATATGGTTCCAGAAAAATAAGAAATTCTTTGAGAATATAAAGCCAAATGATCAGGCCTTTAAATATAGAATTCTAAAATTGGTGAATGAAGGAGGTTTGAGAATGACAGGAACAAAATGGAATCAATCTTATGATAATGAAATAATTAGAACATTTGATCTGGGAGCTAGATTTCCAAAATTTCAGTTCATTAAGCAATGCTAATGGAGTCCCCCAGAAGCTGGTGCTGTTATGTTTTATTGTGATGGTGCTTCATTTGGAAATCCTGGAGCTGCAGATTTTGGTGTGGCTGTAAGGGATGAAGACTGTCAAGTTGTTGCTACCCTTTCTAGAGGAATAGGAATAGCTTCTAATTATTTGGCTGAGACATACGGTGTCTTGTGTGCATTGGAATTGGAAGCTCAATAGTGTTTGAAAAACATTGTTATTGTCTCTGATTCTAACACAGTAATTGCAGAGTTTGATAAAGGTAATGTTCCCTGGTTCATCAAAGGGAGGTGGTTGAAAGTTATAAAGCAAATCACTCAAGTGAGATATAAGCATTGCTACAGGGAGATCAATTTTTCAGCTGATAACACTGCTAAAAGAGGTGCTTCGCTTGCTGCAGGAGTAAGACAACTTCATTTGGGTATGCCTCAGTTTTTGCCTAGAATTGAGATGCCCAATGTTGACTATTATAGATTCTGTTAATTGTCTTGTAGCTTTTTCCTGTTAATTTGCCTGTTCATTAAAACTCTCTGTTATTTGAGATGTAATTTTCTTTAATCAATAAATTCAAAAAAAAACAAAAAATGCTGAAGCCTGGTTTTTTGGTCATCAAAAACTAAACCTAATTGAATGGTTTCCTGGTTTTGACGCTGAAAAACAAAGAACGTCATATGATTTAGTGTGGATTACATTCCCTAGTTTACCTTTAGAATTTTGTATTGAAAAAACATTGCTTTCCATGGCTAAATCTTTAGGTACTCCGATTGTGGTTGATAAACGCACACTTGCTCATGAATATGGACACTTTGCTTCAGTCCTAGTTGATATAGATTTTGATGAGTCTACTATAGATGCTATTCAAAAAATCCCAAAATTCTGTTTGAAGTGCAAGATTATTGGACACAATGACCAGGAATGCAAAAAGCAACCCAAGGTCAATAATGTGCGACAAGTTGATATAAAAAAACCGCAGGATCAAGTTGTGAACAAGACGCAGAATCAAGTTGTTAACAATTCGCATAACCATGTTGTTCAGCTTGTAGAGGGCAGGGAAAATGCTCCAAATGCTGGTGGGGGGAATGGTAGATAACAAAGCGGAAGAAAAAGGGGAAGAAGTCTCTTACGATTCCTGTAGTTCCTGAAGTTAACAATGACACTATTAATGGGAGTTTGGAGTATAAGTTCAGCTGGTGAAATCTCAACAGTTAGAGGAGGCTTATGCTAGGTCCAAAGCTGATCTTGAATCTATATACGTTGAATTGGCAAGAACTAAACCAATACAGTTATCAGGTTCAGTTTTAGTTAATAATGGTTATGTGGGTGAAACTGATCCATTTAAAACTAAGTCGGGTTTCGTTGGAAGTAAGATTCCTAAACCTGTTAGGACTAATGCTCCTCTGACTCCTCTTTGTGATAGATTAACAACTGATGAGTATTTGCTGAAGAGAAATAAATTCGATGCTCTAAATATGTTCCAAGAGGTAGAAGAAAGTTAGGCTGATGCCAATTTTAGGCCTGAGCAAGAAGCTAAGAGGGCTCGCATGATATCCATGCAAAAACTGGTGAACTCTACAGCGGGTAGAGTTTCTACCCTTGATAATATTTCTGAATCCGCGACTGACTTGGATTTAGAAAACTCAAATTTAAGAAACAGCGTTGTAAAAGGAAGTTCGCCTAGATTAAATACTGGCCACGTGTAAGTACATATTTTCACCACTCGCCATGTGTCCTTGGGTAATCACGTGGAGAGCATGTGACGCGGCATCAAAAGATGATGCCACATGGATATAGACAAGAAGCGTGTACCGACAGAAAAGGACCCTCATCTCGCAGATCCAATGGCCACAAATGAAGGAGCACCGAAATAAAGCACCACTGCGTTGGACCCAAAATACCCTCGGATCTGCTTTATCCCATCTCGAGAGAAATCTTAGATCAACGGTCAGGGCCCAACTGACTGACACGGATAAGACAGGGGTAGGAGACCGTGGCCTGACGCGTACAGAAGACCCAACCACCCGCATTAAACACATGGGTCAGCACACGCGTCAACCAACCAACAGAACAGACGATCATGCCTCTTCGGTAATAACGAAGAAACGAAGGGGGCCTCTTAGGAACCGAAGACGTCTGCATATCGGCACAAAGCACAATATGATAAGGTTACAACGGCTCCATCAGTGGACCCCATGGTGGAATCCCTATAAATACCCCTCCTCACTAAGAGAGAGGGGCAAGTCGATTCGAAAAGGGAAAAGAGAGAGAATTAGGAAGAGTAAGTAGTCCCCTAATCCCGCAGCCTAAGTTAACACACCCAAAGTCATTTGACTATACTTGTAACCAATTTACATATAATGAAACCCCTCTTTTATCCCGTGGATGTAGGCCTCAGTGCTGAACCACGTAATTACTTGTCTCATTTATATTATGCACTTTACATTCCGCACTTACGTTATGCACTTTATATTCCGCATTTATATTATGCACTTTACATTCCGTACGTTATATCTAATCTATGAATTTCAGTATGTTCGAACATTGTTTATAGACACGTAGATACCATCGTAATTTACGTGTTCACTCTTGATAATATTTCTGAATCCGCGACTGACTTGGATTTAGAAGACTCAAATTTAAGAAACCATGTTGTATAAGGAAGTTCGCCTAGATTAAATACTGGCGTGCCTTCTCAGCTGCATAATAACTCCTCCAAACCAAGTTTATAATACGTGTTATATATTGGAACATCAAAGGCATCACTTGTGATGCGGCCAGTTGAAAATTGCAAGAATTACTCAAGGAATTCAAGTTGGATATTTTTTGTATGGCAGAACCTAAGGTACGTTGTACTATTAATTTTTTGCAAGGTTTGTATGTTGATGGTTATAAATAAGAAGTTATTCATAATATTGTTGGTTCGTCTAATGGGAACATTTGGATTTTTTGGTCCATTGGTATGACTACGCATGTAGTTGTGAACTCTAGTAGACAAGCTATTACTGTTGAAACGGAGGGTGTGTTGGTATACTTTGTTCATGCTAGTTGTTTCCAAGTCACTCGAAGAAGGTTATGGAAGCAGCTTTCTTCAGTAGATATTAATACTCCGTGGTTAGTAATGGGTGATTTTAACTGTGTTTTGCGGAATGATGAGAAAAGATTAGGTCGTGAACCACGTACTTTAGCCATTAATGATTTTAGTGATTGGGTGGATGATAATGATCTCTTTGAAGCAGATTTTTTGGGTTCTAAATACAGTTGGGCTAATGGTCAATCAGGTGTACGAAGTATTCTTTGCAAGCTAGATAGAGCTATAATTAATGAAGCATGGCTAAAAAAGTTTGAGAATTGGCGGTGTAAAGCTCTTCCTCGTGAAGTAGCCGACCATTCTACTCTTATTGGTTTTCCTTTTGCTAATTCAAGACCTAAAAGAGTCCCTTTTAGAGTGCAAAAAATGTGGTTTTCTCACCCTGATTTTTTGTGCATGGTTAGTGAGAGTTGGAATGCTCCTGTTTCTAGCTCTCCTGCTTTTATATTTCCTTTAAAGATCAAAAGGCTTAAGGCTTCCATGAAGGAATGTAATTTGCGGGTATTTGGCAATGTTTATGCAAGACTAAAGCAGGCTAAGTTAACTATGGAAGTTGCTCTTCGTATTTCTGATGAGAAACCTGAAGATATTTCGAAGCTGAATTCTGCCAAGGAAGCTTCGGTTATTCTACAGGAAATTTGTGCTTAACAATCCATTATGTTGAAGCAAAAGTCAAGAAATAATTGGTTAATGGAAAGTGCTAGTAATACTTCTTTTTTTCATGCCAATATTCGAACTCGCAGGAGCAATAATATGATTTCGGAATTGGTTGATGATACTGGGATTGTTCTCACAAATTGTGACCATATTAGGGACTATGTGGTTTATTTTTTTGAGTCTAAATTTAATGGTGTTGAATTTCCAATTGATGAGGAATTGTTTCAATATGATCATAACATTATTTAAGTCGAAGATAGTCAGATAATGGATGATATTCCTAATTTGGAACAGATGAAGGCTGCTGTTTTTGATCTTGCCGCTGATAGTGCACCAGGTCCTGATGGTTTTTCTGGTTGCTTATATACACATTGTTGGGACGTGATACAACAAAACCTCTTCAGTGCTATTACTTATTGTTGGCAACATCAAATGATTACTCAAGGTACTAATTCTAGGTTTTTTTTATTAGCCAAGGTTAGAGGAGCCAACACTCTTCGTAACTTTCGGCCTATTGGTCTTAGTAACTTTTTATTTAAATTTTTTACTAAGATCCTGGCTACAAGACTAGGTAGTGTATTTGATAACCTTGTTTCAGAAGAACAAGTTGCTTTTATGAAAGGGAAAAATATTCATGAAAACACCAGTGTAGCGTCGGAGATGGTGAATGATCTTAAAACTAAGCGTAAAGATGGCAATGTTGGTCTAAAGCTAGATATTACTCAATCTTTTGACACGGTTAACTGGTCTTTTGTCTTAGAATTTTTTCGAAGGTATGGTTTCTCTCAGAATTGGTGTTCTTGGATTCATTAGATTCTTAGTTCGGCTCGTATTTCTATTCTTCTAAATGGCAGTCTAGAGGGTTTCTTCAAGATTAATAGAGGACTAAGGCAGGGTGATCCTCTATCTCCTCTTATTTTTGTTTTAATTGAAGATGTTCTTAGTAGAAACCTCACTAAGTTATTTCTTGAGAAGAAGATGATACCAATGCTTTCGAAAAAAGGTATTTCTCCCACTCACCTTTTCTTTGCAGACGACATAATGATTTTTTGTAAAGGTAACATGAAGAGTTTGCATAATCTTCTTGCTTTGCTTGGTAAATATCAAATGGCCTCTGGGCAAACTGTTTGTCGTCAAAAGAGTAAGGTTTATTATGGTGGTGGTTCCTTGAGCTGCCGTAGAACCATCACAAATCTCCTTGGTATGGAAATTACCACTTTCCCGGATAGGTATTTGGGTGTTCAAATTATGCCCGGAGCTATTAAGTATCGTCACATAAGCAATGGGATTGATAAAATTAAGAAGCAACTCTCGGTTTGGAAAGGAAAAATTCTTTCTTTTCAGGATAGAGTTGTTCTTATTAATTCGGTGATTGTAAGTTATACCATCCACAACATGGTTGTTTACAAATAGCCTAAGAAGTTCATTCAACAAGCTGAAAGAGCTATTCGTAAATTCCTTTGGTCTGGTGATGCGGAAGTTGCAAGGAAGTTTTTTGTTGGTTACCTAAAAGTCTGTTGCCCTTTGAATGAAGGTGGTCTTGGTATTACTAACATGGAAGTTACTAATAAGGCGATATTAATGAAGTTATGGTGGAGTATTCGTTCTTCAAATAAGAAGTGGGCTCGTTTCTTATGGGCGAAATATACTACTAGAGCTGGTAGAATCTAGCTGTATGGAGTGAATTCTTCTATTCTCCTAGGCATTAAGATGATTCACTCTATTGTGGACAAACATACCAAAGTTCTTCTTGGTGATGGGAGGTCTACATCTCTTTATTTTGATGTTTGGTATGGGAATGAGAGCATTGCTAACATGCTTCATGAAAATGACCTTGACAGTTCTGTCATGGTAAGTGATATTATTGTGAATAATGGCTGGCAGTTGGGGTGATCATATTCAGCATATGGTGCATGCTGGAGTGGACTTGAACAATTTTCCAGTGTTGCAAGGAGGGAGTGATTGCAGAGTTTGGATGTCTGAGATGAATGGCAAGTTCTCAGTTTCTTCGGCCAAACAGATTATTAGAAAGTTTGCAGCTTCAGATGTGTATCGCCTTTTGTGGAGGAAAGCAATACATCCAAAGCTTGCTACTCAGAACTGGGAACTTTATAGAGAGGCGTGTGCGACACAAGATAAGATCAGGAGCAGATTAAAAGTTGAACTTGCCAATAGATGTTATTTATGCATGCAGGCCGAGGAGTCATTGGAACATATTTTGTGGATTTTCCCTTTTGCGATTCAAATCTGGCAGTGGTATTCAGGTTTGTTTAATATTATGCCTCATTATGATATTGTGAACTCTTATAAGTCATCTAAAGGTAGAAGCCGCATTATCAAGGATTTGTGGCTGTTAGCCAAGATGTTCATCCGTTCGGTGTTAGAGCATTGCTTGGTTGAACCCACCAAGTGTTGGTATGTCAAGTTTGGTTGTCATATTTTAGTGAGCCAAAACTCATTTAAGAGTCGCTTGATTTAAATGTACTAGAGTCAACTTTGTATATGTTAGCTTGAAAGTATTAGGGTGAGACATTACAAGTATTGCGAAGACTTGAAGATGTGAAGAAGAACTGAGCTACAATCACAACATCATCCATCCACTTGAGGTTAGTGATATTTGACTTGAACTGTTTCATTCCTTAACATATCTTTCAAGCCGTGCATATTGAAAACATAAAACTTCGAAGCATGAACACTCTAGATAGACATAGTATTAAGGAATACAATATGAAGTTTCTTGCTTAACCATTAAACCTTGTATATAAGACATCGACATAATGGTATGAATGCTATTGTGATTATGTATGGGTATGAGGTGAGGATTTCATCCCAGGGAACAATGTTTACATGTCTTCTAAGGAAGTAAGTTCATGATATATATGTGTTGTGAACCGAAAAGGAAATCGCCAGGTGTTATTGGGGATGTTCTTCATTGCTTATCTTATGAACGACCAATATGTGTGATTAGTATAACCACTCATGACTTGTTTTTGTTCTTGGTAAAACTATTCACACGAGGCCTGACTTATGTATTGGTATGACTTTTATTAATGAAACCAATTTTAAATAATCACCTGGGGTATGATCGGGTTGTGAGTATCTGGACTTATTACTGGGAGAAGGGGAAACGATCCTAGTAAGAGGTGTAGTGTATCACAAGCGGAACTGATCCTTGTATGAGGTGCATCAAGGTTTATGGAAGAAAGGGGAACCGATCTGTAGGATCAGAATATCGCAACAGCAACACACTTGCGAAAGTTTGATTTACAAGGTTGCGAAGATGTCGCAGAATAATTCCAGAAATGGCGTAACATGTGACGACATCTTAAACACGAGAAAAGTGTGATGATCCTGCGAAATCTGTAATATTTTCGAAATTAACACTAGAACTCTCGCGATATTACCGCAAGCCAGATCCGAACTTAAAAGAAAAATTAGCTGTCGTCCACTATGTAATTACCCTATATATAGAGCCGAATAGGCTTAAGAGAAGAGAGATCTTTTTCGAGTGTTGAGCAAGTCATTAGGAAAGACAAAGTCTAGAGCAGTTGTTAATTTCTTAGTTTGATTTCTTTCCTTTCTTGTAAAATTTGTGAGATTAATCAATAAAGATTGTATTGTTCATCTTAAAATGACTTGATTGTATGAATTCTTGTGAGGGGTATAGTGTGGGATTTCCTGCTACTACATAATGGTGCTAGAAACAGTGACTGATTGAATTGTGATTTGAAGGGATTTGGAGTAATTGGTGAAGAATTTCATATAATTTTCAACAATTCATTAAGATTGAAAAGATGGCTAGAAGAAGAAAGGCTTCAAGACAACCAACAACTGTTAGAAGGAGTAAGAGGCTTTCTGGAGAAGGAAGAAATGAAATTATGGAATCTTCAAGAATGAACACAAGAAACAATGGAGAAAATCAGGTTCAACAACCAACTCAGCGTACGCCAATACAATATAGAACTGTGGATTATGATAGAGTGAGTGTACACACTTGGCGATCAGATTCAGCAGAAAAAGTGGAAGAAGAGCAATAATTAAGAAATGGTAGACAAGAAGAGAGAGACCAGGAAGCAGTTGGAGGAATAATTCATGGAAATGAAGAGGTTGAGGCATTAGAGGTGTTGATACAAAGAATACATGAAGAAAGAATATTAGAGGCAGAAGAGCGTGCAAATATGACAAGGCAAAATCATGAGTGGAAAATGGAAAATATAAGACTACAAAATAGAAGGTCAAGGAGTACTACAAGATCAAGTTCGAGATCAACCAGAGGGGAAAGAAGGAGAAATTCTCATGTAATAAGTACTAATGAAGATATTCTAGAGGAATTAAAAAATCCAGATGGAGAACGTAGCGAAATGAGAGAAATAATTAAAGATCGTTACATCTCACAGGGAAAAATTATTCAAGATGGACAAAACAACATGAATCAGGGGAACGAGCGGCATCGGGAACGAGCGGCATATGGAGCGAAATAATCAATATGGCGAAGAACATCAGGAAGAAGGAAGGATAATATTACATGGGAGAGAAATTCAAAGAAATAAACAAGTAAGTGAAGAAGAAATTGAGAGACATTACGCTGAACAAGCACGTCTAGCTTGCGAAAAAGAAAGATTGAGAGCAGAAATTGAAGAAAGAGAGCTCCTTGAAGCAGCCCAAACAATCATGACAATCGAGAAAGAAGACGCGAACAAAATCGCAATAATGTTAACATCAATGAAGAGTATGATAGGGCACAAAGGAGAGTTGAAACACAACAAATAGAATTAGTAAGAAATGAACAAATTCGCAGAGGAGAAATTGAGAGACATAATCATGTACGAATTCATGGAGGAGAAAAACAAGATTTCTCAAGACAAAACAGGCAAGAACGCAGGAGAAGAGAAGCATAATTAAAAATACCAATGGAATCAGCGCCTGGTGTAAATGAACGAATCTTAAGAGAATTGGCGGAGATGAGAGGAATGATAAATAACAGAAGAGAGGGAGGCAGAAGGCAGTTGGACGAAGCCATATAAGAAGCTGCGAAAACTCCATTCACACAAGAAGTACAATTGGAGGAATACCCCCAAAGTGCAATCTTCCTGCGTTAACTAGCATTTTTGACGGAATAACTTGTGCAATTCAACACATCAAAGCATATGTGAGGTGTATGCTACAGTGGGAAAACCATGATGCCGTGTTGTGCAAGTATTTCGCATCCAGTTTATCAGGGGAGGCTCTGAAATGGTTTGAAGGTTTGACGAAGAATACAATAACATCTTTCAACCATTTGCAGACTACATTCTTAGGAGCATATATAAGTTACAACTCTTCGCGACCTGGTATTGAAGATGTATTTGGGTTAAAGCAGATGATTGGTGAAAGTTTGAAGCATCTAACCATAAGATAGAAAACAATGTGTAGCGAAATGGCTGGTCGAGTGGGTGAGATATCTCATTTTATCATTCATAAACGCAATGTTCGCAACCAATCTATTATATATTCAAATTTTCAGAATCAAGAATAAAATCACAATGACTGAGTTGCGAGAACTACAGGAGAAGTATATTTCTCTTGAAGAAAAAAAAATGAGATGGAGTCATACCCAGTTGCGAACACAAGTTCGGAAGCAGCGAATACAAGCTTAATACCAAAATTGATAAACAAAGTGGCGAGCACTTCGCAGACACACCAAGAAAAGATGATGGGAAATAATCAACAGAAGCTAGTAGTTATGGAAAGTCGCGACCAAGAAGAATTCGAAAGAGAAAGAAACTTTTATAGCCGCGGTGGAAACAACAAAATTCAAAGACTTGATCAGCCACAAGAAACTTATGGGGGTCAAAGACAAAATTATCATAGAGGACAGGGAAGTCAAAAGATAATATGGGAAGAAATCAAACTGCCACCTCTGAATGCTAGTGTGGAGAAAATATGGGAAGCAATAATTTTAATGGAAAATATACCAGCGCTATGGAACATGGGAAGTGAACCACCTCAGAGCCACATAAGTCATGAATTTTGCTCTTATCACCACTTCCATGGACATTCAACAAATAACTGTAGAAATATAAAGAGAATCATCCTCAGAATGATTGATCAGGGAAAATTAAATCATTTTCTACTAGGGAAACTTCAATCTCAACCATTACCACCTCCACCAGAAATTCACAGAGCTAATACAATAAAGGAAAGAGAAACATTTGTAATAGAAGTTGGTGCGAATGCGAAAAATCTATTTTGTAACTCTATTGTGCACTCGTACAAAACAATTGAAGACTTTCACGACAATGTTCTAAGCATAGTTTTCGCGAGAGATGCTGATGGGAGAGAAATAATGAATATAGCGAAGATCTCTAAAAGAATGGCATAAACAAACCATCTCCTTCACTGCAGAAGAAGTACTGAGGCTGGCGAAATGCATGAAAACCCATTAGTAGTGAGACTAGAGATAAACCCGAACAAAGAGAAGATGAAAGTGAGGATGATGAAGCTGAAGATACATGGGCAATCAATAGAGTTTTAATTGATACTGGTGTAGGATCAAAATATCGCCGCAGTAATACTCCTGTGAGATTTACAACAACACACTGCGAGTGTTGCAGAATGATTGAAAGAATGACGTAGCGGATGACGATAACTGAAACACGAGAAGAATGAGATGACGCTGCGAAGATTACAAATGCCTGCGAGGATTAACACTACAACTACTGCGAGAGTATCGCAAGTCAGATCCGAAAATAAAGGAAAACTTAGCTGTCATCCACTATGTAACTACCCTATATAAAGAGAGCTAATAGACTCGGGATAGAGATCAATTTTTGAGTGTTGAGAAAGTTTTGAGGAGAGAGAAAGATTTTGTGAGCGGTTGTATTCTTGATTTCTTCCATTTCCCGTAACATTTCTGGGAATCAATCAATAAAAGTATTATTCTTAATCTTCAAATATGTGTTGATTATTATGAATTCTTATGAGGAGTGTAGTGTAGTAATTCCTGCAACTACATAATAGCGCTAAAAACAGGGACTGATTGAAGAAATAAAGATTGACATTGTGATTTTTGAGAATTTGAAGAAGTTGGTGTAGAATTCTTACGTAATTTTGCGCAATTCATTAAGGAGATGGCTAGGAGAAGAAATACATCAGAACATCCAACAACTGTAAGGAGGAGTAAAATACTTGCTAGAGAAGAGACAAATGAAATAGGAGAATCTTCAATATTAAGAACAAGGAACAATAGAACAAGGAATAATGGATAAAATCAAGTTCAACAGCCAAATCAACAAACACCGATACAAGATAGAACTATGGATTATGATAGAGTGAAGTGCATACTTGGCGATCAGATTCAATGGAAGAAGCAGAAGATCAACAACTAAGAAATAAAAGACAAGTAGGAAGAGATCAAGAAGCCGTTGAAGGATTAATTCATGGAGATGACGAAAACGAGGCAGCAGAGACTTTAAGACAAAGAATACAAGAGGAAAGGAGATTAGAGGCGGAATAACACGCAAATTTAACAAGACAAAATCACGAGTTTAGAATGGAGAATTTAAGATTACAAAGTAGGAGATCAAGAAGTACTATAATATCAAGTTCAAGGTCATTGAGAGGAGAAGCAAGGCGAAATTCCCCTGTGCTTGTGAGAATATTCGAGGGGAAATGCAAAATCCAAATGAAGAGTAGTGTTATGGAGAAGAAGAGATGATTAATGATCGATACATTCTGCGCGGATAAATGGTGGATGATAGACGTGATAATAGAAATCAAGAGGGTGGAAATAACCAAGATGGTGAAGAAAATCGAGAAGAAGGTAGGAGAATAATACATGATCGAGAAATTCAAAGAAACCGAAGAATAATTGTGGATGAAATTAAGAGACATTATGCTGAACAAGCACGTCTAGCTTACGAAAGAGAAAGATTAAGAGCAGAAGTGGAAGAGCAAGAGCTTCAATAAGCAATACGTCAGAATAATCATGACAATCGAGAAAGGAAACGCGCAAGAAATCACAACAATGATAATATCAATGAGGAATATGATAGAATACAAAGAAGAATAAAAAGACAGAGAAGAGAAATGGTGAGAAATGAAGAAAATCGCAGAAGAGAAAATGAAAGTTATAATCATTTGCGAATTCAGGAAGGAGGTGAAGAATAAAATCACGGAAGAAGGCATAATGAAGATGCTGAAGAAGAAGCACAAAATCTCGTAAGGCAAGAAATGCATGAGTGCAGAAAAAGGGAAGCTGCAAATGAGCATATTTTGAGAGAGTTAGCGGAAATGAGGGGAATGTTAAATAACATAAGAGAAGGAGGCAGAAGGAAACTTGATGAAGCCATTGAAGAAGCTGCGAAAACTCCATTCACCCAAGAAGTACAGTTAGGAGGAATACCCCCAAAATACAATTTGCTAATGTTAACCAGTATCTTTGATGGAACTACTTGTGCTATTCAACATGTCAAATCATATGTTAGGTGTATGCTACAATGGGAAAACCATGATGCTGTACTGTGAAAATATTTCGCATACAGCTTAACAGACGAGGCACTAAAATGGTTTGAAGGTCTACCTAAGAGCACTATAAATTCTTTCAATCATTTGCAAACTACATTTTTGGGAGCATACATAAGTAACAATTCTTCGCGACCTGGCATTGAAGATGTGTTTAGGTTGAAACAGAGGGTTGGGGAGAGTTTGAAACATCTAACCATAAGATGGAAGACAATGTGTAGTGAGATGGCAGGAAGAGTGGATGAGAGATACCTCGTTTTATCTTTCATTAACGCTATGTTCGTAACCAATCTGTTGTATATACAAATTTTCAAAGTCAAAAATACAATTACCATGACGGAGCTGCGAGAATTACAAGAAGAATACATTATATTGGAGGAGAAACAAAATGAGATGGAGTCATATCCCATTGAGAACACCAGTTCAGGTACAAAAAACGCAAGTATATTCCCCAGATTAATAAATACAGTAGCGAGCACTTCGCAGGTAAAGCAAGAAAATAATATGAATGATGATCAACAGAAATTAGTAGCTATGGGAAGCAGAGATCAAGAAGAGTTCTAAAGGGAAAGAAAATTCTTTAGTCGGAGTGTAAATAATAAGATTCCAAGGCTTGATCATCCACAAGAGACTTATGGTGGTCAAAGACAAAATTATTATAGAGGGCAAGGAAGTCAGAAGATAATATGGGAAGCAATTAAGATGCCACCCTTAAATGCTAGCATAGAGAAAATTTGGGAGGCTATAATTTTGATAGAGGACATACCCGTAGCCTGGAATATGGGAAAAGAGCCACACCCAAATAATCGAAGCCAAGAATTTTGCCCGTATCATCATTTTCATGGTCACTCAATAAATGAATGCAGAAATGTAAAAAGAATCATCTTGAAGATGATAGATCAGGGAAAATTAAACCATTTTCTAATAGGACATCCACAGTCTTAGCAACTACCGCCACCACCAGAAATTCGCAGAGTAAATACAACAAAGGGAGGAGAAACGTTTGTAATAGAAGTTGGAGCAAAAGCGAAGAATTTATTCTGTAACTCTATCATACATTCGTACAAGACTATAGAGGATTTCCATGACAATGTTCTAAGCAGGGTTTTCGCGAGAGATGCATATAGGAGAGAAATAATGAATATTGTGAAAGCCTTGCCATTAGAAGAGTGGCAAAAGAAGATAATTTCTTTCACTGCACAAGAATTACCTGAGCCCGGCGAGATGCATGACAACCCACTAGTGGTAAGATTAGAAATAAATCCAAAACAAAGGGAAGATGAAGAGGAAGATGAGGATGATGAGGCTGAAGATTCTTTGTCTATTAACAGAGTTTTAATTGACACGGGAAGCTCAGTGGATATCTTATTTTATCATACTTACAAAACCATGGGAGGAAGAGACGAGGATCTAATACCATCAACTTATAAGATCTATGGTTTTAATGGTACTGCCAATAAGCCCAAAGGGGAGGTTACAATGAGAATTCCATTAAAGGGGAGATCTTCTAAAATTCTATTATGTGTTGTCGATGTTGAATCCCCTTACAATTCCTTGATTGGCCGACCTTGGCTGCATGGGATTTTAGGTGTAGCGTCAACTTTCCACCAGTGCATTAAGTTTCCTCATCCCAGCAGTGTTGGAGTCATAAAGGGAGATTGGACAGTGGGAAAAAAGTTCTATGAAATTGATATGGAATCTTGCGAAGAAAGAGCTGCGAAGAACAGAGATTGGAAATATAACATCAAACAAAAGCAAAGAAATGAAAAGAGGATGGTTGATACAGTAGAACAACGAGAAGAAGGCATGCTGCGAAGTCAACATATGCTGAAACCAATAGATGGTGAGCGTCTCACAGATGGGGAAAATGTAACAAAGCGAAACAAAAAAGCAGAAGCAGAAAATAGTAAGTAGAAAAGGTAAAATTTCTAAATCGTAAAACATAAGAAATGTATGGATAATTTGTTGAAGAAAATATTACAAAAAGAATGTTTTGATTCAATGAAAAAAGATGAAATTGAAGAATTGTACAAGAGCTGAAATGCAAAAAGAAAAGATCAAAGAAACGCGAAAATTTCGCAAAGATGCGAATAAAATTTCGCAGAGACATTAGAATGGGAAGAACCTTTATGGTGTACACCCTAGTTCGCGAATAAAATTTCGCAAGAGGCAAATGTAAGACCTAAAGTGCGTCATATAAGGGGGTATCTATTTGCATGGATCAGGGATAAGGTTATACCGCTGCTGGAACCTGAGTCATGGAGATGTTGGGGTTAAATAAAACATATCCGGAGGAGGTACCTTGGATTTATAACTATATATATATTAACAGTTGGACGACCGAGGGTCTCTTCTAAGGAGTGCAAAGTATGATCAAGGCGCCGAGGTACACGGTTGAGCCAAGGGTGACCGAGACGTATGAAACTATCCTGGCCATTCTTGGAAAGTCTTGACTATGATGCACTCGGCCCGAAGAAAACCCCACCTAGGGTGCGGTCTCGTAACTATAATCCATATAGGCAAAAAGGATAAGAGGCTGCGAAAGCAACTGGTTATTATTAAGACCGGATGAGAGGAGCTAGTCTTGTATGGCCGATGTACGCATCCTTGAATGGGCAACCAGGGGGATGATAAGGGAGACACCCTCCATTAGGGAGATGATAAGTGTCTAAAGACGCAAATGTCATGAGGCTTTATGTTTGCAAGAATATTTAGGCTTGTCATATTTGTGCAACAATTATACAGAGACAAAAAGCCGTGAGAAAAAGATAAGATGAGATCAATGGGTTTTTACATGAAAGTGTAAAGATGTCCTGTGATTTCATCGCAAGACGGCAATGTCATGGGGCTTTGTCTTCGCAAGAAAACTTAGACCTGTCATATTATCGCAAGAGAAATTGACAACATGCGGATAAGGCAAGATCAATGGGTCTTTACATGCGAGTGTAAGGACGTCCTGCAATTTTGTCGCCAAAAACAAAACATGGCAAAATAATACCTTTAACTAGGAAGGCAAAATAAGACCACAAGAGATCAAGAAATGGCTGCGATATTATAGCCAAAATTTACAAACAGATCTTATTCAGAAAATAATCTGCTTAATCATTCATGATTACAGATGAATAACAGAGGCAAGTATGGGAATGAGAAGAATGATAAAGTTGTTATTCATCTTTATATGACAGATTTACGCAGATAGTTACAAATTAATAATCATATTAATTAACCATATTACAAAATGAATTGTTCTCTAATGTATGCAGATAAAAACAAAAGAAATCTATACACTAAAGGACATTAGAAGCTGGAGAAATTCGCAGCAATATATTACAAGGAGAAAGGGATAAATGTACAAATATTACAAAAAGATTAAAAAGGAAGACAAAACTATTTAGATCCATCATTGACTTCGCCAGATTTTTCTTCTTCTTCTTCTTCTTCTTCTTCTTCTTCTTCTTCTTCTTCTTCTTCTTCTTCTTCTTCTTCTTCAGACTCTTCAGCTTCGCTATCAGAGATGATAAGATTACGGACGTTCTCTGGAATTTCATTTGCAAGATAAGGATATGCAGAATGGGGGATTTTATGATCATCACAGACCATTTTAATAGAATCATTGCGAACACCAACAAGAGTATTGCTAAAATTCTCCAGAGTAATCTGAAGTTGCTTTTTGAACTTGGAGCATTTTTCGTTGCGAGAAGACAGAAGTTTTGTGTGTTGCCCTTTCTCTTCTTCCAACTCTCCAATTCTTTGGCGATTTTTTTTCTTCAGATGCTGCGAACAAATGACAACATATTAATAAAATAGCGGAGAATCAATTAAAATATGGATTAGTGGAAAAATAAGAATAGCCACATTCTCTTTTAAAGATCATATCCTTAATTAAGGCAGAATGATCAGCTTGAAGACTAACATCTACACCTAAATTATTTCTGGCGTTATCAAGAATCTGTGCAGCCCAGGCAAACTCATCATCACTACTAATGAGAAGATGGGAGCGAATTTGATTTTCCTTCTTCACAAGATCATTATTCTCGCAGATAAGTCTGTCACTTTCAATTTGAATATCGAGAAGAGTTTTATGGAAATCTGCTAAAGCTTGAGCACTATTTTTAGCAATGAGGTCTTTTTCGTCAATAAGTTCATTGTACTTGGTTCTTAATATATTAGTTTCCTCTTTTGAATCAATATAGATGCGCTTAAATTTATTGGTTAAACCTAGTTGAATCTATGTTCAATTTTTAAGAGAAGAAATTTGGATCTAAGTTCATCTATAGAAAGAGATCTAATTTGATCATCTGAAAGGCTACTTGAATAATTATTAAGGCGATCAAGAAGGGTATCCTCATCTACAGGTTCAGGAAATGAGCGGAGGAATGCAGCCTTATCAGTAAGATCATAAACATCTGTAAAAATGGTTGCTTGAATAAGCTAAAATAGGATAAAAGAATTTAGAGAAAAGGGGAAGAATTCATACCATAGAGTTACTGGTTAGCTTTGTCAAGATCGGATATCTTTTGCTTGTCACTCGAAGCGTCGATTTCTAGCTGTTTATTTTTCTTGCGAAGTTCAGCGATTTCAGCTTCCAATTCTCTATCTTTCTTGCGAAGATTAGCATACTCAGATTCTAATTTTTCATTCTTCTCGCAAAGAATATTTTTTTTCTTTTCAAAAATTGCACGTCTCCTCTCCAAGTCTGAGGCAACAACGAAAGAAGCTCTTCCAGTCTGCGAAAGAAAGTAAAAATTTATCAAAACAAATGTAAATAAAAACCTTGCGAGGAAATAAGAATACCCAAATGTGGCGAAGAAATGAAAACATACCAGAATGCCGAGTGAATGTAAGAAACTTGGAGATAAAGATCTTGAAACCCCGCGAAGGGATTCATTATTCTCCAATATAGGGGCATCACAGACAATTGCCATAGATTTGAAAACTTCAGCAAGAGGAGTATCTCCAATCCCTAGCATGGTATCAGAGAATATGCTGGACAACTGAGACATAGAAGACTATGTTGGGAGGATTCCTTCGCAGAAGAAATATCAACATCATTATCATTGCCATCATCATCATTGTTATCATCGCTAGAACTCTCGTTAGACTGAAGAGTTGAATGAGATGGGGATTGTATTTTTCTTTTCTTTGAAAGAGGACCACCAGATTTCTCCTTGTGAGGAGTATCAGATTTCTCCTTGCGAGCAGCACCTTTGCCTTTTCCCTTGGTTTTCACAACTTGAACAGGTTCTATTTCTTCAATAACCTTCAAACACAGATAAAGATAAGAAATAGAGGCAACAATATATTTTTAAGAACCGTAAAGGAATATTTCTTACTTCATCTGTGAGTGATCTGAGAGCTAATAGAGTGTTGGGTTTCCCTAACTTATTGTAGCTAGCTTTCAGCCTTTTAATCTGGTAAAATTGGAGCAATCAGTGAGAGTATATATGAAAGTATGAGAAAAATAATGAAGATAAGAAAGAAACTCGAGAACGTACTTCTGTATTTCTTTCAGGCCAATTAAACACCCATGGTTGGTACTCTGCGAGGCTCGCAGGTAAAGCGTGAGAACCAGAGATGTATGGACCCTCAAAAAATAACAGGAAAATACACCATCTGTCATTACTAGAGTGACGCGGACCTTGATTGTTACCCGGATGCCAATCAATATCCAACATGAAAACTTTATCTTCAGCAACGTCATCCTTTTTTTGTAAGCGGACACCCCAACAAGTGCTATCCTTCCTCATGGGGCTAACTTCATAATTCACGAAGACGTTTTCTACAGTATACTTCGCATGAATGATTGGTACTTCAGCAAATTTAGGATTCTTAGCTTCAAAAGGGTAAGGAGATTCTTTACCAGCACCGCGAGTAGCGTACTCAATTAGCAAATGAATGCAGTCTCCACTCAACTGATATATAGCTCGCGAGAACTTAACATGAGAAAGTATTTGGTAGAATAAAGGAAGTTCAGGATCGTAAAGAGGAATGGGAAGGCCAGCTTCAAGTTGACCTAGCGAGACTATGATCTTCTCGTGATTACATGAATGATGAGAATAATTTATTAGAAAGTTCGGCTTTAGGGTGTTAATCAGGAACATAAGATAAAGTAAAACCCATGTTTGCAAGTTTCTTTTGCATATTTTCCAAAGCAAGTAGATTTTTACGACCAGCAGGAGCCATTTTTTAGAAAGTATGGGAATGAGAAAGAAGTTAGAAGATCAAAATAGTGAAAGAAATATTACAACGCAGCAGCAGATGCGGAATTTAAGGAAGAACAGTAAAATTGCAGAGAGAAGGAAGAAGAAGGTAAAAAGAATAAAAGAGAAGAATGAAGAAGATATATATAGAGGGAAAAAAATTCTCGAGAGGATAAGTGCATTCAATGCAAAGAAAAGACGTGAACGGTTGAAGCGCAGTGGTTGAAAAAGACATGTCAGAAATTGAATGGATGGAAAGATACGTGTAATAAATTTGGCAAAGAATGCAGAAACGTGTCAGAACAAAAGATAAACAGCTGCGGCATTTTAAAAAGTTTCAATTCTCATGATCTTTTCCCCTTCGCAGAAAAGGCATGAGAAAAGGAAATATGTAGGATCAGAATATCGCCGCAGTAATACTCCTGCTAGATTTACAACAACACACTGTGAGTGTCGCAGAATGATTGAAAGAATGACATAGCGGATGACGATAACTGAAACACGAGAAGAGCGTGATGATGCTGCGAAGATTACAAACGCCTGCGAGGATTAACACTACAACTACTGCGAGAGTATCACAAGTCAGATCCGAAAATAAAGGACAGCTTAGCTGTCATCCACTATGTAACTACCCTATATAAAGAGAGCTATAGACTCAGGATAGAGATCATTTTTTGAGTGTTGAGAAAGTTTTGAGGAGAGAGAAAGTTCTTGTGAGCGGTTGTATTCTTGATTTCTTACATTTCTTGTAAAATTTCTGAGAATCAATCAATAAAAGTGTTGTTCTTAATCTTCAAATATGTGTTGATTATTATGAATTCTTATGAGGGGTGTAGTGTAGGAATTCCTGCAACTACAACTGGGAGTTCTGTGAATATCTTATTCTATCATACCTATAAGACTGTGGGAGGCAGTGATGAGGATCTAATACCTTCAACTTACAAAATTTATGGTTTTAATGGTACTGCCAATAAGCCTAAATGGGGAAGTCACAATGCGGATTCCATTGAATGGGATATCTTCTAAGATTGTAATCTGTATTGTCGATGTAGAATCGCCATATAACGCCTTAATTGGCCTACCTTGGTTGCATGGGATTCTAGGTGTGGCATCGAATTTCCACCAGTGCATCAAGTTTCCTCATCCTAGTGGTATTGGAGTCATAAGAAATGTTATGAGATTGATGTAGAGTCCTGTGAAGAACGAACTGCAAAGAAGGAGAATTAGAGGTACCACGTCAAAGAAAGACAAAGAAGTGAGAGATTGATGGTTGATTCAATAGAACAGGGAGAAGAAGGAATGCTGCGAAGTCAATGCTTACTAAAAATGACAAGTGGAGAAAATATCGCAGAAGGTATGAAAGTAGTGAAAGACAACAAAAATGCAAACTGAGTACGCGAACATTGTGTTTGCAAACTGAGTACGCGAACAACATTTCTGGACTTTGGATTTGTCCAGCCATTCGAAAACAGGGTACTTGAAGAGCAGTTTCGGACTTGGCCTTATCTAGCCGTTCGCAAACAGGGTACGCGAACAACAGCTCCAAACCTTTTCACATGTAAATCAGTTCGCAAACAATAGTTCTGGACCTGAACTAAACTTGCACAGTTAGCATACAAAGTATACAACCTGTGTTATATCCAGACATTGTAGTTGTTTTAAAACTATCGTTTAATCATTGAAACATATTAGGAAGACAACAATGGTATCTTACACATACTAATAGCTTTAAGTAATTTTCAAGTGACTAATCTATCAATAAGAAACTTCCCAAGTTGACATCAAATGATTTTCTCACACAAATCATGTAAGATGTTCAAGGTAATTTTCACATGATTATCTTTGACTTAGTATTTAGTTTCCAACAAATAAATTGTCTCCAACTAAACTCGTCAAGTATACGATGAACTTATCTAAAGCTAATGTAGTTGTAGGAAATCCCACAATACATCCCTCACAAGAATTCATAATAATAAACACATCTTTATGATCAAGAACAACACTTTTTATTAATTGATTCTAGAAATGTTACCGGAAAGAAATGAAATCAAGAATACAAATATTGTTTTGGACTTTCTGTCTCCTCAAAACTTTCTCAACACTCCAAAAATTAATCTCCCCTTCCTTACGCCTATTTAACTCTTTATATAGGGTATTACATAGTGGATGACAGCTAAGATGTCCTTTAATTTCGGATCTGGCTTGCGGCATTTCGCAAGCTTACAAATGTTAATTTCGCAAATATCCTAAAATTCACTAGTTTGTCACACTTTCTTCATGTTTATGATGTCGTCATCTGTTATGTCACTTTTTCTTTTAGTCTGTGACGGCATCGCAATATTGTAAATGAAGATTTCGCAGGAGCATTGTTGGTGCGATATTCTGATCCTACATCTTGCCTCTTCCCATGTATTCTCTGCGAAAGGGAGAATGTCATGAGAAATTATACTTCAAAATGACGCAGCTGCTTATCTTTCCATGCATTTCTGTACTAACATGATTCCGTACTCTATGCAGTATTTATTACACGTATCTTTTCTTCCACCCAACTCTTGACACGTCTCTTCCAATCGTTAATTCTCAGCCGTTCACGTCTTCTCTTCGCATTAAATGTGTTTATCTTCTCGAGAATTCTCTTCCCTATATATGTTTTTTTCATTCTTCTATTTTATTCTTTTTTACTTCTTTCTCAACTTCTCTGCAACATTACTGTTCTTCCGTAAATTCTGTATCTGCTGCTGCTGTAACTTTTCCTTTTTCTTTCTTTTTCAAGTTTTAACTTCTCCTTCATTCCCATACTGATAATGCCTCCAATTGGTCGTCAAAATGAAATTTCCTTTGAAGAAACTCTGAAGGAATTCCTAACCAGAGGTTTTACTTTATCTCTCATTCCTGGTCAAAATTCTAAATCTGATATTTCACCAAACTATTTTCTGATCATCTTTGCAATCATGAAAAGATCATAGTTTCACTAGGTCAGCTTCAATATGGTCTTCCCATTCCTCTCTATGATCCTGAACTTCCTTTGTTTTACGAAATACTCTCTCATGAGAAATTCTCGTGAGCAGTTTATCAATTGAGTGGAGACTGTATTCGTCTAATGCTTGAATTTTCCAATCGTGGTGCTGGTAAGGGATCTCTTTATCCCTCAGAAGTTAAAGATCCTATATTCACCGGAGTTGTGATTGTTCCTGCGAAGTATACTGTAGAAAGTTTCTTTGAAAATTATGAAATAATTCCCATGAAGAGAAACAATATTTGCTGCGGCGTTCGCTTGAGAAAGAAGGACAATATCGACGATGATAAAATACTTATGCATGACATCGATTGGCACCCTGGAAATAATACAACCCCTCGTCATTCTAAAGATGATAAGTGGTGCATCTTCCCATTAATTCTAGAGGGTTCGTACATCTCTGGATCTCATGTTTTACCTGCGAATCTCGCCATTTACCAACCATGGGTGTTCAATTGGCCTGAGAAAGAGAAAGAGGTACGCTTCTTTCATTCAATTTATTGTCTTTACTTCTCTCCATATTTTATTAATCTTGCAAAAATTTCAGATTAATAGACTCAGAAGAAGCTACAAAAGGACTAGAAAATCAATCACCTTAGCAACACTTCATTCGATTATGGATGAAGTAAGAAACACTTTATTTTACTGTTTTTTAACAATATTGTTGCCTCTGTTTCTTATCTTCATTTGTGTGCGAAGATTGGTGTTGTAGTTGTGGAAAAAGAAGAGTCTAATGCTGCGAAGACCAAAGGAAAGGCTAAAAGTGCTCTTCGTAAGGAGAAATTTGTTGCCCCTCCTTCAAAGAAACGAAAAGTCCAATCTCCCTCTCCTTCAAATCTTCAATCTAGTGAAAGCTCTGATAATGACGATGATGATGTTGAAGATATTGATGCTTCTTTTTCCAAAAATGACTCTCCACCTGAATCCTATATGGCGCAGCTGTCTAGAATTTTATCTGATTCCATGCAAGGAATTGGAGATGATAATCTTACATGTAGTTTCAGGAAATCCCATAACACACCCATATAATATTATGATAATAATTTCTAGATCTAAATCTATTTCCTAACCAAAATAAAGATTAAAGTGCTAAAATTATAAACTAAGACACAAGATTTATGTGGTTCGACCAATGTGATCTACATCCACGGGGTTAGGGTTCTTCACTATGATTATTGAAATTATATTTGGGTTACATGGAGACTCCATTAATGAGTATTTGGAGCTCTAGATTTAGTTTTTGGGGAAGAAGATGATAAAGAAAATAAATTTCTCTCTTACAAAAAATATCTCCCTCTCGGAATGTGTTCCTCTCCTTTCTCTCTCCTGCTCTTCTCTTTATATATGTGTTTACATAGTGGATGAAAGCTCACATACAACTTATTTCCCCCTATTTTAGGATCCCTTACTACATTCTCGCAAGCTCTCTCCATAATTTCACAGGCTCTCTCTCTTGCTATGTTCTCACAAGCTTTCTCTATAATTTCACAAGGTCTTCATATCTTTCTCATGTTTTATGTTGTCGTTGTCTATTACGTCACTTATGTAATTAATTTGCAACATTTGAAATGTGTGGTAGAAGTTTTCGCAAGAGCGTTGTTGTTATGAGATTCTGCTCCTACATTTTCCCTATTTTCTCTTGAATATTGCTTGAAGAGCGATCTTTAAGAAAAAATCTATTGTTGTAGTAGTCTTTGATCTTTGTTGATGAAGGAACGAGCGAAAGAATACTGGACTTAAAAAGTACGTACTTGCCCCTATTCTTTTGCGAAGTTCCGAAGCTTTGCGAAGTAAATAAGAAGTATCATCTCTTGGAGTATGCGAAGTATGAAGTATCCTTGAAGAAGTATACGAAGTACTTAATCCTCGAAATATAAGAAGTATTCGTCCTTGAATGAGAGTGATAAGTATTGCCTATGTTCATGTGAAATTATTACTCCATTTTTGGTGAGACTTCTTGTTGTTCATTAGTGAACGTCCACTTTGGAAATGATTCTTGCCGAGAAGATAAAGAACATGAAATGTTTTCTTGGTAATCCATAGTTGCCTCTGTTCTTTATCTATGAGGGTAGAATTCTTGTAAAAGTGTTGAATGAGCAAATTTCTTCTCTATTCTTATCTTGCCTATGTCTTATGTTTTGTGTTCATGCGATAGTATAATCTCTTTAAGTTGCTTATAATTGGGCGAAATAATCTTATCCTGCAAAATAACCACATTCTGCGAAATTCTGACACATTCTTTGAAATTCTGAGTAATCCTGCAAAATTCTGAATAACCTTGCGAAATTATGAAATACCCTGCGAAATTCTAAAGTACTCTGCGAAATTATGAAGTACTCTGCGAAATTCTAAAGTACTCTGCGAAATTATGAAGTATTCTGCGAAATTCTGTATAATATTACTGAGAGATTCTGAATAGTATTTCGAATAACCCCGAATAATCTTGCGAACTTCTGAATATTTCGGAATTTTTTATAAAATACTTGTGCGAATTTAATGCTTATGTGACGATTATGTTATGAGATGTGTATGCAATGTTTATGCCATGAAATGCTTATGCAATGCTTTCATGATGCGAGTATGATGCTTGTATGATGAGAATGCTTATATATTGCAATGTATATCTAATGTTTGTGTTACTTAGATCATTTTGCCTCGGTAAAATTGATGTAGCTTTAATTCGCTTCCATTCTTCATTTTTCTGTTTTTGTCTCTAGTATATGCACTCCTCTTTGCATATTTATTGTTCTCGCAAGTTCATTTTTCCTCATCTTTCTTGCTAATTGTATCTCATTATTTTATTGTCTCCACTGTTTATTCCTGCACTATTAGTCTCGCATAATATAATATAATTAAAATATCAAAGGTGCATCATTTTCACTATCTTAATTTCATTTCAGTATATATGTTCGCAAGCTTGTTTGCTCACATATAATCATTTTCGCAAGCTTATTTTCTTACTTTCTTATGTGGTCTTATTTTGCCTTCCTATTTAAAGGTCTTATTTCGCCACGTTTCTTTTTTATTTGCGACAAAATCGCAAGACGTCTTTACACATTCATGTATTGACCCCATTGATCTTGTCTTATCTCTTGTATTATGGCCTTAGCAGGATATTTTTCATGCGATAATATGACAAGCCTAAATATTCTTGCGAACATAAAGCCCCATGACATTGCCGTCTTGCGACAAAATCGCAGGACGTCTTTACATTTTCATGCAAAAACCCATTGATCTCGTTTTATCTTTTCTCTTGGATTTTTACCTCTTTATATTTGTTAAACAAATATAACAAGCCTAAATTTTCTTGCGAAAATAAAGCCTCATGACATTTGCGTCTTAAGACACTTATCAGCTCCCTAATGGATGGTGCCGCCCTTATCTTCCCCCCGGTTTCCCCTTCAAGGAGGCGTACATCGGCCATAAAAGACTAGCTCCTCCCATCCGGCTTTACCAACACCAGTTTTTTTCGCAGCCTCTTATCCTTTTTGCCTATATGGCTTATAGTTACGAAACTGCACCCTAAGTGGGGTTTTCTTCAGGCCGAGTGCATCATAGTCAAGACTTGCCAAGAATGGCCAGGGTAGTTTCATACGCCCCGGGCACCCTTGGCTCAACCGTGTACCTCGACGCCTTGATCATACTTTGCACTCCTTAGGAGAGACCCTCGGTAGTACAACTTTTAATATATATATATAGTTGGAAATTCAAGGTACCTCTCCTGTATGGGCTTTCATTGACCCCAAATCTCCATGAATCAGGTTCCAGCAGCGGTATAACCTTATCCCTGATCCATGCAAAGAGATACCCCCTTATATGACGCACTTTAGGTCTTACATTTGCCTCTTGCGGAATTTTATTCGCGAACTAGGGTGTACGCCATAAGGTTCATCCCATTATATTTGTTTCTCTGCGAAATTTTTGCGTTTCTTTATTATTTCATTCATTCTTTCATTCATTCTATTATTTATGTCATTTCTTCCATTCACTCTTTCATTCTCATAATATCATATCATTTGAAGCGAAGTAAATATTCAAGAGAAATAAGAATTTAGATTAGTATTCAACATTTCTTAATCAAAAATTTTCATTTAATTGAAAGTTCAAATCGTTTTTCTTTGTTTTGATTTCCTTTGTATAAATTATTTCGTCTCATTCGATAAACATCTTTCATGGAAATGATCCTAATGAGGTCTTACGGAGCCTGTTGATGGAAGGTCTTACTATCCTGTTGATGGAAGGTCTTATTTTTCCTCCTAATACTCTCCATGTTAGATATCATTCTCCTTTGAAACAAAGCAAATATTTAAGGGAAATATATAAATTGATCTGCGAGATATTTTTTTCGGTTTCTCTTATAATTGTGAAATCTTTGTAATTCTAAAATCTTTGTAATTCTGCGAATGTATCGCGTTCTGTAAACCAAATCAAAAATCTTTGAAATCTTAAAAATATTAGAAATCTTCTTTGAAATCTTGCGATTGTATCGCTTTTTGGAAATTAAATCAAAAATCTTTTATTTGTGGTAAGTAAAATGTTCTAGGAAAGGGTACTTAGCTCTTATGCGAGTTGTATGAATGTCTCGCAGCAAAAAGAAGAGTGAGAGATGAGACTTGAACCCTTGACCTGCCTCTTGCATTTTCTCACAACAAACCAACTGCGCTAACCCTCTCTTGTGAATTAATCAAAGATCTTGCGAAGTAATCAAAGTTTAACTATTCGAGAGACAATTATGTAGAAATTTCGCATAACAAAAATAAACTTGCGAGAAGCAAGAATTAATCCCGCGACGTGCTGCTTGCATTCATGCCTCCCAACCAAATGTGCTAGTTATCTTGCTTGCAGAATTTCTCTGTGAAATTATCATGAATTCTATTCTGTGAGAAATAATCAAAGGATGACTTACGAAGTAAGCATAACCAAAATAAATATGCGAGAGGAAAGAATTGATCCCTTGTCCTACTTCTTGTGATGTACCACATTGAACCATCTGTGCTAATCCTCCTCTGCGAAATGTCCGTGCGAAATAATCATCAACTTTCTTCTGTGTGGAATATACCTGCGAAATTATCAAGAATTTTGCGAAAAAATATGCATGTGTTGGGACTTGAACTCGCGACCATGAAATCATTAACTTTGCAGATCACCAACTGTGCTGCCTCTTGCTTGCGAAATAATGAAACAATGCTGCGAAATTATTCATTTTTTCACCCTATGTAAAAAGAAGAAAACTATGCTCGCAGGCGAATTCGAACATGTGACCACAAACTCACATACCATTCTTTGGACCAACTGTTCAAGAACCTCTCTGCGAAATTAGCGCAGAACTTTTTTACTTATTCTTTTATTCGCTAATGAAAATGAGAAGAAAATGAAAAATATGTATCTCTGCGAATTTGAACCCGTGACCTATTTGTTGCTCTCGCAGCCTTGAACCATCTGTGCGAATTTCTGTTTGTGATAGAAATTGCAGCGTCTACCTCTTATCTTCTCTTCATCCCTCCTTAATTTCTTTCACATTTGCCTTCTTCTCCTGAACATAAAAATCTTCCATCCAAACTTTGGTTTTCTTCCTTAAATTCACCACATCAACTAATTTTTTCTCCTACTCTTTTCATGTCTTTGAATTGTTGATGATGTTTACTCCCTGAAACTGTAATTTCTTCCATGAAATTTCCATTTTTGAACCCAATTTTTTTAGATCTTGAAAAATATGAACATTAGCAAATATTCATGGAAATCTCTTGAACCAATCAAGCTACATGAAGGATAAATCCTTTACTCTCCCTGTTTCTAGCGCCAAAATGTAGTTGCAGGAAATCCCACAACACACCCCATATAATATTATGATAATAATTTCTAGATCTAAATCTATTTCCTAACCAAAATAAAGATTAAAGTGCTAAAAATTATAAAATAAGACACAAGATTTACGTGGTTCGACCAATGTGATCTACATCCACGGGGTTAGGGTTCTTCACTATGATTATTGAAATTACATTTGGGTTACATGGAGACTCCATTAATGAGTATTTGGAGCTCTAGATTTAGTTTTGGGGAAGAAGATGATAAATAAAATAATTTTCTCTCTTACAAAAAATATCTCCCTCTTGAAATGTGTTCCTCTCCTTTCTCTCTCATGTTCTTCTCTTTATATAGTTGTTTACATAGTGGATGACATCTCACATACAACTTATATTCCCCCTATTTTAGGATCCCTTACTACATTCTCGCAAGCTCTCTCCATAATTTCGCAGTCTCTCTCTCTCTAGCTATGTTCTTGCAAGATTTCTATATAATTTCACAAGGTCTTCATATCTTTCTCATGTTTTATGTTGTCGCTGTCTATTATGTCACTTCTGTAATTAATTTGCGACATTTGGAATGTGTGGTAGAAGTTTTCGCAAGAGCGTTGTTGTTGTGAGATTCTGCTCCTACATTACCAATACATGCAGGTCCATAGCTGCTATCTGTGATACCCCTCTCTTAGAGATTAATGAGTCTCTTCGCAGGGTTTCAAGATCTATATCTCCAAGTTTCTTACATTCGCTTAATAGATTGGTAAGTTTTCATACTTATATTTTTCTTTTTTTTGTCTTGAGTTCATAGCTTACGCTGAAAATTCGCTGCATTATTTCGCAGGCTGGGAAAGCTTCTTTTGCTGTTGCCTCAGACTTGGAAAAAAGGCGTGCGGCTTTTAAAAAGAAAAATCTTGAACTTCGTAAGAAGAATGAAAAACTGGAGGCTGAAATTGTTGGCCTTCGCGAAAAGAATAAACAATTGGAATCTGAAGCTGCTACCCAGAAAAATAAAATTTCTAGCCTTCAAAATGCAAACAAGAAACTCTATGGTATGGGATTTTTCTTCTTCTCCCTTATTTTGTTTTCTCGTTACTTTTCCTTATTTGATTTACCATTTTCGTAGACGTTTATGGTCTTTCTGATGAAGCCATTCTTCTTCATTCATTTCCCAATCTTATGGTTGATGACACTCTTCTTGTATATCTAAATACTTCTCTAAATAGTTTTTCAAATGATAAGATTGAATCTCTTCCCATAAATGAACTCAGATCCAAATTTCGCCTCTTAGAAATTGAACATAGGTCCAGTTTGAATTTAGCCAACAAATATAAGCGTTTCTATCTTAACTCCAAGGAGGAAATCAATACTTTAAGAACAAATAATAATGACCTCATAGATGATAAAGATCGCATTGCTAAACAAGGTGCTCAAGCTTTAGAGAAGTTCCAAGAAACCCTTCTTGAGGTCCAAATCGAACGAGATGAATTTAAACGTAAAAATGTTGTGCTTTTCGAAAGAGAAAATCAAATGCGTTCCCGTCTTATCGTAAATAATGATGATGAATTCGCTTGGGCTGCGAAAGTCTTAGATGATGGCAGAAGTAATCTAGGTGTAAATGTTAGTCTCCACACTGAGCACACAACCTTGGTTAGAGATATGATTTCTGACAGAGAAGGTTGTTTACTGTTCTTCCTTACTTTATTTTTTATTTTTCATAGATTACCACCCAGTTGTTAACTTATTGTTGTACTTTCGCAGAATCTGAAGAGAGATTTCACAAAATAATTGAAGAACTTGAAAATAAGAAAGCGAAACTCACAAAGGATCTTTCTTCTCGCAATGAGAAATGTTCTAGACTGAAGAACCAACTAAAGATCACTATTGCGAATATTAAGAATGATGTTGTTCTTTTTAGCAATCAAAATATTAAAATGGATTGTGATGACAACAACATTACTCACTCTGCATACCCTTGCCTCTTAGATGCAGTTCCAAAGAATGTTCCTAGTCTGGTTATCTCTGATAGTGAAGTTAGCGAATATGAAAATGAAGAATCTGAAGAAGATGAAAAATCTGAAGAAAATAAAGAAGAGAGCTCTGGGGAAGGGGTTGATGAAGAGACTGAAGAATCAAGCAAGAAATAAATTTTGCTTTCTTTTTTCACTTTTTGTAAAATCTGTATATTTGTTCTTCTTGCGAATTTCTTGTAATCTATTACTGTGAATTTCTTCAATCTTCAATACAATCTCTATTTCTTTTGTTTCTTCCTGCACATGTTAGAAAAAACAACCCTTTTTTGCAATATGATTAATCAATATATAATTAATTTTTTCATTTTATGTGTAAATCTATCATATGGAGACAAAAAACATTTTCTCATTTCATGCATTCCCATATTTGCCTCTGTTTTTTTGTATTCAAATGAGAGATTAAATAAATTACCTTCTGATGATAAGGTTGGCATGAAATCTTTTGGTATGGTTTTACCATAATTTCGCAGTCATTTCTGCATAATTTTGTAATCACATATTTTAAGATTGTATTATGTTTTATTTTCTGATGTGGTCTTATTTTGCCTTCCTAAGTAAAGGTCTTATTATGCCACCTCTTGTCATTGCGACAAAATTGCAGGACGTTTCTGCACTTTTATGCAGAAACCATTGATCTTGCCTTAACTTTTTATTTTGTCAATTTTGTTGCGGCAATATGACAGGTCTAAATTTTCTTTCGAAAATAAAGTCCCATGACATTGTCGTCTTGCGACGAAATCGCAGGACGTCCTTACACTTTCATGTAAAAACCCATTGATCTCGTCTTACCTTTTTATCTTGTATTATTTCCTCTTCAGGATTGTCGCACAAATATGACAAGCCTTGATACTCCCGTAAGTAAAACTCCTCATGACATTTGCTTCTTAAGACACTTATCAGCTCCCTAATGGAAGGTGATGCCCTTATCTTCCCCCTGGTTGCCTCTTCAAGGAGACGTTCTTCTGCCATCCAAGACTAGCTCCTCCCATCCGGTCTTGACAACAACCAGTTGTTTTCGCAGCCTCTTATCCCTTTTGCCTATATGGCTTATGGTTACGAGACTACACCCTAAGTGGGGTTTTCTTCGGGCCGAGTGCATAATAGTCAAGACTTTCCAATAATAGCCAGGGTAGTTTCATACGCCCCGGACACTCTTGGCTCAACCGTGTACCTCGGTGCCTTGATCATACTCTGCAATCCTTAGGAGAGTCCTTATTACCTTAGTCGCCCAACTTAAGTCATATGCTTAAGTTGAGAATCCAAGGTTCCTTTCCTTGATGGGCTTTATTGAAACCAAATCTCCATGAATCATGTTCCAGTAGCGGTGTCACCTTATCTGTAGGATCAGAATATCGCTACAACACTTCTCTGCGAGATTAACAACACTTCTTTGCGAGCGTCATCGCAAGATCTTCAACAACACTTAGCGAGTAATACAAAAGAGTGACGTAATGGCTGACGATTGAAGAAACATGAGAATAACATGATTGTTCTGCGATGGTTACAAAACCTGCGAGAACCAACATTAATACTCTCGCAATATGATCGCAGAGTAGATCCGAAATAAGAGGAAAACTTAGCTGTCATCCATTATGTAATTTCATATATAAAGGGTTCCAATAGATTCAGAGAAGGGTGATGTATTTTTGAGAGTTGAGAAAGTCTTGAGGAGAGAGGAACTACAAGAGAAAAGTTGTATTCTTGAGTTCTTAAATTTTTTGTAAACATTTCTGAGAATCATATAATAAAGTGTCGTTCTTAATCTTCAAATTTGGGTTGATTATTGTAGATTCTTAACAAGGGTGTAGTGTAGGATTTCCTGCAACTACATTTTGGCGTCCGAAACAGGGATTGAATTAACGAAAATCACAGAAAAATTGAAGAAGAAGATAAGACTTGTTCAAGATTAAGAAAATATCATTAAGCAAATTGGTGAAATAATTAAAGGAAGAATGATCAGAATCAAAGAAGATTGTAGAAAATTGGAGTATGAAATGGTAACAAGAACAATGATTGATAGATTTCATGAAAATATTAAGGGAAAGATACATAAACGGGATTTCGAAGGAAGGAAGATTATGATAGTAGAGAAAATATCATCATTGAAAGATTGAGAAAAGCAGGAGATCACATTTACAGCAGCAGAAGTACCAGAAGTAAATCTAAGTCATACATCTCCTTTGGTAATCAAGGTATCCACTATACCAATGAGAAAGGAGGAATCAATAAGATCTGTAGAAGAGTGGGCTATGAATTGAACTTTGGTGGATGCAGGAAGTTCTGTGGATATAATATTTTATCATACTTTTAAGAAAATGGGATATAAGGATGAAGAAATGTCTTGTTCAACATATCATATTCATGGCTTTGGAAAATCTTTAACAAAACCTAAAGGTGAAATAGTGGTACGAATTCCGTTAGGAGAGATTGAAACACAAGTAACATTATGTGTGGTAGATGTGGAATAACCGTATAACATGATATTGGGAAGACCGTGGATACATGCAATCAAGGCTGTAGCATCAACATTGCATCAATGCATCAAATTCCCTATGCCCAGTGGAATTGGAGAAATTAGAAGAGATACAGATTTTGCGAAGCTGTGTTACTAAATTGAAGTGAGAAATTGTGAATAGCGTCCAAAACTGCGGAAAACTCGCAGACAATTGGCGAAAGAAACAAATAAGGAAGAAGAATTTAAAGTTTACATGATAAGAGCAAAAGAAGGAAAAGGAATACCCAGTGAAGTCTCGCAAGAAGGAGATGAACTTGCGAGAGTTATGAAAACACCAACACCAATGGGAGAACCTGAAGCCAGTTACACTGCAGCAGAACCAACAAAGGAAGTAAGTATTGGGAGTGAAGAAGAGCCTAAAATATTGAAAATTGGGACTAAAATGGAGGCAGATGAGGAAGAACGAACTATAAATCTTTTGCGAGAATAAAAAGACATCTTCGCGTGGAACATGGATGAAATTCCAGGGATAGATCCCTCAATAGCATGTCATAAGTTAGAAATAAACAAAGATGTAAGACCATTTAAACAAAGAATAAGGAAAATCGCAACAACATACCATTCCCAAATAGAAGAAGAGTTACAGAAAATGCTTGATGCAGGAATTATAAGGCAAGCAAAATATCCATAATGGATTGCAAATATGGTGGTGGTCCCAAAAAAGAACAAAGGGATAAGAATTTGCATAGACTTTACTGATTTAAACAAAGCTTGTCCTAAAAACAGTTTCCCATTACCAGATATCCCACAAATGGTTGAATCAGCAGCGGGAAATTCAAGAATATCTTCATTGGATGGATAGAAAGGATATAATCAAATTCCTCTCGCTGAAGAAGATCAAGAGCATACCGCATTTTTTGCTCCAAGAGGATTATATTGTTATACAAAGATACCCTTTGGCTTACGAAATACTGGTGCAACATATCAGAGAATGGTGGAGAAGGTGTTTGCAAAGTGGATCCACAAAATATTAGAAGTGTATGTAGATGATATGCTAATTAAAAGTAAAGAAGCTGAGAATCATGAGCAAGATTTGAAAGAGATTTTTGATCAAATGCAACAATTTAATATCAAAGTGAATCCTGATAATTGTACTTTTGGAGTAACTTCGGGAAATTTTTTGGGGTATATTGTATCAAAAGAAGGAATACACGTTGCTCCCGAAAAAGTGCAAGAGATTCGCGATATTCCAACGCCCGCGACGGTTAAAGATGTACAAAAACTGAATGGACTCTTAGCTTCGTTAGGAAGATTCATCTCGCGATCTTCAGACAAGTGCAAACACTTTTTCGATATACTTAAGAAGGGAACAAAATTCAAGTGGACATATAAATGTGAAAAGGCTTTCCAAGGAATTAAAGAACACTTAATGAACATATTTATTTTACAAAAAGCTGAACCAGGAGAAGAACTATTGATTTATCTAGCGACAACCACATACGCGCTAAGTGCAGTATTGCTGCGAGTAGATGAAGGGGTGGAGAAGCCAATTTATTATATCAGCAAAACATTTAATTCTGCAGAAAGAAATTACTCAAAAATTGAGAAGTTAATTCTAGCATTGGTACATGCAACTTTCAAGATTTGTATCTACTTTCAAGCACATAAGGTCAAAGTGTTAACAAAAGTACCAATTGAATCAGTAATGAAAAATTCAAAAAGATCAGGCAGAGTTGAGAGATGGAATGCACAAGTAGGACACTTTGATATTCAATATGAAATTCTATATTCGCCAAAGTCACAAGTTATAGCAGATTTCTTAGCTGAATTTCCTTTAGAAGATGATGAAGTTGTGGAAGAGATGATGGATATAGAAGAGGAACATGGAGATCCAAAAGAGCTATTAACAGAACCCAATAGATGGGAAATATTAGTTGATGGATCATCAAATGGAGAGGGAAATGGGATTGGAGTTGTTTTTATTTCGCCAGAGGGAGAAAAAATAGCTTTTTCATTTAGATTGGAATTTACATCCACTAATAATGAGACAAAATATGAGGTCGTGATTCATGCTTTAAAATTTGCGATCGAAATGAAGTTAGAAAATGATAGAATCACCAGAGATTATCAATTGGTTATTCGCCAAATAAAAGGAGAATACACAACAAATGAACCATCCTTGAGAAAATACAAAAGACTTGTTGAAGAATTGTCTGCGAGAATTCCAAAAATAAAATGGAGACACATATCAAGGAAAGATAATAAACTCGCAGATGCTTTTGCTTTCATATCCAGCATGATGACAAATCCAACTGCGAGATGCATAAAAATTCAAACACTTTTATTACCATCGATAAACAAGGAAGAAGAAGAGACAGATGTGATGATGGTAGAAGCTGGCGAGGAAGAATCAAAGAGCAACGTTACAGATTGGCGAGCAGATCTTCATGCATACTTGGCGAGAGAATAAATTCCAAGAAATCGATTAGAGGCACATAAATTAAAAAGTAGGGCAACCAACTATGAGCTAAGAGATGGAGTATTATATCGCAGATCTTTTAGTGGACCATCGCTAAGATGCTTGACGAGGGAAGAAGGACAAAAGGTGTTAAAGATGTTGCATAGTGGGGATGCTGGTAATCATAGTGGAGGAATATCTTTGGCATATATAACAAAAATGCAAGTCTATTACTAGCCATATATGCATGAAGATGCAAAGCAACTCTCAAGACGTTGCGAAAATTTCCAGCGATATGGAAAGAAGATACATGCACCAGGAACACCATTGTCATCTTCAAAAAGTGTATGGCCTTTTGGGAAATGGGGACTAGATATTGTGGGGCCATTTGTGTCTGGTTCTGGATAAAGAAGATATCTAATTATTGCAACAGATTATTTCACAAAGTGGGGAGAAGTAAAAGCAGTACAACATATCCGCGATAAATATATTTTTACATTTATATTTGAAAATATAATTTGCAGATTTGGGATTCCAGCACAGTTGGTGTCTGATAATGGAAAGCAATTTAAAGGGAAGAATATAGAATTGCTACTCAATGCATTTAAGATAAAATGTGGAAAATCTACTCCTTTATACCCACAAGAAAATGGTCAGGCTTAGGCAACCAATAATACAATCGCAGAAATCTTAAAAAAAAAGCTAGAAGGATACCACATGGCATGGTGCGAGCAAGTGCATAATGCAATATGGGCTTACAATACAACTATATGAGAAGCACCTGGAATGTCACCTTTTGTCTAACATATGGGGTTGAAGCTGTGTTACCAACAAAAGTTGTTATTCCTACAACAAAAAGAGAATTCGATTCTCCTAAATTAGTTGTTTTTAATTCCACTATTTCAACGATGGAATGGAATTCAACTCCAGGGAAAAGAGCATGAAAATATGTCATTACCCTTAACAAAACTTATTTCAAAAATCAACCTGATCTCCTGAAACTTTTATCCAGAGAGAAAAGGGAACTAGGTGGATCATAAACCACAGTCAGTAAAATTATATCGGATTCAGGGATCGGATTTTGATTTTTCAGTCTATTCGATCAAAACATAAGATTCAGATTTGATTTTTTCTGAACTTGATTTGAATCATATAAAAATCAAGGGTATTAGGGTATTTTGTGTGAACATCTTCTCAGTTCCTTATTCTTTGGTTATAAAGATTGAACCAAACAATAAATTTCTAATAAGGAAATTCAATCCCGATAATCTGAGCCGAACACGTTGTTAGATCAAATATCAAGGCTTGGAAATCTGTTTGCAATAGACAAAGCTAGACACCTCACAAATCCTTAATACTTACACTTTGTTAGTTGAGAAACCTGGATTCTTAATCGCCTCTCAGGAACAATTGTGAACTAATCAATTAAGAATAGTTTTCAGATATCTATCTTAAGGAATCAAAAAGTCTGAGATAGAGAGAACTCTGTGATTTGTATCTATCTTGCCCGAAAGAGATTACGAAAACATCGATAATAGAAAATCAAGACCAGGATACACGAAAGATGAATGTAAAATAATCGAACCTAGCTTCACGAATCTCTGTCATTCAGTTCATTGACCTAATTTTGTTTCTTATAGGAAACCTGTCAATAGAGGACGATATTAGAAATGAGTGTCTCTAATTGTAGATGTTCAAGATGGAGGGTTTCTTAGAATTTAAGCTAAGTTAAATTTAGATTCACGCAAATAGTTTCTCTGCTTGGACGAAATTCTAATTAGGGTTTCAAGTAAGCATGTGACAAGATTGTCTTGAAATCACCTAGAAGAATATACACAGTGGTCCGGTTTTGGAACCATGTATAATTACCTTTCTTGGAAATCACACCTTTCGAACTAATATGAAATATCGTATTCATTTAAACACATAAATCCCATTTTAATCATGATTCATATATACAAGGTGTTTTAGTGATGTCTTAAAGGTGTTTATGAGAGTCGTAGAAATGCTAAACATATTTTAGAAATAAGTCTTTGAGCATCTGCTAATATTCACTAGGACCGTTGGTGAAACGGTTCGTGAACCGTCGGTCGGGCAGTTCATGAATTCAGGGTGCTATGGTTCATGAAATGTTCAACGACTAGTGAACTCATATGTCAACAGTTCTGTGAACTGGGTTCGCCAACCATTGGCCTTTCACTAAGTTCATATCACCACATTTTGTGAACTGTCCCATTCATAACTTAACGGTTTGCGAACTGGGTTTACCAAGCTACCTATATTTTGAACTTCAGATATCTATGGTTTGTGAAGTGGTTCGCCAACCTACCCTCATCCTAAATTTCAGTAGTTCTGAAATGCTCTCTTTTGATGTTGGGACCTCCCCATTTGCCATTGATATAAATATCATTGCTTGGGTAATTTTCAAATGATCCACAACATTAATTCTTGAACAATAAATTATTCAGAACTAATATTGTCAAGAACTAATGAACATCCATTTCTTAAATCATATTTCGAGATGCTTAACAAGATAAGCTTGACTCGAAATTTCTTCTTTGCAAGAAATCTACTAGAAGTCATACGACATAGTCTCATAAAGATAATATGTTTGTTGATGGTGGATCTCCGGCAAGGGCTAAATTCGTAAAATCATGATACTGCATGTTTCTGACCAGGTTTAAGGAATGTATGTGAAGATTCATATTTTATGATGAATATGTTTCTCGAAAGGCATTCCAGCTGAGCGTTTGATGCTTCACACATTTCATCATCACCTATACATATAATCAAAATGATTAGGCGGCTCCTAGACATAATGTTTGTTAGAGAGCTTAACGCCTTCAGGACGTCACGCTGCTCGTTGTTCACTGACTACGTACAAAGACCGTGTATAGAATCTCTTAATGATTGGGCGGTTCCTAGACATAATGTTTGTTAAAGAGCTTAATGCCTTCAGAACGTCACGCTACTCATTGTTCCCTGACTATATGATGGTTATTTTTAATGATGTTGTAGTAATTGTTCGTTCAAGACTTGTGGATTTTAGACTTAATTTTAAAACTATAAATGTAGCAAACTCAAAAATAAGAAGTGTTGTGAAAGTTATGGAGGAGACTGTGGCTATGGATTCCACTATTTACCAATATAAAAGTGATTTAAATTCTCTAATTATAATCATGCAAATCATGCATTCAAATTGATTCTAGATATTGCAAAAGTTGATTTTTAGAAATAACAATTGTAGGTCGAAAGTATGGGACATCAAAACCCTAGGCTAGAATGCTCCATCAATTGAAATGACAATTGTTTAACAAAAACCATTTTATAAATTTATTTATCAAGGCAAATAATCATATAATAATTGCATAAATTAAATAAAATAGAGAATACCACTTTTCATTGGCGAAATAGCTTCCTCTGTCTCCCCAGAGGATGGTTTAGCTCATTATAATGGAAACACGCTCAAAAGTTGATTTCATTGCTCAAAAGGTGTTCACAAATAATGAAATGGGAGAAAATAATGATTAAACCGGGTTGTGACACTTATATTTGTTACAAATTCAGTTGTTTCAAAGAACGATAAAGATGTACAGTCGATGTCACTGTAGCATGAATGACTGTCGCAGAGAATATTTTGTTCTTCCCAGTAGCAGCAACCGAAAAGTTCTATGCAACTCGATTCTCTCCTATGTCTTCTCCCAATTCTCTCCCAAACTCTCTGTCCTCCTTCCTAAGATAACCAACACCCTTTACAAAGCAAACATGAACAAGAAATCTCGCAGTAAAGTCTCCAATCTTCTCATTACTTGGGACTAATATATTTTTATATTTATGGGATTATTTCCTTCTTTATATCTTTCTTGCATTGCATATAGGCTAACACACTCCTAACAGACCACAACACGTACCAGAAACGCTGTAGACTGATTAATATTCACTCTAACCACACGAAATCCCGTGTATTTCTCCTCCCATAACCGTGTTGCTCTGGTTTTCTTCATTTCGATGATTCAACCACTTCTAATCGAAACCATTGATCACACAATCCATGTTTAGATCTATCAAGTTCATCCCATCAAATTCACCCCTTTAGTCTTCTCAAAAGCGGTCCAAAATGCCAACCTTAATTTTTTCCACTTAAGAACTCCATTTCCCGCCAAAATCCAAGTTCAAACAAAGGGGATAACCTCCCCCTAACAGAGATGTGGGTGCAAATAGTAGATTCCTTGAGGGGTGCCTGGGGGGTTCCCTTATCCATGTGAGGGTACCTTTAGTACTTTTCTCTAGGGGTCTAAATAGCACTTTTCGAGCAATTTTTTCCACACAAGTGTAATTCTCCAATAACACCTATACAAACATAAAAACACCATAATAAGTAAAAATTCAAGCACTAACAATACAGATACTGAGGACAATTTATACACAAAAAATGTGTCTATCACTATACACCCCTCGGAACGAATATGATTCTTCAATTATCTCATATCTCGATTCTGCAAATAGATTAATTCTAGTGTGTCATTCATCAACTGAATTCCTAGAAAATAATCTAGTATATCTATTACTCCGTTCCATGGATGATCCTCAGCTGGATTCCATGGATTAGTAATGGATAACCATTTTATCTCATTACTCCGTTCCCTAAATCCCCAGCTGGATTCCATGGATTGGTAATAGATACTCAACTTATTTTATTACTCTGTTTCATGAATCATTCTCAGCTGAATTTCATGAATTAGTAATAAATATTCAACAATCGGTATTTGGGCCATCACCGAGTAAGCCCCGAGAAAATGGTGCAAGTGTACTTGAAAATAATGCACAAACGAGCACCCGAATGCACGAACGAGCATTCAAAAATATGAACGAACGAGGAACTTATGAAGAAAAATAATAAAATAAACAAGAGGCATGGGACCAAGCCCACCGGCCGGCCGGACATGCCGTCGTCGCCGGTCCTCTCTTCCATTATTTTATTCTATTTAAAAAATAATAATAATTCAAAATTCAAAATTCAAAGGATCCTCAACAGACAGGAAACTAGTCGGGAGCCGAGCAACAAGCTAGGCTCCAACCCCTTTTTGTAGTACCACACTTAGCCTATGAAAAAGAAAATCTCCAACTCGCACATTAGCATCATAGCTGGCCATGTAGTTACGAAGACGTTTAACGAACTCAGTCGTCGTATCCCCAAATTCGCCAAGAGTAGTAAAGGCCAAAGCACCAAAACCATAGCCTTGCAAAGTACACTTTTCCAAATACTTGGTATTCTTACGAGTCACATCCTCCTTAATATCTTGACACAGCTTCAAAGTACGATTACCATTTCCAGCAAAGGGAGAAACAACCGTCACATCCAAGCAAACATCCCGTCCATTATCCGAATGAAGCACAAGAATATCAGCTGGCCTCAAAGGCAATCAACATGAGGACTTCCCAAGAGGTCACCTCATGGAGACTCCCTCATTTGAGCAAACTCCCTCGTTCGATCGAAACTTTTAGTTTCTCCATACTTTCCATCAAACAGTGAAAAAATAGGGAAAGGTGTCACGGGACCGGGCCACCTAGACGGATGGACATGCCCTAGCTGTGGCCGGTCCCACAACTAAAAATCCCTTATTTTCTCATATTATAATTTCCTTCATCTTATGAAACTGCATCGTTTGAGTGAAAACCTTAGTTTTTCAATATTTTCTCAAATATTTCTCAAACCATGAAAAAACCAAAAAGTCAAATGGTCACATGACCGACTAGGCTTCTCACGTCAAAAATTAAAATATTATTATTTTAATATTCTCAAAATATCGATCGCATGAGAAAACTTCTAGTTGCTCATTCAAGCAAAATTGAGAGTTTCAGTCAAGATCAAACTCTTCTGAAAATCCAAGATATTGCTCAAACGCGCACCAGAAAATACCAAAACTCTTAGGACTGAGACACGGATGGTAGTGTGACATGGGCATGCCACCTTGACAGATCATGGTCGGCCTTTAGGCTTGCAAGGAGCCGGTCCCACACTCTTTCGGAATTTTGACCTAATTATCTCTCAATTGTTCATATTGGGTCCAAACTCTCTCCAACCAACTTGGTACTCGCTTAATCGACCGTCAGCTGGTCCCATGACCACCAAAGGCCGGTCACATGACCCCTTGGTAGGTCCCTTATCTCTCCACAACTAGCTTTTACTACCTAACGCTCACACGAGCACTATTTTAATAAATAATTAAACCAACATTTGATCGTTCGTTCACCAACTGGTCAACAAAGGACTTTGGTGCATGCTCACACGATCACTTAGGCGCTACATGTTCGACCATCATCCCATGAAGCCGGTCATTCCTTCACTCAGTGACTTATTTTCAGTAAATCATCAATTGATCAACAATTGATCAAAATTAGGGTTTCAAACAAATGCTCTGTAAATCATAATTCTGAGTGACTTCAAACACTAATAATTTTATGTTGATCCAGCAATCAACATCTGGGTTAAATATATAATATTCAGTCCAACTACCAATATTTTAATTAATATTTTATTTGGCCACATTACCAATAATTTATCGAATGAGCAATACTTGCTCAGATGCTCGAATATTGATTCGACTATCAATATTCAGTAATTTATCGAATTAGCAATACTTGCTCAGATGCTCGAATATTGATTCAAGAAATCAAGATATAATTTTTTTTGATCTAACATTGAGAATAAGCTTGAGATACCAAAACTTGTGAGTTCGATCGAGCAGTGCTCTAACAAAACTCTTGAGAGGGAGAGGAATTTTGTGTACCCTTTTAGTCTTCAAGTGCAGTTCTCCTAAATCGATATTTTCCTTGAATATCTGTTTCAAGACATTACAATCACTTGTGGAGAAGTTAATAAATCTGTGAAACCGACAATATTTGGGGTCCACCATTTCTTGTTTTATTGGTGGACGTAGAACCGGAGGTAGCTTGATAGCGTCATCTTGTATTTATTCCTCCAGGAGTTCAATAACCTCCTCTATTGGAAGGGGGAAATCTGTGAATGATGGGGTCTTTTTTGATGTATGCAAAACAGGAGTCAGACGCTTGGATTATGGATAGTCACTCCCTGGATGCTTTCTCTTACTACTCTCACTAGTGGTTGATCGGAGGTTGGATTTATTTATTTTTTGGAAGGACGCCTGATTTTTTTAACACCTTTTTCATTCTGGGACGGTTCAGATCGACTTATGAAAGTCGCATCTGATCCCTATTCAGCTTCCGATATAGTGTGGAAATAAAAATTCTCGAAGAAATATTTGTAGAATGATGCCAGTATTTCATCGCAAGGACTCTTATTGGAACACATTAAATCTGATGAGTCTACTTTTTAAGCTTGAGAAAATCACTCGTGGTCTTCATGAACGGCCAAGTTAGGTTGGTAGATCATTTTTCGTTCAATATGAGTATAGACTTCATCTTCCTCGTCATCATAAGGAATATGCATATTATAAGAAGGATCACTTCTATCAATATTAATCTAAAAGGAATTTTTCGTAGTATTCCCCCTAGAATGAACACATATTGGTTTCTTCGATAGCTGATATGTAAGAACTTTCAAAAGGGTGAATACTTCCTTCTGAATTTTGACAATGCTATTTTGATTCCTTAAAATACCATTCAATGTTTTCATTAAATCAAAAATCGCTATTGAATATCGAGAATCCATAGCCTCAACAAGGGTATAAACTGAAAGAACGAATTCAAGAGTAATAGGAAAAGTAATATCAGTATTGTGGGAAGTAAAATTGGGATTGAGGATTTCCAAACCATCCTTAAGATCAAACATTTTTGAGAAATTGATAAATTAAGAAATTTATTTTGTAACCCGAGAGATAAATCTCCCGTTGTGCCAATTTGTTTATGGGTAAAAACCAATTTTGGTGAAAAGGGTAAAAGCGGGGTAGGTTGATGAGAAATAAGTTTGAACCCTAATCAAATGTACTGTATGGAAGTAATTTAGATTCGAGAGATCAATTTGTACAATTTTGTCCTAAACCAATAAATGGTTGTTCCAGTCTTGCTTTGGTCATAAAGGAAGGAAAACAGTTGGTCTTAGGGAGGGAAGCATAGAAAATGTTGAGATCTTAAGAGTGTCGGACTCTATTAGGTATGATAGGCTTGTATTATAACGAAGATTACTATGAATAATTGAGAGGAATCCCTTATGAAAATCGGGTGATAGACTTGTTTGGAGGTATTGTCTCTCATTGTCTGTTAGTTCTGATTTCGATAGATTGAAAATCCTGTTTTATAAGTAATAACCGCACACCCTAATAGATGATTGATTGAATATTCGTATATTAGATCGGTATCACCTTATATTTTCTCTTTGAGATATATTTAGTTTAATTGCAAATTAATTTATGATTATCTCAGCAATCTAGATCTCGATTGATCTAAACTGAACTAAGGAGTTTATCTATAATACAAAATAGAAGGTGTTTTTGAGCTTGGACGGATGTATAACATTTTGAGAGACAAACAAGTGATCTGACCATCCCAGTCTCATCCCAGCCATAAACATCTCGCGGTCGTGGTGTTTGTAACCTCCTTCCATTATGGAGATATTGATCACCCTCTTAATTAGTTCCTCATCAATTTAAAAGTAAATGTGTCATCAGAAAAATAAAGTGAAAAATTAATTAGTTACAACCATGTTACCACCATAGAAAAATACAAAAAATTCTTTGAACCATATCTTTAAACAATCTCTTTCCCACGAAAGAACCAGTCTCCTTACCAAAAACAAGTTTTATTTCCTTGATTTCAATCCTAAAACGCTTGATTTTCCTAGCCATGAGCGGCTAATTCGCCGTTCATATGCTCTGATGATAAAACCATTACACAAGTTCATAGCGATTCATCAGATCTAGGGGGATATGGAATATTTTCATGGAGGTGGGGTTTTTCTGATCTACTCCAAGATTCCTATATCAACTACGATTCAACATGCTTTCTTTGCAAGGAGAAGAAGAATTGGTATTTACCCAAATCATGTACTCTTGGTATTAAATTGAGGATTATGTCAATTCACCCTAGAAGATTAAATCTGTTGCATGCTTATTTTTATCATCAATTTTAATTTCCCTTTGATTTTTTTTCAAAACTTCATTAATTTGTTAGAGTAAACCCTTGTCAATCGGTGGATATGATGTCTCTGGTAATCAAGTTATCTCAATTTATTTTTTTCAGTTGGATTTTCAATTAAGATTTTTCTCTTGGCCTAATCATCACTTGCATAAACTTTGGTTCTTCTTCTTTGTGTTTTGCATCTGATGCCCCTTCGAATTTGCATCTGAAATCTTGTTCAACACTTTTGTCATGTCTTTAGCTCCTCAGCTGTGCCTTTTGTATCATCATATTAGTCTTTTGTCATGATGATGTCTCTCTGATCTTATTTCATCTTCAATGTCCCTTGAACTTTGAGTAATTAGAAGTAGTTTGTCTTAGAAGTAATATAACCTAGTCTTTTCAAAGCATCCCTTTGTTGGACAAACTGTTTGTTAGGATAATTTGTGTCTCACGTTACTTTGAGTTGTTTGATGTGAAAAATCTTATTCCTTAGTAAAGTTCAAGGTGTTATTACAAAGCTAGTTCTGTGGTTTCTTAATCGCTTCATGTTGGGCATGAGATGCATAGGGTCTTATCATAAGTTCCTAGGAGAGTTTTGATGATTTTGAAAATTAAAAATTTGGGAGTCCTCTTTCGAACTTTTGATCTAACTACCGTCTGATTCTTTTCTTCCATTTCCATATTGTTTTAATGATACCCTGTTTTCCCTACCAGACATCCCATTGGGAAGTTTTCAATCCTGTTTGACAAGAATCAAGCTTTAATAATCCACATGTTTTAGTGTCAATATGATTTTGTTGTGGATCTTATAAATTGGGTATTTTTTTGGCATAATCCTCCCTAAATTTTGATGGGTATATGACTTTATTAGTCATAAGTTTGAAATTGAGAAGCGCCAGATATTTTCTTTCAAACTTAATCTAGCATACGCCAAGCCACAGATTGGAAGCCATAGTTGCATGGCCTAATTTTGAACAACAAGGTGGCAGTAATCTCATCATCGCTCAGCCGTAGTCATCCCCCTGAAGATTCAGAGCACCACTGGGTTAATGAATTTGTTGTAATTGGTCACTGTCAGAGCCTATGAAATCTTTTTTTCTGATTTGAATTTAGTTTTCTTATTACCCTTTTTTTATCTCTTAGCTATCTGTAATTATCCTGCATCTAGGTTGGTTCCTTTCAGTGAATTTGTAGTTTATAATTTCATCAGTGTACTGTTATTTTTCTTAGCTTTTAGTCTTGTAGCTTTCTGAAGTTGCAGTTGGGTTCGTAATTTAACCTGCCTTAATTAACTTCTTAAAGCCTCCTAATTAAAATTTATAGACTCTTTGAGCTAATTTTAGATCTGATTAATTTTTTTCCTTTGCAGTTTCTGTAATCTTTCCATAGCAATTGCTTTCCATATTGCCAAAATTTAGTATTTTTGTCTGTCTTGGTCTGTTATTACCTTGTTTACTCTTCCCCTTAGGAAACTTCTTATCCTGTGTTATCAACTAGACAGATATCTAAAGGCTATTTCCATCCTCTTTTGAATTGGTGTGTTTCTTTTTTGGGGATTGTCTGTTATTTGTCTTCATGTTCCCAACTTTACTATGTAATTCATACTGTGAAGCTACACTATATTTTTTATTAGTCGGTTGTTCTCTCTTGTTGTGCATCTTAATCAGAGAAGCTCTTTTGTCTGTACAACTACTAAATATCTTCTTTACCCATATCAGCTGCATTTTAACTTATCTTTACTCCTTTCCTTCCTTTTTCCTAGTAGTTTTAGTGGATTTAAATCCTTTTCCAGGTTTCATTATGAAACTACTCTCTTGGAATGTCCAAGGTATTGGAACTCTGATTACTGAATACCATTTTAACCATCTCATTCATTATTACAAGCCATACATAGTTTTTATTGCCGAGACAAAAGCTCAACTGTCTCGAATGGATTTTTTATAAAAATAATCCCAGTTTTATGATTGGTTTATTGTTCCTTCTGTGGGAATTCCAAAAGGGTTGGCGATTGCGTGGCATAATAATATAGATATGCATCTGAAAAAGCGAGGGGTCTAAAAACCACACCCAATATTTCGAATTATCAATCTGTATGGAAAAACTCCGAGTTTCTTTATAGAGAATCAACTAGACAGTCAGTCTCAATCTAGTTAGAAATATCTCAGGGAGTTATTATCTCTCTCTTGTTTTGATTTACTCAAGCTAATAGAAATAAGCGAGTCTTTAATGAAATACAAGGAATAACTTGGATGGTACCAAATACCAATATCCAAGGGTCAATCAATTTAAATCAACAACCAAAAGGTCATATATTCTAATTGATTGAACAACAACGCACAACCTGTATTATTTCAATTATAAAGATAAACAATATAACGTGGAAAATGAAATAACAAAGACACCATAATTTTGTTAACGAGGAAACCGCAAATGCAAAAAAAAAAAACCCGGGACCTAGTCCAGATTAAACATACACTGTATTAAGCCGCTACAAACACTATCCTACTCCAATCCAACTTCGGTCTGGACTGTAGTTGAACCCCAATCAATCTCACACTGATCCAAGGTATAGTTATGCTCCTATGCCTATGATCCCAGCAGGACACTACATACTTGATTCCCTTAGATGATCTCACCCACGACTTAGAGTTGTTACTACCCAAAGTCGAAGATTTTAATAAACCAATCTGTATCACACAAAAAAGTCTACGATAATGGATAAATTCGTCTCCCACGAATATACCTACGAGTTTTGTTCCATCTTTTGATAAATCAAGGTGAACAAGAACCAATTGATAAAACCAGACTTATATTCCCAAAGAAAAGCTCAGCTTTATCAATCACCTCACAATAGTATTAATCGACGCAGCTGTAGATGGTGGATTTTCAACAAGGGCTAAAATCGTAAACTCATGATTATACGGGACTTTGGTCCAGCAATCGCACATGAGTATTGAGACACAGGTCTCTCATCGAATTCTCAACGGAGAGTACTTTCTCTCAGAGTACATGTAGATATGCAGTCAACGCCTAGACAACGGCATAATCTCATGAATATTGAATACTTTCAGTCATTTCTATATAGTATCACGGGATGGATGGATCTACGGAGCAACATCGTCTTCAGGAACAAACAACGAGTTTAACCTGACTATATAAAGGATATGGCTGTTTGTGTGAGAAAACTACTTCCGCAGGTTTAGGTAATTTTGGGTGTGTGTGGATGAGAAGTGAATTTAAACCTTCAACAAATGTGCTGCACGATGAGCACTTTTGATTCGAGAGATAATCTGTACAATTCTGGCCTAAACCGAAGACACGGCCGTTCCAAATTTGTTTCGGTCACAGGTGAAGGAAGTGAGGTTGATCTTAGGGAGGGAAGCGAAGAAGGTGTTGAGAGTATGAAGGTGAAGGCTATTTTATGACTTGTTAACAGAATGTTGAGAAGGCTAGAAAATGTTGCAGGCAGGCTCTGGGTGTTGAATACGATGGTATTAACACTTGGTTTTTTCTGTGTTGTTGGAAATAGGGAGGAGAACCTATTTATATAAGTCGATAAGCCTTCATCACGTCTCTCGTGGGAAAGTGGAGGAAGTGGAGTGATGGAGGAAGTGGAGTTGTGTGTTAGTGTCACACGGTTTCTTGCCCACTTCTCCTATCATTGCTAACCGCCCATGTTTCCCTGACACGATCTTGTGATGGCGTGTTGCACGCTGCACGCTGTAAACCGCCAGACCAATACCCCAGTCTGTATCCCCCAGTTGTGACGTGATTAATGTCTCGAGTGAGTCATGGGACCCACATAAGGTAGCAAACGGTACTAGGTAAAATAATCAAGTTGCTTGTATTCGCATATTGTATGCATGCAGTGCATTAAATATGCTTAACATGCTTGAAGCCTACACAACCTTGATGAAAAGATTGCAAGTTGAAGTGACTCAACTAGCTATGTTCAGGCGTTGTTCGGAGGTTGCATGAGCGGGAACCACCTTAGCCGGTTATGCCATGGGGAAGTGTGGAGGATGGTGATCACGGTGATACCTTGTTTGCCACCTAACTCCCTTCCTAGGCTATTCATCCAAGCATGCGAACTTGGACGGAAGAGATTGATGGAGGAATAACCGTTGGATTAGGGTTTGGAAGGATTGCAAGCCTCCCTTTTCACCCTAACGGTTTTCATCCTTGGGAGGCGTGCATGGAGTGGCTGATCGGTCCAGTAGGTAGGCAGGATGCCACTCTACATGCCCATGCTTGTTGGAAGTCAATCAGAGCAATCTAAGTCGCTCGTTTCAGCCTGCGATGATGGACAACCGAGATTAGAAGGGGGCCGTGCATGCTACCTTTGGGCGCGCAAATCGAGATGGATAGATGCAACCGTTCGCGGCCGATTGGTTGGTCGTGTAGCTGGGCCCACAGTGGACATGCTGGTGTGGTCGGCAAGTTAATCTCGCCTTCCTTTGGCTTCCGTTCATTTGTCTCAAAGTGTCTGCCTGCGACCACTTGATGCAAACCCTAATTTTGGATTTCCGACCGATTACCTACATCCGACCGAATCTGGCATTTGCCGACCTCTTTTGGTGAGGTCGATGGTGCGAGGGGAATGTTGGGACGACGGTGAGCATGTGCATGTGCGCTACTCGGTCCCGCGCGTGATCTAGGCCGTCCAACCATGCCTGCGAAGTTGGACGGATGAGATCTATTTTTGAATTTGTTTTCAGCAGGTGAGACTAATATGGGTAGTCTTGCATGCGTTCAACGGGGCTAATATAACCCACCGTCAGGTAGCCTACATGTGTTTGCATGTCGAACACAAGGCTTTGAGTAAGGCATTAATTGTAATGCTGTAAACCTACAGAAAATCGGGATGGTTGCTACATGCTCCGCTCTGGGTAGGTTATAATTCTCAAGGATGGTTGCACATGCTCCAATGAATTATCATGGTGAGAAATATTCATCAGCTGAAGGCTTTATCCTTTCCAGGACGTCAGCTTACAAAAATTAGCTTTTTACAATTTTAGCCTTTAAATAGAAATCCACCATCAACATTAAGTCCCCTTCCTAGCATGCAATGGTTACACTATTGTAGGGTAGGCATGATATGGTGACAAATATACGTAAAAGAAATAAAGGTAACTAACCTTGGAAGGCAGCCGCTAGTGATTGTCCATATGAACGCACCGTCGCAGGCATGAAACCTTGGGTGGGCCGGTTTCCCTTCTTGGTTTTTGGAAGCAAAAAGGAATCCTTTTCTAATTAGAATTCTTCAAATTTTTTGCCTATAAAAGGGAGAACCCTTTTTCGTTTTTCCTTCACGATTTTTTTTTTTTTTTTTTAAATTTTGAGAGGACTGTAGGTGCGACTCTCGTATACCATAATTAATTCCTTTACCGCCTGTTAGGGTTGCGTAGTAAAAGAAACCATAAACATGTCGTTTGTTCCCTTTATCCTTGCATGTAAAAACCCGAGTTGTAACTTGATATAACTGCTGCTTTGAACTTGTAGACACGATCCTCAACTGTAGAAAAATATGTTGACATGCGTGCTTAGTTTTAGGGACGTGCATGTAGGCCTTAGCGTCCGGCCTGCGTGACTTGCATTCATGCCATCTCGCGTGTCTCCACGGTGGCACATCTATGGTGGTGTCAGGTGGCCGACTTGGTACCATACGTACGGTTTTGCTTCCATGTATGTGTTTGTTCGGCTTGGGACAATCCTCATATACATGTCGGCCGGTGTTCGTGCCTGCGTGACGAGTTTAACTGCAAGCATTGATCACCTGCATACCTCAACCCATCTGCATCCATGCTTAGCGACTTGACTTTATGCTGGTGTTCTTCTCATCTTAGATAATTGTCTTGTATTATCCCAGAAAGCATGCTGACATTCTATTTTGATCGCAGTTGCTCAATGATGAACACAGAGGATAACGCTACAAAGGGAGGTGCTGACCCTCTCAGAGATATGCCAAACATAGATGATGAAATGCTTACTAAGTCTTTTCCAAACGTCAGGAAGCACCCCAGCCATAATATAATCCTTATTACCGGTTCAGAAAGTGAAGAGGGTCTACCATCGTCTTTAGCAGGCGTGATGAGGTTTTGTCTCCAGAAGAAAAAATATCCACCTTCCCCTATTGACTTCAGAATTTGCCAGACTCCACTTAACTCATAAGAAGGATGGATGTGGCGCATGTAGGGTAATGAAGGGATTATATACAACTTAACCAGGGCGCGAATTCTTGATGCTATCAAGGCGTCTGTAATTCTTCACGTCAAGAAGGATATCCTAGGTTTGGTCGCTTTTGCTGCTCGATGGCGTCCTTCTACAAACACATCTTTATGCACGTGGGGTGAAATGACTATCACTCTTGAGAGCATGTCTGCATTAATGAGCCTTCCTGTCGCTGGCAGTCTTAATTACAAATTGTCTGAAGACGAAGACGTCATCTATCAGGCTATAATTCAGAAGGTGAACGAATACGATCAGTTGGAGAAGAAGCTGAAATGTTTCTACACTTGATGGGTAGGTGAATGGTCTTCCATGCAAGGTAATGATGATCTTAGCGCAACTTCATTCTTGTCCTTGTGGTTGTCCAGAGATATTCTTGATGACGGCTCAGGAATGAAAACTATTAGAAGGAAGATCATCATGTTCGCCATTAATCTAGGAAAAGGTATAACTCTCCCCTTGGCTTCGTTATTCCTTGGATCGTTGTATGGTCACCTGAATTCTTTAGTGGAGGAGATGTATATTTCCAACGGGTACATGAAGGTGGATACATATGTGCACGTCTCCTTTCTTCAAGCGCTTTTGTGGGAACACTTTAAGGATTACGCTCCCATTCCTACAACCTCAGTCCCCAGCTTGTATGGTGGTTCAAGAATACTCCGTTGGCAGAATAGAAGTCCAAAATTTGGGGTGAGGCTTGTAGATTTGCTCGATGGTGTGAGTGCCATAGACTTTCGTCCTTGGGGGCCTGTTCATCCTTCCGCCATCGTCCCTGTCATTGAGCTTCCGCCTGAGGGGAGAGATATGAGCCCTGAAGAAGTTGTTTTCCTGCGGAGCTGTATACCAGGATATGTTCCTTATTTTTGTGATGACAGGCTAAGCATCATTCCATATAATATTGATAGAGCCGCTCGCCAAATAGGTTTTGATCAAGGCGTCCCATTTCGTCGTCCCGCAACGCCTTCATAAGAACTTAAGTCATCATGCCTTGACGTTGATGTTTTCTCGCCGGAGCTGAAACTTCCTTTTCCTTCCCCGGGGAGAAAGCCGGTAGCTACTTCTGGTTACAAAGATTTTTGGAGGGGGCAACTGCTGCTCTTTAAATCATTTGCTAGTGAAATGGCAACTGACCTTCGTGGTAAACCTCTTGATGACGTCTTGGAGGGTTATAGGCGATTGAAACCCCTTCTAATAAAACGAGGCAGGGTTAATGCCACCGACTGCAATCTCAATTCCAAGAAAAAGAAGCGAGCATGTAGTCCAGTAATTCTCAACTCTTCCAATATTCAGGTATTATGAATTCTTTATGCTTAATTTTTAGTTTCGACTTCTATGAGAAGCTTTTATTAATCCTTGTTGGTGATCAGAGGATTCCTGAAGAAAATTCCTTTGATGTACTAGCTCGAGTTTACGATGAGGAGCGTGGAGGCAACGGGAAGTCTGGAAATCTTCATGCTGAGAAGCCTGATAATAATGACCTTCATATAGAGCAGTCTGGAAACACTGATCCTCATGCGGAGAAGTCTGGTAACACTGATCCTATCATAGACAACGATGAAGATGGTGCAAGCTCGATTGAAGAGAATGCCTTCCAGAGCAGTAATTTTAGTAAGCTTGTAGATGAGGCCGTGTCAGCAATCCAGACCAGCACTCCGAGGAGTCTGGAAGGGACATCAGCTGCGATGGTTCCTTTTAAAGATATGTTGTCGCCAACAGTCTTTCTTGGTGCTATGTTCGACCTTCCCTTTGATAATCCATGTCCTGATCATGTGTTGGTTGGAGGGTTCAGCGTGCCGGCTCAGTTTGAGGAGTTGTATACCAAAATATGGAAGAAATATGGTCATATTTCCACCACCACGAAGCTGATGAGTCGTCTTGCTTTGGTCAATCGCGTTCAGGAGGCCTTACCCGCTATTCAGGAGATGAGCGTTGCAATTGGTCGTGATGTTTCTGAAGACGTGATGGAAGACTGGAAGTGCCACTTGGATGTGTTTGCACAGTATGACTTCAATGCTCCTTGGTTCTTCAAAGGGTTTTATGCAATTCAGGAGATTCAAAAGAAGCAAGGTATGGGGCCTTCCACTGAATGCGTCGTTCTTCAGAAACAAAAGGTTGGTAGGTTGGACGAGGAGTTGAAATTTCAACAAGCCGTTCTCCGGAAGATGGAAGCTTCTCTTGCTCAGAAGAATGAGGTGTTGCTGAAAGACTTTCCCTGAAGTATTTATGCCGTCTACTTGTGTTTTCTCTTTAGATGCTTTTCGAGTGATTGTGAGGATTTCCTTTCACACAGTTTGGTTTTAGGTTTTGAATTGATGGGTGATTGAACCTTGGACTGGTTTATTTATGACATTCTTTTATGAATGTTTGACTCTTGGAAAATATTATTCTAAAATAGAATCTGAATCTTATATTATGAGTGATCATTCATGTCATGTGAAATTGAAAACGCAATGTGAAAGGGAAAGGTGGGGTGGGGGAGCATGCATGGTGCTTGCTCATTGAGTATCCTATTCATATATGTAGGACGCCAAGTCTCCAGTAGGATATATAACTATCTTACAGTAACCTTTGCTGGAACTTACTTGTCTTTCGAAATCCGTGTATGAGAATGAGCACGCCCGAATACTTTCTCCCCAAAGAGCGCATGCTAATTTTTTGAGGGGAAAGGTTGTTTCTCTGAATTTATCTTATCGGGGACAATGCGTTTCAATGCGTGGCACTTGCTGGTGGGGTGATGGAGAAATCGGTGGTAATGACAATACCTCGGGTTGGCTGTCTCTTGATCGGTGGGCGGGCGCCACACAGGCGGCAGTTGTACTTCTCCATCACGTACCCATGTCTCCAACAACTCCACAATCTTCCTTATGGGAAATGGAAATCGTAGACTTCTTGAGTCTAACTTTTCCTGCGTCGGCGCATGTCGTGACTCTTCCCTTGGGTCTCGATGTGAAGCACGCTTTGGAGACGGAATTGAGGCGTTGTCACGTGTCATCGCATCTGCGGTCCTCTTGGTCGGGTGATTCTGCTGAAACATGGAGGACGTTGCGCTGGCGATGGTATTGTTGTTGTGCTGGTGATTTGAAGGCTGCAAGATCCTATGTTCATATGCTCTCTGATTGATTTCTCCTTCCTCCAGTGTTTCTTCCCCTAGATGAAGAGTCAGCACGGGTTGGGCATTGTTCTGAGCTTTGGAAAGAGCCTTTAGGTATAAATCTTCTAACAAGGATTCGTATGCAGTTGATTCTCTGTTCTTATCCGGCAAGCGTCGTAATTATTCATGCTGGTCGATCCGTATCGAGCTCCCATTTCCAGGTAAAAGGTATTGTTCGTCTCTGGGCTCTCTGGGGCCATGTGTTCCGCCAGTTCTTCTGAAAACCCGACCTTCAGAATTTCTTGCGTCATTAGTGATACTTCCTGGGTAGCTGCTTGCAGATCCCTCCTGTAACTGAGCCGATATGTCGTTCAAGAGACGGAAGGTTTCACTATGCCTTCTAGCAATACCTGTTTGATTTCCAGGACATCTTCCAGCATCCTGGTCATATTTTCGATGACACTTGGATTATCCATGTCTTCTGAAGGATTTAACGAACCAGAGTACATCTCAGGATGAACTTCTGGGATTTGATGAAGAGTGAACTGAAAATCGAATCAAATCTAAGATCTACCCCTCCAAAGTCGAATAAAAACTGTCAGACTTTAAATATTCGAGTTTTGTAAACGAGAGATTAACCTCCCACTGTGGTCGCCAATTATTTGTGGGAGAAAACTACTTCTGCAGGTTTAGGTAATTTTGGGTGTGTGTGGATGAGAAGTGAATTTAAACCTTCAACAAATGTGTTGCACGATGAGCACTTTTGATTCGAGAGATAATCTGTACAATTCTGGCCTAAACCGAAGACACGGCCGTTCCAGATTTGTTTCGGTCACAGGTGAAGGATGTGAGGTTGATCTTAGGGAGGGAAGCGAAGAAGGTGTTGAGAGTATGAAGGTGAAGGCTATTTGATGACTTGTTAACAGAAGGTTGAGCAGGCTAGCAAATGTTGCAGGCAGGATCTGGGTGTTGAATACGATAGTATTAACACTTGGTTTTTTCTGTGTTGTTGGAAATAGGGAGGAGAACCTATTTATACAAGTCGATAAGCCTTCATCACGTCTCTCGTGGGAAAGTAGAGGAAGTGGAGTGATGGAGGAAGTGGAGTTGTGTGTTAGTGTCACACGGTTGCTTGCCCACTTCTCCTATCATCGCTAACCGCCCATGTTTCCCTGACACGATCTTGTGATGGCGTGTTGCACGCTGTAAACCGCCAGACCAATACCTCAGTTTGTATCCCCCAGTTGTGACGCGATTAAGGTCTCGAGTGAGTCGTGGGACCCACATAAGGTATCCAACGGTGTGTAGGATTAGAATATTGTCACAACAATATTCTTGCAAAATAAACAACAATTCTGCGATACACTAATGATATTCTGCGAATTATCAATGATATTCTGCGACACATCTCAAAGTGACGTAAGGAATGACATATCAGATGAAAACGACATAAACATGAGTAAAGTGTGACATTTCTGCGATGAACCAATAAAACCTTCGAATGATTAAGGCGGTGCTAACTGCGATTTATCGCAAGAACTCAGATCCGAAATTAAAGGGAATCTTAATTGTAAATGAGATGTCATGAGCTGTAATCCATTATGTAAATGCCTATATAAAGGAAATGAATAGTTCCAGAGAGAGAGATGAATTCTTGAGTGTTAAGAAAGTTTTTAAGAGAGAGAAAATCTTATTAAGTGAATTGCATTCTTGATTACTGTAATTATTTTAAGATCATATTAATAAAAAGGTCCTTATTCTTCAAATTGTGTCATAAATTCTTGAGTTGGGTGTAGTGTGGGAATTCCTGCAACTACATTTTGGCGCTAGAAACAGGGAGAATCAATTTGAAGAATTTCAAATTGCAATCTGAAGATTTGAAGAAATTATTAGAATTGAAGGAATGGCTAGGAGAAGAAGAAATACATTAGAACCACCAACAACAGTGATAAGAAGTAAAAGAATTGCAGGAGAAGGAACAGGTGAATTGGAAGGATCTTTAAGGATTAGATCAGGAAGAAGTAGAATGAGAAATGGAGTAGAAAATTCAATTCAACCACCAAATCAACAAACACAATCACAAGATAGAGATGAGGATTATGATAGAGTAAGTGTACATACTTGGAGGTCGGATTCGATGGAAGAGGCAGAAAATCAAGAAGTGGAAAGAAATCAAGAAGTGGATGGAGGAGTAATTCATGAAGGGCATGAAATAGTAGATGATTTGAGACAAAGGATACAGGAAGAAACAAGATTAGAGGCAGAAGAACGTGCAAATCTTACAAGGCAAAATCATGAACTAAGAATGGAAAATTTGAGGTTGCAAAACAGAAGATCAAGAAGCAGCATGAGATCAAGTTCAAGATCATATAGAGAAGAAACAAGACAAAATCGCCCTATACAAAATATTGGCGAGAATTTGGTAAATGATCGTTATATTCCATGCGGTGAAACTTTGGACATTAGACATAATCAAGATGAGGGAGAAAATCAAGAAGAGAGAAGGAGAATGTTACGTGATGAGGAGATTCGAAGAAATCGCAAAATAATTGAAGATGATATTGAGAGGCATTATATTGAGCAAGTACATTTAGCGGGAGAGAGAGAGATATTGCAAGCGGAAGTAGAAGAACAAGAAATTCAAGCAGCATTGCGTCAGAATAATCATGATAATCGAGAAAGACGATGTGCACAAAATCGTAATAATGGTAATCTCAATGAGGAATATGAGAGAATTCGCAGAGACATAGAAAGGCAACGAAGAGAAATAAAAAGGGATGAGGAAATTCGTAGAGAAGAGAATGAAAGACAAATTAACTTGCAAGTTCAAGAAGAAGAAAATCGTAGAAGAAGGCAAAATCAAGATGTTGGAGAAGAAGCGCGAAATATCGCAAGACAAGAAAGGCATGAACGCAGACGAAGAGAGGTTGCGTTGAAAAGGCCAATGGAGCAAAATTCTGATAGGAATGAACAAATCTTGCGGGAATTAGCAGAAATGAGAGGAATGATAAGTAACAGAAGAGAAGGAGGAAGAAGACAACTTGATGAGACAATCGAAGAAGCTGCAAAAACTCCATTTACTCAAGAGGTAGAATTAGGAGTGATACTTCCAAAATGCAATTTACCGGTGTTGACCAGTATTTTTGATGGGACTACATGTGCCGTCCAACATATCAAAGACTATATTCGATGCATGCTACAATGGGAGAACCATGATGTCTTTTTGTGAAAATACTTTGCGTCAAGTTTAACTGGCGAAGCATTGAAGTGGTTTGAAAGTCTCCCCAAGAATACAATAACTTCATTCATGCACTTGCAAACTACCTTCTTAGGAGCATACATAAGTAATAACTCTACACGACCTGGAATTGAAGATGTGTTTGGATTAAAGCAGAGAGTTGGCGAGAGTTTAAAGCACTTAACGATAAGATGGAGGACAATGTGTAGTGAAATGGCAGGAAGAGTAGATGAAAGATATCTCATTTTGTCCTTCATAAATGCTATGTTTGCAACAAATCTATTATACATCCAGGTATTCATAGTTAAAAACACAATCACTATGACAGAACTGCAAGAAGAGTATATCGCTTTGGAGGAAAAACAAAATGAGATGGAGTCATATCCAATTCCCACAGGCACAAGTTCAGCCGCAGCAAATGGAAGTTTATTACCAAGGATGATTAATACAGTAGCAAGTACCTCCCAAAATCAGCGAGAGAAAATGGAGATTGATAATCAACGTAAGATAGTAGCAATGGGGAGTAGAGATCAGGAGGAATTGGAAAAGGAGAAAAATTTCTATAATCGCAATAACAATAATAAGGTACCAAGGTTTGATCAACCGCAGGAGACTTATGGTGGACAGAGGCATAATTATTCAAGAGAGCAAAGAGGTCAAAAGATTATATGGGAAGATGTCAAATTGCCACCTTTAAATACCAGTATAGACAAGATTTGGGAAGCAATTATTTTGATGGAGAATATACCCTCACCCTGGAACATGGGGAAAGAACCACATCCTAACAACCAAAATCAAGAGTTCTGTCCTTATCATCATTTTCATGGCCATTCTGTGAATAATTGTAGAAATGTAAAAAGAATTATTCTGTGAATGATTGAACAAGGGAAGTTAAATCATTTTCTAGCGAGATATCCACAACCCCAGCAATTTCCGCAAGCACCAGAAATTCGTAGAGTCAATGTTGCGAAAGACGCAGATACATTTGTCATTGAAATAGGAGCTACAATAAAAAAATCTATTTTGCAATTCAATTGTACATTCGCAGAAAACAATAGAAGATTTCCATGATAATGTGCTAAGTAGAGTATTTGCGAGGGATATAGAGGGAAGAGATGTGATGAATATTGCGAAAATTTCTCCGTTAGAAGAATGACAGAAACAAGTTATTTCTTTTACTGCACAAGAAATACCAGAGCCAGGGAAGATTCATGACAACCCGTTGGTGGTAAAGTTAGAAATAAATCAAAGTACATAGAGGGAGAAGAAGATGATGGTGACGCAGCAAGTGATTCTTGGGAAATAGATAAGGTTTTAATTGATACTGGCAGCTCGGTAGACATCTTATTTTATCATACCTACCGTACAATGGGTGGAAGAGATGATGAATTAATCCCCTCAACTTACAAGATCTATGGTTTTAATGGCACTGCGAATAAGCCAAAAGGAGAAATCACTATGGAAATCCCATTGAACAAGATATCTTCAAAAATTAAGTTCTGTGTAGTGGATATAGAATCTCCTTATAATGCCTTAATTGGAAGACCATGGCTCCATGGAATCTTGGGCATAGCATCCACATATCATCAATGCATAAAGTTTCCACATCCTCATGGTATTGGGATAATTAAAGGTGATTGGTTTGAAGAGAAAAAGTGTTATGAAGTTGACATTAATACTTGCGAAGAAAGGAATGCCAGAAATCGTAATTGGCAACATAACAGGAAGAAAACTCAGAGAGCAGAGAAATTAATGGTGGACAGTATAGAGTTGCGGGGAAAAGATATATTACAAGAATAGTTTGTTCCCAAAGAATCAATGTTGATTAATTGCGCAAAGAGGGGAAAAAGTTGAAATCTTTGCAGGAAAATAAACAAGTGCAAGGAGCTGGGAAAGGTTGAAATCTTCATTTCTCGCAAGAAAATAAAAAATAGCAAGATATTGCGAATAATCATTCGTTAAAGAAGAAAAGAAGTGCAACAATATCATGTTGCGAACAATAAAAAAACAAGAATAACAATAAGTATGCAGACAGAATATTGAAAGAAAAACTTTATTCAAAAATAAGAATTTTTCTATTAAGAGAAAAAGATGATGATTTCAAATCATATAAGAAAATTTAAATGCAAATGCATAAGACGGGCGCAAATCGCCTAAAAACATATAAGAATGGGACGAACTTTTATGACGTACACCTTAGTTCGCGGATTCTATTCCGTAAGAGGCAATGTCCTTAAAGTGCGTCATAAGGGGGGTATCTCTTTGCATGACTATGGGAAAGGCTATACTGCTATTGGAACCTAGTCATGGAGATTTGGAATTATAGAAAATCCATCCAGGAGAGATAACTTGGATTCCCAACGATATAAGGTTATACCCTGGTTGGGCGCCCGAGAGTTTCTCCTAAGGAATGCAAAGTATGATCAAGGCGCCGAGGTACACGGTTGAGCTGTGGGTGCCCGGGATGGATGAACCTACCCTGGCCATCCACGGAAAGTCTTGCCTTACGATGTGTTCGGCCCGAAGAAAACTCCACTAGGGTGTAGTCTCGTAACTATAAGCCATATAGGCATAAAGGATAAGAGGCTACGAAAAAAACTGGTTGTTTCTAGAACCGGATGGGAGGAGCGAGTCTTGTATGGAAGAAGTACGTCTCCTTGAAGGGGAAACCAGGTGGAGAGATAAGGGCGATACCCTCCATTAGGGAGCTGTGTATCAAAAAAGACGGCAATGTCATGGGACTTTATATTCGCAAGATTATTTAGGCATGTCATATTGTCGTGTGACACAGACAGCAATATCATGGGACTTTATATTCGCAAGAATATTTAGGCCCGTCATATTGCCGCATGACAGGCCAAAAAGCCTAAAGAGAAATGTTAAGATGAGATCAATGGGTTTTTGCGATAAAAACAAAAGACGAGAAAATGAAATCAATGATAAGAGGATATAAATCGCAAAAACGTCCTGCGATTTCATCGCAAAGACGCCAATGTCATAAGTCTTAAAAATCAAAGAGAGGTTAATCTCACAAGATGGCTTAGACTTATCATATTGTCGCAGAGATCAAAATAAATGATAAGACAAGATCAATGGATTATTACATGTAAAAGTAAGAATGTCCTGCGATCTTGTCGCATAAAAGTGGCATAATAAGACCTTTAACTAGGAAGGCGAAATAAGACCACAAGAGAGGTTATATCTGCGAAGCATATAACGGATTTTTCGCACTATTATTTGCGATACTTCATTTATCACATTGCAGATTAATAACAAGGTTCAAGTATGGGAATGATGCTTAGAATGGTAAATATTGTTATTCATCATTATATGATAAATTCATATAAATAACAAACAGATAGAAGCAAAAAAGAATTTATATATTGAAAGACATCAGGAGTTGCAGATAATCGCAGAATATTACAATTTGTCGCAGATAATTATCGGAAGAAAGAAAGGGAGAAATACAAGAGAAGATCAAAAAGAAAAAATAAAACTATTGGGATTTATCTCCATCATTATTTTCATCTTCATCTTCACCATCTTCATCATTAGTTCGTTCCTCATCTTCACTCTCACTTTCGTCTGCATCAGCCTCACTGTCAGAAATAACTGGTACTTCAGAACTGGCTGGGATATTATCCATAAGACAAGGATATAGACTAAGAGGAAGATCATTATCTTTGCAAACTTTCTCAATAAAATTATTGCGAACGGTGAGAAGATTATTACACAAGTTTGAGTTGGATATCTTTATTTTCTCTCGCAGTCTTGAGATTTTTTCATTACGGGAAGCAAGATTTTTCGCAAGACCACTTTTTTCTTCTTCAAGTTCTGCTACCCTTTTGGAATATCTTCCTTCAGATTCTGCGATGATACAACAATAAATTAGAAACTGATTGGGAATCTACAAGAAATACAAAGATATTAGAGGAACAATAAATAACCTTCTCTTTCATGGATCATTTCTTGTATCAATGTTGCTTGCTCGGTATGAAGACTGACATCTATCGCTAAGTTTTTCCTAGCATTATCGAGAATTGTCGCAGCCCATGCGAATTCATCATCATTTTGAATGAGAAGATGGGAACGGATTTGTTTTTCTATTTTAAGAAGTTTAATGTTTTCATCCTTAAGTCTATCTCTCTCAAGTTCAGTATCAATAAGGGTATTGCGAAATTTTGATAGAGCTTCAGCGCCTTGAAGAGTAATGCGTTCTTTATCCTTCTCAAGTTCACTCTTCTTGGCTTTTAAGACTTTGATTTTTTTCTCTAAATTAATCTCTGCAAGTCTTTAAACTATTGGATGTACTCAAGACAGATCTATAATCCATTCTCATAAGGGAGATATGATATTTAAGCTCATCAATGGACAAAGTATTAATTTTTTCATCTGAATAATTATTTAAAGCGTCATTAAGACGCTCATGAAGAGTGGTTTCATCTATGGGTTCATCAAAAGAATTAAGAATGATGGCTTCATCAGTAAGATTATAGGCATCTGCAAAATGGTTGCCCAAATAAGCTCAAAAAAAAAAAAAAGGGAAGACTTATACTAATAACTTGTTTGCAGAACTTTTCCTTATCAACTAATTTCTGTTGAAGAACTTGAATTTCTACTTCAAGCGATTTGTTTTTATTAAGAAGCTCAGTATTTCCAGCTACTTCCAAATGTTTACATTTTTCGCGAAGAATGGAGATTTCAGCTTCATATTGCTTTTTTTTTCTCGAGAAGTTTCACAGATTCAGATTGTGAATCAGTAAGCCTTTTCTGTGATGATGATAATCTATTTTCTAATTCTGAAGCAACAGAAAAAGAAGCTCTGGAAGTCTGTGACAGAAAAGAGAAAATAAGTAAGATAAGTAAAAGATTTTTGATACTCATGACAAATTTAAAGTTTACTACAAGAAAAATGAAGGAAAAGGGCATACCAACGAAGCTAACGCATGAAGAAAACCTGGGTTAATAAATCTTGAGACTCCTTTAAGATCTTTATTATTAGTCAAGATTGAAGCATCGCAGATCTTTGAGGGATAGTCGCAAGTACGAGTAATATCATCATCTCCAATACCTTGTAAGGGATTTCTAAAAATATTTGACAATTGATCCATTGGAGTCTCAGGTTGAGAAAGACCCATCGCAGACCTAATTCTTGTGGAAGAGATATGCATTGAAGTGCCCACAGAGGCATCATTATTAATTCCACTATTTTTTTCAATTTCATTATCTTTTTCAGCGATAGTAGAAGTTTCTTTGAGTTGAGAATTATCAGAAGGAAGTGGTTGAGTTTTTCTTATTTTCTTTGGAGGACCGTCAGTGGTTTGATTTTTATTGCGGCGAGGAGAAGCACCAGAACTTTCATTTGGAGTTGCTATTCTTTTGCCTTTATCTTTGGCTTCAACCACCACGACAAATGGTATTTCCTTGAAAACAATCACATATAAAGATAAGAAACAGGGGCAACAATACATTGTTAAAGGTTATAGAAGATTGTTTCTTACTTCATCTGTGAAGGTTTTCAAAATTTGAAGGAGATTGGGATTCCCAGTGTTGGCATAGTTAAGCTTCATTCTTTCAATCTGATAAAAGATATCTCAATATAATCAATAAGAATGATACATTTATCCAAATTTGCGAATAATGATAAATTTTGCGAGATATACCTCAGAATTCCTTTCAGGCCAGTTAAAAATCCAAGGACAATACGCCGCAAGATTCGCAGGATTCGCAGGAAGATCGGGAACGCCAGAGATATATGGACCTTCAAGGAGGAGATGAAATCTACACCACTTATCATCTTTTGAGAAGCGTGGACCTTGGTTTTTACTTGAATGATAATCTATATCTTGCATAAGAAGTTTATCCTTCGCAACTTTTTTATTCCTATTCAAACGAACAGCCCAACACGTGCTATCTTTTTTCATGGGAATCACTTGATAATTCGCAAAGAAATTCTCCACGGTATATTTCGCTGGAATAATTGGGATATCTTTAAAATCAGGATGTTTCGTAGATTCAGGATAGCGAGATCCTTTACCAGCTCCACGAAAGGCATATTCGAGAATGAGATGAATACAATCTCCACTTAATTGATAGATTTCTCGTGAGAATTTAACGTCAGAAATAATTTCATAAAAAAAAGGGAGATCTGGGTTATAAAGAGGGATAGGAAGGCCGGCTTCTAGTTGACCTAGCGAAATAAGGATTTTTCCATTGGAATAAGGAAATTCTGAAACTAGATCAATGGAGAGATCAGTGTCTGAAGATTGACCAGGGATCTCAGAAAGTGTGAAACCTAAGGTTTGAAACTTCTGTTGGTGTTTTTGGAAGGTAGGTTGACCTAATTTTTTAGCAGGAGCCATTTTCTAGTATGGGAATGATGATTAAGAAGAAGAAGAATAAAGAAACAAGATTGAAACAGTAGTAGATCCGGAATTTGCGGAAGAAGATGAAGAAAAGAAGAGTTGCAGAGAAAAAGTAAAAAGAAGAGGAGAGAGTAGTGAAGAGGATATTTATAAGAGAAAAAGATTCTCGAGAACATCAATGCATTCAATGAAGAAAAGACATGAATGGTCAGAATTCAACGGTTGAAAAGAGATGTGTCAAGGAATAAATGAGAGAAGAAACACGCGTAGAATATCTAGCGATGTGGATGCAGAGACATGTTAAAGTGAAGGAAGCGCGAAAAGATAAGGAGTTGCGGCAAATCATGAGATTTAAATTCTCATGATCTTTATCTTCTTCGCAGAAACGATATGAGAAGAGGCAAGATGTAGGATCAGAATATTGTCACAACAATATTCTTGCGAAATAAACAACAATTCTGCGATACACCAATGATATTCTGCGACACATCTCAAAGTGACGTAAGGAATGACATATCAGATGAAAACGATAGAAACATGAGTAAAGTGTGACATTTCTGTGATGAACCAATAAAATCTGCGAATGATTAAGGCGGTGCTAACTGCGATTTATCGTAAGAACTCAGATCCGAAATTAAAGGGAATCTTAACTGTAAATGAGCTGTCATGAGCTGTAATCCATTATGTAAATGCCTATATAAAGGAAATGAATAGTTCCAGAGAGAGAGATGAATTCTTGAGTGTTAAGAAAGTTTTTAAGAGAGAGAAAATCTTATTAAGTGAATTGTATTCTTGATTACTGTAATTCTTTTAAGATCATATTAATAAAAAGGTCCTTAATCTTCAAATTGTGTCATAAATTCTTGAGTTGGGTGTAGTGTGGGAATTCCTGCAACTACACGGTGCTAGGTAAAATAATCAAGTTGCTTTAGGCGCATATTGTATGCGTGCGGTGCATTAAATATGCTTAACATGCTTGAAGCCTACACAACCTTGATGAAAAGATTGCAAGTTGAAGTGACTCAACTAGCTATGTTCAGGCGTTGTTCGGAGGTCGCATGAGCGGGACCCACCTTGGTCGGTTATTCCATGGGGAAGTGTGGAGGATGGTGATCACGGTGATACCTTGTTTGCCACCTAACTCCCTTCCTAGGATATTCATCCAAGCATGCGAACTTGGACGGACGAGATTGATGGAGGAATAACCGTTGGATTAGGGTTTGGAAGGCTTGCAAGCCTCCCTTTTCACCCTAATGGTTTTCATCCTTGGGAGGCGTGCATGGAGTGGCCGATCGGTCCAGCAGGTAAGCGGGACGCTACTCTACATGCCCATGCTTGTTGGAAGTCAATCAGAGCAATCTAAGTCGCTCATTTCAGCCTGCGATGATGGAAAGCTGAGATTAGAAGGGGGCCGTGCATGCTATCTTTGGGCACGCAAATCGAGACGGATAGATGCAACCGTTCGCGGCCGATTGGTTGGCCGTGTAGCTGGGCCCACAGTGGACATGCTGGTGTGGTTGGCCAGTTAATCTCGCCTTCCTTTGGCTTCCGTTCGTTTGTCTCAAAGTGGCTGCCTGCGACCACTTGATGCAAACCCTAATTTGGGGTTTCCGACCGAATCTGGCATTTTCCGACCTCTTTTGGTGAGGTCGATGGTCCAAGGGGAATGTTGGGACGACGGTGAGCATGTGCATGTGCGCTACTCGGTCCCGCGCGTGATCTAGGCCGTCCAACCATGCCTGCGAAGTTGGATGGATGAGATCTATTTTTGAGTTTGTTTTCAGCAGGTGAGACTAATATGGGTAGTCTTGCATGCGTTCAACGGGGCTAATATAACCCGCCGTTAGGTAGCCTACAGGTGTTTGCATGTCGAACACAAGGCTTTGAGTAAGGCATTAATTGTAATGCTGTAAACCTACAGAAAATCGGGATGGATGCTATATGCTCCGCTCTGGGTAGTTTATAATTCTCAGGGATGGTTGCACATGCTCCAATGAATTATCATGGTGAGAAATATTCATCACCTGAAGGCTTTATCCTTTGCAGGACGTCAGCTTACAAAAATTGGCTTCTTACAATTTTAGCCTTTAAATAGAAATCCACCATCAACAATGTCTTACCGGCAAGTCATGTCAGGATAATTAATGCTCCTATCGTAGTCAGTTTATTCTACTAGGCATAGACCCATGAGGTTAATTATCCCTTCATTGCTCCGATTCCATGGTCGAATTAACGACCATCCCATGGAATGGCAATAAGATTGCTCCCATTCCATGGTCGAATCAACGACGATCCCATAGAATGGCAATATCATTGATCCGATTCCATGGTCGAATCAACGACGATCCCATGGAATGGTAATAAGATTGCTCCGATTCCATGGTCGAATCAACGACGATCCCATGGAATGGCAATATCATTGCTCCGATTCCATGGTCGAATCAACGACGATCCCATGGAATGGAAATATCATTGCTCCGATTCCATGGTCGAATCAACGACGATCCCATGGAATGGCAATATCATTGCTCCGATTCCATGGTCGAATCAACGACGATCCCATGGAATGGAAATATCATTGCGATTCCATGGTCGAATCAACGACGATCCCATGGAATGGCAATATCATTGCTCCGATTCCATGGTAGAATCAACGATGATCCCATGGAATGGCAATATCATTGCTCCGATTCCATGATCGAATCAACGACGATCCCATGGAATGGCAATATCATTCCTCCGATTTCATGATCGAATCAACGACGATCCCATGGAATGGCAATATCATTGCTCCGATTCCATGGTCGAATCAACGACGATCCCATGGAATGGCAATATCATTGCTCTGATTCCATGGTCGAATCAACGACGATCACATGGAATGGCAATATCATTGCTCCTATTCCATGGTCGAATCAATGACGATCCCATGGAATGGCAATGACCACCTCATCATTCTGAGTTCATAGTCGAATCTTCAGCTGATCCTATGAAGTAACAGTAATCATCTATCCACTTTTCATAAAAATTCTCTCGATTGATCAAATCTCCTTCTTGAGGAAATTCCTCAGATTCGTGGTACTTCCACGAGTCCGTCAAAAAAAAATTAAAATTAGGAGAGTGTGTGGGACGTGACCATTGGCCGATCGGCCATGCCTTGGTCCCAACCGGCCCACACCTCACGGTCCCATATTATTTTATTATTATTTTTCTCTAAAAATTACCTAATTTCATGTATTTTTATCACATGATTTTATCAAACACGATAAAGTTAGGAAAAATATCATGGGACCGACCCCTTGAATTCTTCCTGAATTTTACTCTCGGGCTGTTTTCACCGCCTGAACGAGATTAAAACCTAAATATTACCGCGTTGGGAGATAGGAAATTCTTTTCCGTACATAATGGTGGGGCGGACCATCAAATCCGAGTCCGTATGAGAATTCTACATCGATTCTACTAAAGGGCGCTAATTAGGGTTTTAACCTAGCCGGTCCCATGTGTCCATTGTTTTATTATTATTTGGTATTTTGTTTCATGATTTCATGAAAAAACTCCTTAATTTCATGGTATTTTCCCTCAAAATTCCTTTAAATCATCAAAAATAATAATAAAATAAAATAAATTATGAAAACTTGTGGGACCGGGCCTTGGCCGGCCGGCCGGCCATGCCCTAGCCGGTCCCACACGCCCTTGTTTTATTTATTTTATTATTAATTATCTTATTTTTTCCTTGATTTCATGGTATTTTTCTCAAAAATTCTTTCAAACTATCAAAAAATACCCAAAAATTATTTAAAAATTATTAAAATCCATGGGATTGGGCCACGACCGATCGGTCACACCTCCATGGTCCCACACGGCCGAATTTTATTATTTTAATATTTTTTCAAAGACCATGAACTCATGGAAACTCCTTCAATTCGTGAAAACTCCCTAAATTTATCAAATTTCTCAAAATTCATGAATCCTTCATAGAATCATCAAAAATATGTAAAACTAAGGAAGAGACACCACGGGACCATGGTCATGGGCATATTTTCTTGAATGGATGCTCAATTGCACGCCAGAAAATATCAAAATTCTCAGGACTGAGACGCAGACACCTTAGGGACACGAACACGTTATCTTGACCGACCAAGATTGTCTCTTTGGCTCACGGAAGCCGATCCCATCGATTTTCACAGTTTTGACCTAATTTGCACAATTGCTCGTATTAGGTCCAAGACTCTTCCAAACGCTTTGGATTTTCATGAAGTGATCATCAGTCGGTCACGTGACAACCCAGGGCCGACTCCATGACTCTATGGTTGGTCCATCACTCTGTCATAATTAATTAGGTTTCCACACCTAAGTCTCAGACGAGCATTTTTGAATAGTGATTGAACCAGCATTTAATCATTCTTTCACCAATAAATCATGATCTCATCATATTTGCTCACCTGAGAACATGGACACTACATGGTTGATTCACGGTCCCATGTGTCCGCTCCTCATTCGTCCCATGGTTAAAACTTCTGACCATGAATTGATCATCAATCGGTCAAATTAGGGTTTCTGAGTTCAAGGACCATGTTTCCAGACTTTAACCTTAATAATTCTACTATGGCCTCATGGTCATGAATTAATATTAATAATTCTACGAAGGACTCATGGTCATGAATTAATATTAATAATTCTACGACGACCTCATGGTCATGAATTAATATTAATAATTATACGATGACCTCATGGTCATGAATTTTATTAATTATGCTAGGTTCAACGACCGGCACTTTAATTAATATTCTTGGCACACTACCAATCATTCATGAGCAACACATGCTCAGACAGTCAAATATTCAACAAGTCATCACGAGAGCAACACTTCCTTAGATGATCAATATTTGCTCGTGTTGAGGAATATTGATTCAACAATCCACCAATATTCAACAATCCATCGAATGAGCAATACTTGCCCACTTCATCGTAAGAATTATACCTCTGTCTCATGACACGTTCAATTCGTGGGTTTCAGAACATCTTGTTCGACTCAGCAACTACGTGGACTCATTGTCCCATCAAACCACGAAGTCATCAATTGACTAACAAACCACGAGACAATCAATCGTGTCACTTGGGGGATATCAACTAGGGTTTTGGTCTGGCGGTCTACGGCGTGTGTTCAAACACAAGATGGAATGTGAGCAATTCGTGCAATTAGTTGAAGGAACTCACGAAGTAATGGGTGGAAATTCGACCAAGTCTTTACACATTGGACAACTGGTTTCGAACACGATTTCCACTTCTCCACTCCTTGATTCCATCAACTGTCACACTTCATGGGATCATGGTGTCTACAATTCCAGCAATATAAATAACTCCCTGAATCAAGATTGAAGATCATCGGGAAAAGCAGAACGAATACACAGAATACTCAAAGTAAGAATCTCACGTCTCTTCGACAACACGAGATCATCAAACTCATCAATTGAGCAATTTCTTCACAATCGTTCAACTTCAATCATTCAGAACTTATCATATTCAGAATTCACACACCCACAATCCTTGAATCACCATCGACTCCACATATTTCTCAGTTTCCCTCATTCAGATCAACCCATCCTCTCTTGTGATTGAATTTACTCTGGAACGGTCGTTGTCTCGATTTAGGTCGGAGTACTACAGATTGATCTCTCGAATCTACGCACCCCCTTTGAAAAATGTAGCCCAAATTTCTAAAGGGACACCGTCGCTGGATAAGGGGCACCCAAATTACTAAGAGATACCCCTGATTGCTATCAGCACCCTATGCTTTGATAAGGGGCGTCATCTTCTACATTTGAAACCTAAAATTTGGCGGGAAATTTGCTTTGCTTCTGCGTATTTTTCATGAACAGATTTGGACGAGATTTCTTGAGATTCAATGGCGGAATTGGGTTGAGACAAGCATGTTAGGGATAAACAGGGATAGTGTAAGAGATATAATCGAGTAGATTGGGCTGGATAAATTGTTCATGATAAAACAGGGAGATAGGTAATTCACGGGAATTTTGGATCAATTTTGAGAAGATGTTTGGTCGGGTTCGATCATTGGATTGGATTTATATTAGCATGTTATCGTTATACAGGCTGGTCAATAGGTTTGGATACGAAAAAGAAGATGGTAATCACTGATTCTCGTGAAATAGGGAGGTGGAGTTATACTCGGGATTTCTTTGTATTTTGGGAAGTTACGCATAAAAAGGGAGAGAATATCGTTCGATGGAATTTACTACCAGGTTTAGAAGTATTTGGACCAATCAGACTCTGTTAGAGACGTACAGAAGAAAAAGAGAAAGAAAAAACGAGACCTCCGGTGAAAGAAAAGAATAATTTAGGAAATTTCGTCGAGTTTTGATGGGATGTGAAATATATATATGGTCTGGGGAGTCTCATAAAAAAAATACGGATACTTTGGGGAAGAAAGTAGAGGCTTATAATCATAGAACAAGAAGTATCAGAAAGTTGGTGCTGTTGTCAAAAACTCAAGAACACCAAGAACAATAAACTGTCAGAGTCATTCGCAGAAACAGTCGCAGTTCAACAGCAGAAAGCTTATATCGCAGTTCAACAGCAGAAAACGTGTATCGTTTTTTAACGACAGAAGGCTTATATCGTTTACTGTAGAATCATTGTAAGCTTATTTATATCTTTTTGAATACAATGATTAATGAAATTCTCTTCAATTTTGATTCTATGAGTAGCTAAATTTCTTTTCCTGGGTTTTGGAGGATGCTATTTTTAATGAGTGAATTTTAGTAATTATTTTCCTTGACAACAAATACTCCAAAATTGTGTTTTAATTTTTCTAAAAATTCTCTCTTCTTTACATGCTTCGTAATAATTGTTTTGGGTAGTTACTACCGTTCTTTTATAAGCGAAGGAGGATTAGGCCTTAGAATAGTGACGAGAGTCATAAAAAAGAGCTTGTAACGTTATATTTTCCAAAGCATGAGATTGAGTACGAAAATTGTTTTGAGCAAAATAGGAGTATTTTGTCAAAGAAATTATTATTGAGTTTACAAATATTGGAAGTAGTGGAATCCAAAACCCTAGAATTTTCTCTCCTTGGTAAACAAAAATCAATTTTTAATAGGTTGTCTTAGTATTTTCTTTTAGTAATATTAAACCAAATCTTCAAAATAGTCCGAGCAATGAATCTATACTTACTACAACTTAAAACTACATTAGAATAACCCGTTGTCAATGTTATTTCATTTTCCGCATTATATTATTTATCTTTATAATTGAAATAATACAGGTTGTGCGTTGAAGTTCAATCAATTAGAATATCCAACCTTTGGTTGTTGATTTACATTGATTGACACTTGGATATTGGTCTTTGGTGCCATCCAAGTTATTCCTTGTATTTGATTAAAGACTCGCTGATTTTTATTAGCTTGAGTAAATCAAATCAAAAGAGAGATAATAACTCGTTGAGATATTCTCATCTAGATTGAGTTTGACTGTCTAGTTGATTCTCTAGAATGTAACTCGGAGTTTGTCCATACAAATTTCTAATCAAAATATTGGGTGTGGTTGTTAGACCCCCGCTTTTTCAAAATGCTTCGAAGATAAATAAAATGAAAGTTCTTTTTATAGTTTATGTCGTAGTTTGTCATCAAAATTTTACGGCTAGGCTTATGTGAAAAAGAGGGTTGTTACAGAACGAATGTCTATATTTTTGCTATGTGTATTTGGTTTATGGGATGTCTGATTTAGGTTTTCATCAACCTTAATATTCGATCCCATATGATGTGACCCTTATGGTTTGTGTGGCTTTTTGATTTAGTGGGATTAAGTTTTAGCCCATGTTGGTAGGATTTATCGAAGGATCATAAGGTGTTCCGATTGAAACTCATATGTGAAAAGTCACAATATGTTGAATCAATTTATGTTTACATGAGTTGTGTTTAACATAACATATGTGTTTCGGGTTTTTAACTTTTGTTATCGGCACGCATAAGTTAAAACCGTTTCAACCTTCTATGGTAAAGGTTGTTTTTGTTGTTGTTCTTGCGAGAGAATGACAACACACTGGGGGGAGAGTTCTTATTTGAACTTGCGCTTAATGATATATCATTTCGGGGAGAAGAGGTTGCGGAATTTGAGGTAACAAAATCATTTTCCTGTTTATATTGCATATATTTTTCTTTTGCTTAACAAAATTTCGGTACAATTGGTATGTTCCATTATATTATGTATGGATGTGTGTGTGTGTATGATTTAATTGTTTCCGGTTAAGAAAAGTTGTGTCAATTTATTTGGCTTATTGTTTGGTATCTTCTTTATTGTTGGGTATCAAGTATTTTTGCTTAATGAAATTCAGTGCAACTGCGGTGTTATAATGTCTATGTTTGTTTCAATTGCTTACGGTTAAGAAAATAATCAATTTATTTTGGTTTGTATGTATTGTTTATGGCTTAATAAATTACGGGATCATTTGTTTAGTCCAAATTGATTTCGGATAAGAGAAACTAAGTTAATTCTGATCTTAGTTAGACTTATCAAATTGGAGAATTCGGTTATTCAAGTCTAATCGAATGCCTTAATAAGAAAAACTTGTTAACTAACCTAGTGTTTGTCTTGTCTAAAGAGAAAGGTCTAAGTTATTGTCTGAATAATTAGAGCCCGATGAGAGAAATAATGTTAATTCTGATCTTTATTTTGGTCTTATCGAAACAAGCGGTTGTAGATATACACCTGGTTTAACAATGGAATTAAGTTTCTTAGTTGATTTCTTAAACTATTAGGGGAAATTTCTTTAAGCAATTGTTTCCTTGATAACATATCAAAACTAAATTACTTGTAGTTTCGGTTTTAATATTGGTTATCTAAAGTGGTATGTGAAACCTTCATGCTTAACTCTTATAGGTTGTTTACAAGTTTTTTAGATTTGTAAGACCCTTCCATTTGTCCTTTATTTGCTTGAACCTTTGTCATTTTGTGACAAAAAGGGGAACAAATATATGGAGTAAGCAAGCAATTTGCAATCACTAAGGAAAGGATAATTGTGCTTAAACGTTATATCTAACAAAAGAGTAAAGCATTGACTAAGGGGGAGAAACATATCATTTTGTTGTTGTAGTATTTCTGACTACAAAAAGGGGAATAACAAAGATGTTCGGATTCAATATTTACCTAGATTACCTTTGGGGGAGTAAAAGCTTTTGTTATTCAAATGTCAATAACGAAATTTATTGATTGAATATGTGCAGGTTATTGTGTTGTTCAAACTTGGAATCAAGCGTATGTAAAATGAATTCTTTTGTAATCTATTTATCCATGTGTAATAAGAGTTTTGTCACTAAAATTGACAAAGGGGGAGATTGTTAGAGCATATATCGGTTGAACTCACCAAGCGTTGGTATGTCAAGTTTGGTTGTCATATTTTAGTGTGTCAAAACTCATCTAAAGTCGCTTGGTTAAATACTAGAGTCAACTTTGTTTAGGTTAGACTAGAAAGTCTAGGAATGTTGAGACATACGAGTATTACTCCGAAGACCTGAAGAATGTGAAGAAGTAGCGAACTACAACGACGACATCATCCTTCCACTTGAGGTTAGTAATATTGTCTTGTACTGTTTCATTCCTAACTTATCTTTCAAGTCGTGCTATATTGAAAAAATAACTGCGAAGATGTATATACTGTACATATATACTCTAGTGATGTGACATGGTCATAATTGTATGATCATAGTATTAGGGAACTAGACTACGAAGTATAACGCTTATCTTTTGAACTTCGTAGATATGACATCGACATAATCTATTATATACTTTTATGATTATATGAATGGGTTATGGTAAAGATTTCATCCTAGGAAATAATTTTTTACATTTGTTTAAAGGAAGTACATTCATGAACTTCTTTCGTGAATCGAAAGGGAAATCACTAGGCTTATTGGTCCGGATATTCATTACAAATCTATGGATGACCAATATGTGTGAGATGGTATAACTGATCTTAACTATGTTATGTATCTTAGTATAACTAATCACAATGCCTGACTTATGATTTGGTATGACTGGTTTTTATTAATTGGTGTAACCGATCCTAAGTAATCACCTTGTGTTGGTATGATCAATCCTGGTAATTGGTGTGACCGATCACGAGTGTTGTATAATCGATCCTTGTAATTGGTAACCGGTCCTGGAAACTAGTGTGACCGATCACAAGCAATACTATGTGAATATGGAACCGATCTTTGTAACTGGTGTAACCGATCCTAGTGACTGGTGTGACCGATCACAAGTATTTCCATAATTAGGTATAACCGATCCTAGTAATTGGTAGAACCTATTGAACACATGTGTGTGATTTAGTGTTAGATCAATCACATAGTAGTCTTGGAAAACATGTCAACCAATTCTAAACTTGTTTGGAAGTGTGGTATAACCGATTTCAAGAATGCAAATTCATGTAAATATGAAATAAGGATTTGCAGTGAAAAAGATGTCAACATACTTTGAACACGTATAATAACTCTTATCATTTATTATTTAAAGATATTCCTTAGTACTCAAGGAGATCATGTGCCGAAATAAATTAAGAATATTTAATTAAGGTTTTTCGTTTTATATGCTTTAATTACCAGCAATTAAATACATATCTCTAGAGAATAAAAATTAGTAATATGCATTTATTAATTGGAAATTTTCTATTGAGATATTTTGGAAATATTGGGCAAGCATTTATTGGAATTAGGAAAACCGAATTTTTCCATTCATTGCAAATCTTGAGAATATTTTCGGTTTTGGAAATTCCTTGATGTCCAAACATCCTTGGTTTATAAATACCTAAGTTTTAATTTCTAGCAAACTATCCTAAGTGCCAGACAAACTTCATTTCTTGTTGTTTCTGGTGGATCCGTCTATTCGGAGAGAAAAGTATCCTAATTAGGTGAAATCTCTTACGACCGCTCGTTTAAAGACTTATATGGGATCAATAAGCTCTATGAGTATTGGTTGTGGGAAACTAGATAATTGTAGTGTTATTAGTTTTCGACTGATTTGATTGACTAACGATTGTTAAAACTTTGATTGCACCTAGTTTGTTTATACTTGAGAATCTTCTCTACTGATATAAGATTCACTCAAACAAATTCGAAGTATCGACGGGATCTTTAGAACTGTTGTTATATCTAAAGACATCTTGTGATAATCCATTGTTAACAGACTCTGTTCTATACGTGATTGATCACAAGAGATTCAAGTGGTGTTTTGCAGATTATTGAAGATTAAATAATATTTAAAGACGAAGAAGATTTCTTATTAGTTTTCATATCTTGCGAATTGTGTGCACAAACCTTGATCGTCTGGGATCCAACTAGAATCATATTTAATTAATTGATTAGTTGAATGAGATCGGTATCACTTTATAGTTTCTCTTTGAGGTATATATTGAGTGATTGGGAATCTAGACTTGACTATTTCGATAGTTAAAGTTAGATTGATCTAACCAGGAAAAGGAGTTTATTAGATTAAATGGAAGAGCCTTTGTGTATGACTTAAGATATCTTTATCTGGAAAATAATCTAAGAAGTTATTACCAAATAGATTTATTGTTCCTTTAATGTTTGGAATACCATCCAAAGGAATTATACAAGTATGAGACTCTTTAAGTCGGAAGCGCATGGATACTGAGGAATCTAAGTAGCTAGGGGTAGTCTGCTTGTTCTCAACTATACGAAGTTGGTTTAGATTTTGTATAGCGGCTTAATTCTGAGAGTACACAATTCTGGACTAGGTCTCGTGGTTTTTTTGCATTTGCAGTTTCTTCGTTAACAAAATCTTGTTGTGCCATTTACTTTACTTTTCCGCATTATAATTGTTTTATTATAATTAAAGTAAATTTCACTTTACATTAACTCCGCATTACTTGATAGTGATCCTATAGAGTTTGGTTAAGTCCGAACGTATTATCAAGTAACATACTTCGTTGTCGTATTGTCTCAATCTTGTATCCATAGTAAATCACACAAGTTATCTTGTTGTTGTATGGTCTCGATCTCGTATCCATAGACAATCACACAAAGTGTGAACTGAATTGTTGTGTTGTCTCGATTCTTTCCATAAACAATCACTTTCAGTAGAGGAGTTATAGGTTGAAAAAAAATATTGTGGTGTATTTGGGTACCCTCGTCTTTTAAGATTGAGTAACGGTTGTTAACTCTTGATTGCACATAGTTTAGTTATTCTTAAGAGCCTTCTCTTCTGACATAAGATCACTCAAAATAGATCAAGATATTAATGGTAGTTCAGATCTGATTCTAGATATGACGTTAACTTGTGATCATCCATTGTGAACAGTCTCCTTTCTGTGCATGATCGATTATAAGTTGGAATCAAGTTTGTTATTGTACAGGTACAGAAGACTATTGAATATTTGACAACAAGAAGATTTTTCTTATTAGTTTCGTATATTTGTGATTTGCTTTATGCACAAACTTGATCGGCTGAGATCCGAACGGATATGGTTTATCTTTGAATATACTTGTTATTGCTAGTCGTATTTAGATCGATAAGATATCATTTGGTGGTACTCTTCAGTATCTGAATCCGGTAATTCTGTTTGACTTGATCTGGTTAACTTTTTAATTCAGATGTTGGAAGATTAAACCCTACAAAGGAATTTAGTTAATTTTCAACAAAACATCCTTTGTCATACTCAATAATATATCAATGATTAACTTCCTGAGGTAGGAGTGTCATTACTAAACATATTAGTCATTATCTGTTTAGAAGACGATCGAAAGGGTTGAGTGCTTAAAGTCTTCAAAGATGCTGAAGCAACTAAATTTTTTGGACTCTATCTTAGGATTCACGTGCGTTGGCCAGATAGTTGTAAGCGCAGGGATAATGAGGAAACTAGGTTACTAGGGGTAGTTTACTTGGTCTCAACTATACGAAGTTGGTAGTGGTCTTTGTATAACGTCTTAATTCTGAGAGTATTTGAAAATGGACTAGGTCTGGGGTTTTTCTGCATTTTCGGTTTCCTTGTTAACCAAATGTTGTTGTGTGATTTTACTTTACTTTCTGCATTATAATTTGTTTAAGTTATAATTAAAGTAATTGCACTTGTACGTTAATCCCAAACATTTGGGTTGATCCCTATTGTTTAAGGTTCGGTTTTTAAATAGAAACTATATTCCAGGCGCATACCTTGGTTTCTATTTTCGTGATAATTTTTGTCCATATTAGATCACGCAAGGCATCAGACTTATATGTTGATATCTAAAATATTATGATGTACTTGAACTTTCAGAGCATAACTCATCTTGTGTATACCTTGTTAAAAAATTTCAAAGGATAACTCATCTTGTGTATACCTTGTGAAAAACTTCATCACTCAAGGTTATAGTTCTCAACAATGATTGCAACATATTTTGTCTTACATTTTTGATCATCTTTCTCTGAAGAATAGTCAAGATTTTCAGTATATGCATTTTTCTTCCAAGGAATATCCTCAGTGAGATAGTCTGGAGAAATATGATCAAATCCTTTATATTTGTAGCATTGAGGAATACCATCATCATCGTTCCAAATATTCTCATTTTCAGTAAAAGGTCATTGATTTCTAGAGGATATTGAACGAACTTTCTTACATTGTCTCAATAGTTTTTAAAATGTTGAGTAAGGAGTGATAAAGTGTTACTCCCTCCGTTCATTTTTAATAGGATGGTTTTGTTTTTAGAGAAATTTAAGGAAATTAAAAGAACTAATCATTGAAAGTGGTCCTCATGACACTTTTCAATAAAAGAAGTGAAGTGAAATGGTCCCCATGACACTTGTCAGCAAAAGAAGTAAAGTGAAATGGTCCACATGACACTTGTCATCAAAAGAAGTTAAGAGAAAAATGGTCCTAGAAAATTAAAGTAACATTTGACTTTCTCAATTAGGAAACCAGCCTATTTTTTTGAAACATTTATTTATAGAAACCAGCCTATTAAAAAGGAACAGAGGGAGTATTTAATTTAGCTTCTTCTTCATCGTCTAAAGCCATTTTTTCACTAGAGTTATCCGGATTTGGAGTCATGGGACTTGAATTAGCTTTAAAATCCATGCTTGTTCCTTTTTCTTTGTTATACAGAAAATTATGATCGTATATGTTTAATTTGCGCACAAGTGTGCTTCTTGATAAGGATGAATAATCATTAGCTTCAATTATGACATGTTTCTTATATTCATATCTGGATGGTAACGATATGAGAATCTTGCATGCTATATCCTTTTCAAGAGAAAAATATGCGTTTACAATCTCAAAGAGTTTAATGTGAAACTCCTAAAATGTGTCATTATCATCCATACGAAAATCTCCTCAATCAGAAGTAAGAGTTTTAAGTCTTATTTCTTTTTCTGAAAAGTTACATTCAACTACAGTCCCAAGATTATCCAAAGCCATTTTAGAGGTTTCACATGTATATATTTGATTCTGAAGATCTAGGCTTATTATGGCATTCAAACAATCTGAGTTATACTTTGCAAAAACCTTTTCCTCTTCAGTATACGAAGCTAAGATTTTAAACTCAATTTCGGAATTTGCCACTTACTAACGTACGTATCCATTGACAACTAATACCCAAGTATTAAAGTCATGATAATGAAGAAAATATTTATAGCAGACTTCCACCACAGGTAGTTTGTGCCATCAAATCTTGGTGGTACATTAACTGAACTTCATTATCTAATAGGTTAGATCGCACCAAACACAGATTGTTAAATATTATTATGTTTGCCTACTTTGATACCAAGTGAAATGACAAGGGTACCAAGTACACCATAATATTTTCCGTATCAACATATTACAGACACACCTGGTGTAATATAATACAAACACAAATTGCCAAGGTGATTACTTCAACAAGATGTGCACTTGATATATAGTGTAAGTTCGAATCCAAACCAATCTATGGGATCAAATCAAGTATTTATTAACATACACGTGTATTTTTTTAGTTTAATTATAAAGACAAAGCAATATAACGCAAAAGTAAAGAAAATCACACAACATACAAGATTTTAAGGAATACTGCAAGGAAGAAAAATCCCGAGACCTAGTCCAATTTTGAATACTCTCAGAGTTAAAATCCTTTATAAAAATTGACTACTACAACTTCGTATAGTTGAGACCAAGTAAACTAACTCCAAGTTACTCATTTCCTTCAGTATCCCTGTGCCTACAACCGATATGGTTTACGCACATGGATCCCAAGATAGAGTCCACTATATCAAGTTGTTTCACATGTTGTGAAGACTTCAAAAAATCAACTGTTTTTGTATCATAATCCGAAATAATAAATAACTAGTCTGTTTCAGTGACCTCTCTATCAATCTCCAATATCAACTAGTTAATCAGAGATAAGTTGAGTACAAAGGTTCTTCCATTAAATAAAATAAACTCCTTTGTCGGTTAGATCAACTAAGATAAAGACTATCTAATTAATCAATCTTATACAAACTGTCAAAGTAGATCTCAAATAGAAACACCTAAATAGATTTTCGATTGATACGACAAGATTTAAAGTCTATTTGAGATTGACGGATTTTCGGATCTCAGTTAATAAAGTGTGCAAGAAGTATGCGATTGACAATCCTATTTAACTTTTTATTTTCTACCTATCTATCTTCTGAGACAATGTCGTATGCATTTAGTATATGATGAGATACAAAGAAGAATTTTCGTGTTTAAGCTTGTACTTGACTAATCTCAAAATTAAAAATCAGTCAATATATGTTCGAAGGACTTATCACATTTCAGTTGAGAACAACTCTTTTGTGCAATAAACCATGATGGCGCAAGAAGTGCCTAAAACTCTAACTTGCAAATTGAGTTCGCAAATTGAAAATATTAGTTTGGGAACTATGCAAAACTTACTAGTTTTTGAACTCCAATTTGCACTAGAGTTTGAAAACTAAAAATGTGAGTTTGGGAACGTAAATATGAAAATCAAGGATTTTTCTATTGGCATCCGAATTGCACTAGAGTTTGCAAACTAAAAATGTTAGTTCACAATCCATGAAATTTAAGGAGTTTTTAAACTCCAAATTGTACTTGAATTTCCGAACTATTTTTGTTCATGAATTGTACAATTCAAGATGAGTTCTGTTGACGTCAAATCTTATTGAGTTTGCAAGCTATAATTTTCGGTTGCTGAACTGCGTAGAACTTGATCATTTTTTGAACTTGATTATTTTCTTGATGGTTCACAGACCACATTGTTAACTTGTGAGTTACTTTGTGATAGTCCTTAATTGACATATACCTGTGTATATTATTCTTTGTATTACAAGGCAGGATTTTCACACACTCATTAATTTTTATTCTTCGTACCATGCTATTGTGAGTAAGTTAATTATTTTTCTAATTGAGTAGAATCTGAGCTTTAGAAGTACTTTTTTTTTGGAAGACTTGGTTTTCATTCTTACGGCTTATATCAAAAGAAAAAATCTATATTTCTAGAATATTCTAACTAAAGGAAAATTTTACTTAAGACCAAAGTAAAAAGCTATTCTAAGTAGTAAGACGTTACTTGGGCTGAAAGTAATTCTCAAACTTGGAAACTAGTTCACAATCTTACTTTGAATGGAAGTAATAGTTTCTTTAACTTTGAGAAACCTAGACTTACTCATCATTATATAGAGGACTCTCTACAACTAAGATTCTCAATCCATGCATGTTGTGCATCTTGTTGTTGCAAGAGATTTCGTCCTCTTTAAGCCTAGGTTTCCTTGAAAAACATAATTATATTACAACTTTGAAGTCTTCAATTGGGATTCGTAAAGACCGGTCAGACTAAATTTTATCTGATATATCTTTGTTATCTGAATTTTATATTAATCATCATAGTCTTTGTCTATTCTAAAGGATTGTCTCTTCTGTTATACGACCATTCAAGAACTAATGATCGAGGAATAAGATTGACTGAAGCTATAAGGAGTTTTCCGTCTTTGACCTTGTTAGTTAAACAAGATTAAGATCTAAACTTTATTTAGATAAATATTATGAGGTGAAATCAGTTAAGGTATCTGTATATGTTTTGAAGAGATTAAACCCTAATTATTTGAGGTTTGCTTTGACATCTTTATTACCCGGAAATCCCTTAAATCAAATAGATTTCCATTACCTTGATTGAAAAATATATAAAGGAAATCAATAGGTGTACTGTTGGAGGCATGGCAACACTAGTATTCATGAAGGATTGTGGAGAAACTCCTAGGCCTGTAAAGCACGTCAGTTAGTAGAATCGTGTGTGTACAGTCTTGTGAGATCTAAAATATGTAGGGGCACAACTATAAAAGAATAAATTTGAGGGTACGTTCGGTCTATTCGAATTCTAATAGGAGGATAGATGTTTAATACAGTGTGTGTGGACAAGTTCCCGGGTTTTTCTGCTAAATTTCATTTTTTCTCATCCACAAAATTTCCGGTGTCTTGTGTTATTTATTTTTCGCATTAGATTGTTTATCTTTATATTTTAAATATCACATGTACTATGTTAAACAACCTAGATAGTTTAACTCGCGAGTAAAGATCCTACAAGACTTGATTACATGACATAAATAGTACAAGAATTCGTCTTGCTGAATTCATATCTTAAAATTTCGAGACATCTAGGTTGAAAATTGTACTTACAATCTTGAATATAGATGTTGTCAAGACTTGTTCTTGTGGTGTATATCTTGACGTATTGATTTTACAAGGATTATCCATATCTATTCACAAACGAAAAAGTTAGTAGTGTATTAGGTATATCGTTTTCACATCTTATGACAAGGATACTAATCAAAATGGCATTATTCTCTTCATAATGATTTTATAGGTTCCTCCAAAGGCTGTAAAATCATCTATGGTTTAGGAAGAAATATGGAAGAAGCAAAAAATATCGTTATTTTAGAGGCTATCATATGGGCTATGAGCAAACAAATAAATTGGTTATGCATCCACAGTGATGCCAAGAATGTTATAGCACTACATATAAATAATAAAAACCAACAAAAGTTGAATATGTTAGTAGAAATTTCATTTTCCATTATAATTATGGTACGGTAGTTCAACATCATAATAGGTTCAACGTAGTTCGAAAATTCATAGACGTTATCCCAACTTACTATAACCAAGTTTTGTAATTTTTCTAATTAATACATTTCTTTTCCTAGCAAAAAAAGAAAAAGTTTAGGAGACGCAAATGTTAGCAAGTCGGTTGTTAATTTTTTCCGCTGTAGACGTGATATGAAATCTGAGTGTTAGATGCCATGAACCCCTGAGGTAAATTATAGATGAAACCATGGGCTGAGACGCTCATTATGTCGGCATCAATGTTTAAGAAACAAAATCCCGCTCATTCATATGTTAACCCGATAAACTAGTTACCCCTTATCAAGGAACTATGCCGATACTCCGTAATATATCATATTTTAAGTTCCCCCTAATAATAATCACTGGTGGTTAACCTATAATCTCATTATTGGACCTTTTATTTTTGGATGACAAGTCAACATACATAAATTAAATTAGTAATACATGGACGGACTAGATCCCCCAGCCACAGAAAAATTAGGAATCATATTAAGTCATTTTTGTAGTAACGAGTATGCTGAAAGATGCTGCATTGATATAATTATGGCCAACTTAGCAAATAATGTGGTCGTGTTGGGAGTCTCAGAAATTTCGTTCACATCTTCCCTGTGGGAGGTTAGCCAATTGTATTTTCCATGTTGGAATGGAGGATTTCACTTGCTAAGTCGTCAAGGTATTTTATATCGACTATGACGACTTTTGTAAAATTCGTTATATTTATCAATGGACCATGACGACTATTTAAGCATCAAATATTTTTGTTGTGAAAGTTGTCATGGTTGAAATTTAGGACCATGGCAACTGTCTTAAGTGTCGTCAAGCTATTATTTTTTTTTATTTTTTTTTTTCGAAAGAAAAAGCAAAGGATTGTCATTTAAATAGCTTGCCGACAAAGTTAATAATTACATAACAATCTAACTTAGAACTCACATAATATAGAAGGTCAGAAGACCATTTCCTATTATATCTGCTAAGCTTAGCATATTTCGCTAGATGATATTCCACTTGATTACACTTCTTATTTCTAAAACACACAACCACATCACCGAAACACTGAATTAAGTGCTGACTCTCTCTAATTAAATTACCATCTTCCCATGGAGTAATAATATTAGGACCTTTTATACTTTCCATCACCTTATTGTTGTCTCCTTCCATTATGACATGCTGAAGTTGCAGCTGGAAAATCCATTGAAGAGCTTTAAGAACTGTTACTGCTTCAGCTTGAGTGACATCTCTCGCTATTTTTACCATTGTCTAGGCTTCCACCAATCTACCTAAAAAATATCTAATTATTAGAGCAATTCCAGCAATATGATTACCAGGGATAACAGAAGCATTTATGTTCAATTTAAATTTTCCTCTAGGAGGGGGAATCTAAGTATTAATATTTGTGTATCTAACCTCAATTCTATGAATGTTATTGCTAAGCACCTGCATCTGATTCAAACAAATGTTATTATGAATTTTATTATCAATACAGAAAAAATGAATTTTGTGTTTCAGGCTGCTAATTGTGCTTCTGGTGTTATTGAAGATCATCTCACATCTAGATTTCCATATAAACCACATTGTGATAACAATGAGATTTATGCTTCCTTATTTATTAAAATTGATGTTGTACTCAGGATTTTACCAAGACTTTAACCATTGCTAAATATCTTGAACAGAGTTGATTTCCTGAGAAATTTCTGGAGATACAACATTCACACATTCCTAGCATAACTACATTGGACCAATAAATGGTTGCAGATTCTTCATCAGAGTTACACCTTGCAATTCTTTGAGTAACATGTAGGATATCATGGTAAACCTTCCATAAGAATAATTGGCACTTATGAGGGATTTTAAGATGCCATATTCTAATCCAGAATTTAGCCTCCACTTCCATGCTTGCAAGGCTTCTATTGTGCTGACAGAGAATGGCTTTGTAGGTAGAATTTATAGTAAAGTGACCTCTTCTTGTAAGGGACCATTGTAATTTGTCTTCATACAACATAAAAGGCATGATATTTTGAATTTTCTCTATCTGATCTTGAGTGAAGTAATGTTAAAGGAGATTAACATTCCAACTTCTTGTATGTTGATCCATTAAGTCATTTACTTTCAAGTTGTAAGGGATATCTCCACAAGAAGAGAAATTTTCTTGAATTTTTTGAGCTGTGTAACCTTCTATCCTATTATCCCTAAAAGCATAAACTGTTTTTCCATCTCTAATTTTCCAAATGTGAAACTGTTTTACCGACTTGATCCCTGTACCTATACTTCTCCATATTGTAGTACCCTTGCTAGTGATTCCATCTTGAATAACATTTTCATCCTTAAAATATTTAGCTTCTATAATTTCTGCCCATTTCATGTTCTTTTTATGAATTAGCCTCCAAGCTAGTTTAATGATCATTGCTTCATTAAAAAATTTCAAGTTCTTGAATCCAAGTCCCCCCATATTTTAGGAATAGAATTTTTTTCCAACACTTGAAATAACATTCTTTTCCATTACTCTTGTTCCACCAATATTTTCTTTGTGTGGACTCCAATTGATTTATTTTTTTCTGGGGAAGAATAAAACAACCCATTATAAATTAAGCCATAAAATTTGTAACAAATTGAATTTATGTGCTTCTCCCTGCTTGATTGACCATTCCTTCCTGCCACTGTTGAAGCCTAATTTGCGTCTTTTCATGTATTTTGCTGAAGCATTTTGATACTTCTCTCTCAATGAAGAAATTTCTTCCAAAATATTTCTCATATAGAGGCATCTCTTTTATACCAAGCATGTTGCAAATGTCTTGCTTAGCTCCCTCACTTAATCTCTTGCTGAAGTGTATACCAGACTTATCTAAATTAACCATCTGCCCTGACACTTTACAGAAATTTCATATTATACTTTTGATATTAGTTATTGAAGAGCCTTTTGTAGTGGAAAATAGGATGACAATTTATCTCCATATCTCTTTATAATTTGTATGGAAGGTTTGAGTAGAATGCTCCACTGTGCTGCTGAGAAGAAAAACATAATTCCTATATATCCAGCCAAAACTGGCCCTCATATATCATTTTTTTTTTTGCAGACGATTGCATCTTGTCGAAGACCTCTAGTTGGATGCATAGATTCAATTGGAGACCCATTTAGCAGAATGGATATAATTGTTGTAGAGATGCATTGATTCACCAGTTGGAACCATTTTCCAGAGAATCCAAGTTTTTTTAGAATGTTGATGATAAATTTCCATTCCATTCCGTCGAAAGCTTTCGACATATCTAATTTAATAGCAACTGCTCCAAGGAAAGCTTTGGTGTTCTTTATATATTGGACAACTTCATGTGCAGTGATGGTGTTATCCATGATGTTTATGCCAGGAACATAAGCAGCTTTCGAGGGGGAGATAATCTTGTAAAGTAGCGGCTTTAATCTATTTGTCATGATCTTGAAGATGATCTTATAAGAGATGTTACATAGGCTTATGGGTCTAAAATCGGATGGTGTTTGAATGCAATTATTCTAGGGTATAAGAGTTTGGAAAGTATGATTAAGTTCTTTAAGAAGTTTACCATTTCTGAAAAATTCTTGCACCATCTTCACCACATCAGCTCCGATAATTTCCCAATTTTGCTGGTAGAATCCTGCTTGAAATCCGCCTGATCCTGGGGCAGACCAAGTGTTTGTACCGTGTATAAAATACACGGGTGGCCCACAAATCAATACATGGAGGCATGCATGGCAGATTAATGTCAAGAGGCATGCAGGGCAAGTCAATAGGCATGCAGGAAGTTTCATGCACATTTAATTCCAGGAGGCATGCATGGAGATTAGTTCAAGTAAATTCTTGAATCTTGACTTCACAGGCAACTCTAGAAACCTCCTTTCTTTCACCTTATTTGAAACTTCAAAGGGTTTGATATATCAGGCAAACCTAACTTGACCTAATCTGTTCCGGTCAAGCCAAAACAAGGGCTTGATTAATTTCTGTATCCCTCCTTATCCTCGTAATCATTTAAGTTTATCTTGAAATCAATTACTCAGCTGTATAAATAGGGACACCCTGGTAGAAGGAAAGGGAGAGGAGTTTTTCAGAATCAGAGAAAAACATTGTAATTTTTATCAATAAAATATCTCTCCCTAAGGGGATTTCGTCCGTGGATGTAGGCATCAATCGCCGAACCACGTTAAATTTGTCTTCTTTATTTTTCTTCATTAGTAACTTAACCCAATTACACATCAATCATCAATTACATCGTGTTTAGTGCTTAATATTATTTTTGGGTACAAACATTGGTACCAGCTAAGGGGAATCGTGAAAACAATCCTGTTTTACCATTGAGAAAAGTACGGCATCAAATTCAAAATTCGTGTACGAATTCCATGTAAAAATCCGCAGAAAAATAAATATGAATAATTAGGGTTTGAAGTAAAAGTTGCAACAACATTACAGAAATGTGGGATTGGTTCCTGGAAGAAGTTATGTAACATGACACACCATTAAGGGAATTTAAACGCCATTGATCCATTAAAAGAAAAGAAAAGAAAAGAGGTCTTTAAGGGAAGCCTTCTTTGTTCAATTCAGGCACACCATCTTCTTGAAGTTCAACATGGCAGACCTTGGTCACCATCTTCTTAGATTAAAATCACAGATAAGTTTGTCTCCTTTTATATTAAAATATAAATTTATCTGCTCATAAGTATGATATTCTTTTACAAACTTCAGCTGCTATCGGTTTCTTTTTCCTTCAGCGATAACGAGGAGCCGTTAGATTAATCGGAATTTGACTTGTACAGTGAATATGTTTGATAATGCCTAGCTATGTTCGAACTCATAGCAATTAGTTCCCTTATTGATTATCATAAAAGATAGTATTAATAGGGTGACCGTAAAGTGGCATTAATAAGCATTACGTTTAATAGGGTGAACATGAAGTGGCATTAATAAGCGTTACGTAAAATTTTTTTAAAGTTTTTTTTTTTACCCAGGTTTTACTTGTCGACAAACTTGCTTTGGTATTTTATGATTCAAAATTAATTGCCAACCTAATCTTTATTCTTGGCGGATCATTGATCCTCTTATTTCCAGAATGAAGGAGTGGTTATCACTTCAACTTTGTTTAATGACGCACCGCATTCAGTAACGTCTGAGGCAAGATGTCATCCCCACTGCAGCTCGACGCTGTCACTTTTTCTACAAAAATAAATCTACTTTCTCCATTAAGAACTTTTGATCCCAAATTTTTTGGATGACTTCGAGATTAATTTTTGGGTTTTGATTAATAGTTCGAATTCCTAGTCAAGCATTCATGACGCGAACATGAGTATGCTTCCTTACCACACAAATCCATGAAGTTCAAGAGTTCAAGGATATTGGTGATCACCCTGCCGGGCATAGGGTCCACTATGCACGGTTCTGCGACAAGTTCGATATCTGCAACTCTGCTCAAATCACCCAACTGTTAGGGAAATCTGATTAGCCACTTAATAAAGAATATCAAAGCTCAATGGAAAAAAACAAGTTTTTGCAGTAAAGAAAAAGATAACTACAATGTTGCGCCAACGTCGTGCTACACTAACGAGAAATACACCAACACACTAGAGGTATACGGGACGACGAGAGGAATCGATGGGTTCCAACATCAAATGCAATAATCATCAGTCTCGGTGACACGAAAGAAGGAGATTAAGCCTAAGTTTTTTTGGCTGAAATCATAGTGGCTTTAAATCAAATTGTTTCTCAACGTGCTATTTTTTGTGCCGCGCGTACAAATCCATGACATCTTCTGAACAAGTTAAGAAATTCGCAGAAACCACACGCGTCTGGAAATTTAGTATATTTAAAGTTCAAGCACCGAACTAATATATCTGGCTGCACCTTCATTAAATTCCTAGTCTACACAGGCGTAAGCAGAATCTTCAGAATTATCCAGCTGCAAACAAGGTCGCAACACTTCAACTACTGTTGATTTTGAGCCACCTAATGGTCGACAGTACCAAAGTTCAATTACAATTTTCCGCCGAAAAGAAAGGAGTTCTTCTTTCGGTCCACCGTCGACGTAAGCATACGACAAAGATAGATGCCAAGTTGCACCAACAAATTCAATGCGCCTACCGTCTTGCATCATTAATAACCGGATGCTCAAGAAGCTTACATTTTTTTAGTATTGTTCCAGAAGCACCAATCATATACAATTTGAAGCTAGCAGTCCACCAGCTAGTACTCGCTTGAAAACAGGGTGAAAGAACCAGATCAAATCACAACACTCTACTAATGGAAAGAGAGGACAGACGATCGGACAGATGGGGTCAAGTTTTGTGACGACGAAAGACTAAAGAGACTGATCTAAGCTTTCTTATATTCTGGAGAGACGGATAACAAAGCAAAGATCTGAGACACCTTCCTTGTAAGATTCAGAAGGCTAAAGGAATCACAATAGCTACGCAGTTGAGATCGTGGACTTTAGTTCGATTTTATCAATTATGCAAGAAAGAGCGTGGTTTTCTTTCTTCTTCTTTTTTCGTGGACAAAAGACGCAAACTCGTGGAGCTATTATTGCACTGGTACATTTACACCACCCCCACTGTGAGTTTATTCTACTCCCTCCGTCCTAGTTTAGATGCCAAAATAGGATTTTGCACAAAGATTAAGAAACACAAAGAGAATAGTTTTTTTTCCACAATTACCCAAGGTTAGTATTTAATGTTCCTAGTTTTTAGATGTCTAGGTTTTGTTGTTTAGTTGGAAAAATTCAAATTAGAGGAAATATATAGAGAAAAATATTTAAGAGTGTCTTGAAAATTGAAATACACAATTCTCCATGTTATGGTATGATTCCATGTCAGGGGCAAATCAGGATAAAAGGTGGAAAAATATGAAGTATAGCAAGTATTGTAGGACAAAAAAAATCCCCAATTTTAACATCTAAACTAGGACGGAGGGAGTATTAATCGCACTAATTATCATATACTGCAACTTACAAATTTGCTCAGTATCTATTCACATTTGGATAACACATTTAGCCATATTTCTATGTTGTGTGATCTCGTGGAATGTAAAAAGCTAATAAGTGCAAATGTAATTTACTTCCAATCATACCCTTAATGAACATTAGATTTCAGCATTAATTCAAACATATACTGCACAAGAACAGTAGCGACGGTTCGAGTCCTGCGCGAGTTCAAGCAGTAGGGTTAAAGCATTTCTACGCGAGCTAAGAAAAGTAGCGACGGTTCGAGTTCTACGCAAGTTCTAGCAGTAGAACTAATCTTCACATACATATTAGGAGTCGTAGCGACCCTTGTCCTACTCGATCTCTTACAATTCTGCGCGAATTTTGAATAGTGGGATTGGCCCCCGCGCGAATTCAATGTAGCAGAAAACACATATTTTTAATTCATGCGTGAGCGAGATGCAACAAGGAGGTGCACCCTTGTGCGAGCATTTAGCAGCATAAAACTTGCTGGGGGCGAGTTACTATCACTCCAAATACGACCGTTGTCACTTGGGGGCACGATACGTAACACCTTGGCGCAGAAAACAATAACTCGGGGGCGAGCTGTGTAACTCTCTGAACCGCATGTTTAGGGGAAAGTTACGTAGCACTCCGTTATAGCACAAAATTTAGTGATCACGACGAAAAGAACTTACTCTATTTGTACTTTCAAAGAGTCATCCAAGAAGTAACTTGAAGATTATCGTGTTGGCCAACTGTATTATATGGTCGGGCACAATATGACAAGCTGTTATATCTAAAAAAGGCTTATCCATCGTGATATATCTTGTATGCGGCGGAAAGGTACATCGGTTCCTCGATATAATAACTAATTTTCCAAGACATCAAAAGCATCAAGTTAGCGCATGAATCGGAAGGAAAATGTGCATCTCGTGAAGATATACAAAAGATCGTTACAAATAATGAAACTGTTCTAGTCATTCCCATTAGTTATCAAGAAGCTCAGCTTAATTCATTGGCGACACCATCACAATTTAAGATAATGATACTGGTTATTGATTGCTACAGAAGCACAATCAATATAGTTTTTGTCTTAACATTTCACAAGACAGAGCTAAAAATTAGAAAGTTGCAGACCTTTAATTGTCACGGTATTGAAAAGTACCACTTGCGGCAACCATATAAGTATTGCGAGTTGTGTTGATTATTGATCCACGACGAGATCGAGGTTCGTTTAAGCTTTTATATCTAAGTTCGTGGAAGTGATTGTGTTGATTTTTATCCACAACACGATCAAGAACAAAGTTCGTGGAAATTGTTGTGTTGATTTTTTGTCCACAACACGATCTAGATCGAAATTAATTTAATCTTTTATAGCTATGTTCGCAAAAATTATTGTGTTAATTTTCTATCCACAAATTGTTGTGTTGATTTACTATCCATACCATGATCGAGTTCAATATTCTTTCGAAATGGTGTTAGAGAGATTCTCCAACAACTTGCCACCAACACCAATTTTTTTATCTCGTTAGTCTGCAAGAGCACAAACATGATATGTGTAGTAAGCAAAATTACTAGCATAAACGAGTGTCTGACATCGAATTCCCTCGTATATACTAGTGGGGGTGACTCTGACTATACTAGTGAGCACAAACATGATATTTATACTTCTATGCATGACTTGGTGTATAAATATGAACACTGATCACATTACATGATTTGTTTGCCTTCTACTTCTACTTTCTGTGCTGCAGAAGCCGGAAAACAAGCCAGTCAAGTTATCAGCTACTTCAAAAATAACAATTAGCAGCTGGGGAGTAACTACACCAAATGATCCCCACTGTATCTAGTTTACCACTAACTACAACTCCAAGTAAAGTTATCAACTATGCAATACGTAGCGACCAGGGAAGAATAAGGTCTGTGATACCTAATTGAATTTCTCCTCCATATTTTTCGTGAGCTGAAGAAAGTACCGAAAATTACATTTAAGGTAACAGACTGGATGATGGAGTTGTCTAGAGGAAGGTCTATGTAAAACTGTGTGCTTATCCTCCGAATGTGACCCCTTGTGAGAGCTATTACCCAAAGTCCATGGCCTCACTTTGTGGTGGAGTATTCATGGAAACAAAATATGCTTGCATATTTCTACTATTCTTTAATTTATTTTAATAAATGTAGCAGAATATATTATAATTAATTAAGTTATTTTCATTTATTAAGTATATTCTAGAAATATGATAATTTAGTTTGGGATTTTATATTAGTTAGAAATATCTCTTAGTTTTGGTAATAAGCATTTTGATAATTTATTTAGGAAATATTTGATTATTTGAAAAGGAGTTATCTATATAAAGAGCTCCATGTTTTCATATTGGAAGAGAAGATTTTGATTAATGAAAAATAGTGTTTTTCCTTGAGAGTGGTATCTCGGAAACATGTTGTTTTGGATTTAATACTATTCAACGCTTCCGCCCTGCATCAGTTGGTATCAGAGACAGACAACGCTCCTGCATCATGTTTCGAGGAAGAGATTATGATGTTGTTCGAAGAGACGCTCTCAGCGATGAGAAAGAGCAAGAGGTAATAGATGATCTAGAACGGAAGGTTAAGGCGCTCACCCTCCAATTGGCTGAAATGCATCATCAGCAAGAGCCCCATCATGGTCCTAGCCTACAGCGAGTGGAGGAAGTGACCGGTGATGAAAACAAAAACCTCTTTGGCGACAAGGAGAAAGGATTTCAAGGAGTTGCACATGGTCCGCGAGATTCGTTGGAGTCCGGATTAAAGCTTGAATTCCAAAGGTTTGATGATATTTTTTCTTTTTCTGAAATTGAAAAATATCAAGTTATCGTGGATTGGGATTCACCACCAGTCTATGATGTTTACCCTGACGATAAGGTTTCAGTATGTTCTAAATGCATTGATCCTTATTTTCTTGAAGGAACATGTATTGTTAGTCCATTGCAAATGTCATTATCTCCAGTAACAATTTTTGAAAGTTTGCATTTGCCGAAGAATTATAAGAATTTTCCTCAAAGAACCATGAATGCAAGCAATTATACCAGCAAAATTCGAGGACGAATTTTTTCTGAGAAGGGGAGAATGGTGGAGTATTCATGGAAACAAAATATGCTTGCATATTTCTACTATTATTTAATTTATTTTAATAAATGTAGCAGAATATATTATAATTAATTAAGTTATTTTCATTTATTAAGTATATTCTAGAAATATGATAATTTAGTTAGGGATTTTATATGGACTATTAATTGGGGATATGGATTTTAATTGGGGGATATGAATTACTTCCCCCAACCATTTGTGGCTGATAAGGGGTGTCTTTTGGGTGCGAAAATACCAGAATATCCCTTCATTAATTAAAAAATATTATGAAATTACTGTAATGCCCTTTCCCTATAACAATAAAATCTAAATACCAAATTCATATATCCCCCAATTCATTTTGTACCGGCATAGGGTTAGGTTTATAATTTTATTTTTTTTCTTCATCGTCTTCCTCATCGTTCATTCTTCATCGACGATTAATCGTTGAATCAAAAATTTCTTCGTTGACTAACCTACCATAACAATGCCTCCACGAAAGAAATCAAAAGCAAAACGGAACACTAAATCGATTGCTCAACAAACACATGAGCAACGAATCGAGAACATTGCTCAAGAACTAGAAGAGGAAGAAGCATCCAACTTGGATGATCAACCAATCATGGCTTCTCTGAGAAGGTAAGTGTTTTTTTAGCTCATTTATGATTGTTTTAATCGATTTTTAGCAATGGGTTTAGGTTAGAATCGCCAAAATTGGTGAAACTGTGGAGTTGCAGAGAAAACCGGCATTCAATCTTAGTTTGAACACCATGCCGGTTTAACTTCCTGAACTTGAAATATCAATACCGGCATACGATAGTAGTTGAACACCAAACCGGCTTGAGTTCCTGAAAATTAGATTTTAGGACCGGCATTCGAATTGGGTTGAAGGCTATTCTGGTAGTCAACTTAAAACACACAGGAATTTTTTTTTTTTTACCGGCATTATATCTAGGTTTCGTCATTGCCGGTTTTGAAATACCGGCATCAGGTAGTTCAATTCGTGTATGCCAGTTTGACACTTGAAACATTCAGTAAGAAAAACTCAAAAACCGGCATTCTCGATATTTTTACATATATGCCGGTACATGTTACCGGCATTAGTTATTTTAAGAATTTCAATGCCGGTTTACAAACTGTGATGACTTTTCTTATGTTTGTTTTGTTTGTTTATGTTATAGGTCAAAATCCAATGTATCGAGGAAAAATAAAGGTCCTATTCTCACTAAAAAAAGGAGAAAGGACGGTCTTGATACTCCCCAGTCCCTGCCTCCCCGGGGGATAGATGCGGGTCGCAAGAAGCGTTTGGGGTTTCAAACAAGAGGGTTAGATTGGGAGAGTGGTGGTGAACGTAATGCACTTATAATCCATGAAGGTACATTTGTGAACGATGAGAATGATGAAGGGGACAGTGAGGATAAATATGATGAGGTTCCCCCAAGTCAATTAGCAATCCAAACCGAAGTTGGTGAGACTAGTCAACAACCAACACAAGGCAAGGGCAAGGGCAAACACAAAGTTAAAGGTTGTCACCTTCCTCACATTGATGACATGATACCCGACCGCGATGATGGTAAAATTTGGGGTCAAGCTCCGGAACCGAAAGTACTATTTGGATACAAGAACTCTTGGGCTCGTACAATCTTTCAAACTTATGTAAGTATTTTTTATTTTGTGCATGTGCATTATTTTATTTTTTACATTATCTCTTAATCGTATTATGTCTTATTTGTAGGATCATCCTAAGGCTGTGCGTGTTTGCCGAAACCAAGCCGCGGCTGAGTGGAAATTGTCGTTGGAACATGAAGATGTCCAAACATTAGTAAGGAACTCGGGTTTGTATTCTTTGGTTGAAAATTACTTGAATCCAGATACTGTCACCGTCAATTGCTTTGTCGAAAGGTATCATGGTGAAACCGATACAATGCACTTCCCGTTCGGGGAGATGACCTTGATTCCTGAAGATGTTTATGCCATTCTAGGCTTGAATGTTATCGGAAAATCAATTTCAGAAGGAGTTGAGTCTCGGGACCTAGATTGGCTGAAGTTGCACGATTTGACTGAAAAGTTGTTTGGTTGGGACTTCAAAACTTCTTCGGATAGCTTTTATGTAGCATCGAACGGAAGTAAGACGAAGACATTCAAGCTGACGATGCTTAAGAAGATGTTTGAAAATACAAATGCTAGAAGCTTGGAGGCTGGATGGGACCCTGCACAGATTCGCTATACCGCCGCCGCGTACCTGTAATACCTCTTGGGCACTAGGGCATTCCCTGACAGTAATGGCAACCGGGTAAGTGCAAACTTTCTCCAGTACCTTGACCCATTGGAAGGTGTGTGTGGATATTCTTGGGGCACCGCGGTCATGGCACATTTGATGGCGGAGATGAGAAGGGCTTCATTGGCTAAAACAAACCAATTTGTCGGAAATTTCACTATACTCCGTGTACAATTTTTTTAATCTATGTTCACATGTATTTATTTAACTTTTGTTCACATGTATATTGTTCACATTGGATTAGGTGTGGTGTTATGAACACTTCCCAACCTTGTTCAAGGACTGCCCATTCTTGAAGATCAAAGACCTTCCTGAACCCGATATCCCTAGAGCTCGGAGGTTCGAGTTTCACAAGTAATCCGAAGCCCGGTAACAAAGGTCGAGTCATCGATATGAGATTGGCTCTGGATGCTATGAGGAAGGAAGACGTTGTGTTCGACACTTATAAGGAGATTAGAGGATACCGTCAAATCCCAAGAGATGTTGCATTGTACCATGGGCCTTTGTACCACCCAAGAGGATACATCATGGCCGACCCATGCCGTGTGATGCGCCAACATGGATTTAAACAATTATCCCGTTTTTGGTCGACCTCTGATGATAATTATCTTCTTTACTTTTCTCGGTGCAATTCAACTCCCAACAAGTTGCATGTAGTGTATGATCCAGAACCGGAACCAACACATTGGACGGAAAGAGACCCACGTCGTTTGGTAGATATTAGTAAGTGGGAGCTTGCGAAAATGGTTATGAAGTTGATGACAACTATATGAGGGATTACCTGGAATGGTCACATCCTTATGTCGTGCGCCCTCCCTCCGTGGAAGCTCCACACCAAGAAAACCCTCCTGTTGAAATTCCTCCACCTCCACCACCTACGATGGCCCAACTTCTCAAGACTGTCGGAATGGTGGTAAGTTTTCTTAATTGGTTATAGTTATTAAATGTAAACATAATCATATATTAATATATATCCCGATTATGTATTTGATGTATTAAACTAGCGACGTCGACTTGGCAAGGTTACGAAGATGTTAGGTTGCAAGCATAAGGATGGAGTTGTGCTATCTCTTCAAGAAATCAAGGAACTCGAGGAAAAGCTTCATAGAATTGAAGAAACCGACCCTACTTGTCAAAGCTATGTATGGGGAAACAAGGAAGGCGCCAACCCAAAAGAAACAAAAGACTAATTAGTGATGGTTAACTCTTTAGTTTTATGGTTACGTCAAAAACAATTTCAAACTTGTTTTGGTTTGTACTGTGGGTTAACTCTTTATTTACTTTGGTTTATGTTGAACATGATTAGAGTTTTGGTTTGAAAGTTAAAATGTTCCGGATAGGACAGCTCATTGTTTGAAATACCGTTACACATACCGGCATTTCGAATTCATCAGGTTTCACAAACCGGCATATAGTAAAATTCAAAATCAGACATGTACAGGCATTGTTGTGTTTGCTAAGGTCTATGCCGGTATTCAAAATCTCCAAAAACTATTAAATAAGTGACAGAAAACCGGCATATGAATATTCATTTTAAGAATGCCTATTCAAAAAACTCTTTAATTATCTCCTAATGGAACTGTTCCCAAAACCGGCATTGAATTTATTAAATATTGTATGCCGGTATAGTAGTTATATTTGGTTCCTCAACCTGAATAGAATTTCCTCAAAACCGGCATCATCGTTGTATTACGTTGAGTGCCGGAACATAGTACCGGCGTAGTTTTACTTCATCCATTTTCTGCCGGTTTCAGGCATTGAATAACTAACGGCTAGTTTTTTAAACCATACTCTAGAAAACATTAGTTTCGGCGTGGGATCTGAGTTTCTTATTGGGCCGTTACTAAAGTGGAAAAGATCCGTTATGACTAAATCTATTTAAAGGAATGGATACACCCATTGCACTTGATACCTCACAGATATATCTCCAATGGATTATTACTCACCGCCTGCCAAGTTCATCAATTCCTCGAAAAAGAAAAACGTTTGAGGAGCATATTGTCCACTCCGACAGGAATTCAATCATCAACCACGACCAACTCCATTGCCACAATACTAGAAAAACTAAGAAGGAAGGAAGAAACCACCAACTCAATTGTCGCAATGGAGGAAGAGATAAGTAAAAGGAAGAGAGAAGAAAAAGAGGAAGCAAAGATTGAACGTTATCGTCAAAAAATAGATAACATCAGAGCGGAAGCTCTGGGAGAGGTTAAACATCAAAAAGAAGCTAAGATAGAAGAAGATGTTGAGGAGGAAACAGAATGGATTAGGAATTACTACTTAGTATTGGATTTTGCGGAGGATGAACGCCCGTCAGAAGTGTTTTGGGGCCTTGTAATGAATGGTTCTTACAAGCATTACACGGTTAACGGTAAGAAACGCAAAACTGAATACGCTGATCAAATAGTACGCATTCGAACAACTGCAGTCATCAAATCATGTCTCAAATACAACGAATTCCTATCAAGATACGGTGGTGATAGGTATAAAGCTCAGGATGCATATACGAAGTGGATACAAGAGACTTTTAGGCATTTCGAAGCTGCTTTGCTTGTTCAATCTAATTCCAATAAATTATTTTAAATTGTATTACTATTGATATATTTAATTCTATGTGTAACGTTATTCCCTTAAATGATGTTAGTTGGAAAATGCTTGAGATCTTATGTTTGTGGTTAATGATGTTTATTTCGTGAAATTTCGTTCAAATACCAAAGAATGACTATGAGTTAAAAAAATAAGAAGTTATGAAATCTTAAAACCGGCATCATGTATATGTTTACGAAAGATGCCGGGTTTACCACACTAAGAAGTTAAAAAAATAATGAACTTGTAATGCCGGCATCACCGGTATGTAATTGTCAATGCCTAGGTATTCGGCGTTTAAAATTTCATTCAACTTGGTTGACGGTTAGAATTTCATTCAACTTTTTTTTACTTACAATTTCATTCAATTTGTTTGACGGTTTCCAAATATGACGGTTTCCAAATATTTAATGAGTCATTGGAAGGTTACAAAATCGTGGGTTCCTTTAATGACGGTTTCAAACTTCCAAAGCTATATAAGTGACGGTTTTGGAAAGAAAACTATTCGTTCTATTCAATCTTTCCCTATTTTTTCATCTATTATACCAAAACAATGGTTCGTCGCAAATCTCGTGATAACCCCAATGCGAAATACCTTGTTGATGCGCAACAAACTCATGAAGAGTCTCCTGGTGAGGCGGAAGTAACAGATTTGATTCGGTAAGTCATGTATAACACAAAGTCTCCCGTTGAATTGAAGTAGTTTTAGGGTTTATCCAATAATATACAACACAAAGTGAAACTTGATAGGAGTTCATGATGGATTAAAATATCTTTTTAGGGTTTTGAAATTGCATTCTAGTCAATTGAGTTCAATTTGAAAAACAAAAAAAAAAAATTAAGTTTTGGGTAAAAAATTACAAAAACCGCATTCCAAAAATTATCACTGGTATGCCGGTAATTGTTCCGGCGTTGACGGTATGGTAACATACAATGCCGGTTTTTGTTCCCTAAATTTTGTAAATTCCTGGATACAATTCAACAAAAACCGGCATCTTCGTATTATTTGATATAATGCCGGAATTAAACCGGCATAGAATAGTATTAAGCCGTGAATGCCGGTTTTGTGTGTGTTCATTTTGTATGCCGGCATGCACTATATAAATCCGTTTAACGTGTTGGAACATAGGTCTCACGCACCAAAAAAGGACAAAGGAAAAGGAATAGCGGCTACTACAGGTGTCTCAACTCACACTGATGATGATGATGATGAGAATCAAACTCCACAAGAACCCGAACAACCAGGTGGCTCATCTTCACAAGCAGGTGGCTTAGGACAAACTAATGATGAAAAGGCACCCCCACCTCACTTCCCTGATACGTTAGACTTAATTCCTCACGAAATGATGGAAAATATTGGGGTCAACCTATAAACCCGCAACTTTTATTTTCGTATAAAGACTCTTGGGCTCGATGGATCTATCAAACTTATGTAAGACGTTTGTATCTTGTTATTCTATTATTTACACGTGATCAATTTAATAAAGTTCGTGATGATTTTATAGGACCACAGAAAGCTTCTAGCGTTAGCCGCCATCAACAATCGGATGTCCGCTTTTGGAGGATGAGTGTCCCATTGTTCAAGATATAGTCAAAGCATATGGGTTGTATCCTGCGATAGAAAATTATGTGGCCACTGATACCGTCACGGAAAACTGCTTTTTGGAGAGGTTTTATGGTGAAACTGACACCATGCATTTTCATTTTGGCGAGATGACCATTATCCCTGAAGATTTCCAAAGGATAATAGGACTAGAGGTTCTTGGGAAACCGGTTAAGGTAGAAGACAAGTCGAAGGACCTAGGGTGGGAAAAGATCTATGAGCTAACTGAAAAGTTGTTTGGATGGAACAAGGAAACCACGATGGCAAATTTGTACAAGAAACAAACTTCTCAGACAAAGACTATAACATTCGTCCAACTCACTCAATTGTTTGGGAATACAAAGAACAAGGAATTGACTCCTGCACAAGCTCAACAAACTGCAGCATCATATATGTTGTTCATTTTGGGAACCGCTATATTCCCTGACTCTAATGGTAACAGGGTGCATTTGAACAACCTACAGTTTTTGGATCCGTTGGAAGACGTTCATAAGTATTCATGGGGCACCGCTTTCTTGGCACATTTTTTGGCAGAAATGCGTCGAGCTTCTAAGGCGAAAGGCCGTAAATTTAATGGGAATTTCACTGTGATTCAGGTATGGTGAATTACTTATTTTTTTATTGTTATCATTACATTTGTTAGTTTCCAAATATTAATTATCTTATACATTTTATGGGCACATGTGTGGGCTTACGAACACTTCCGAGATTTGTTCATTGGGTATAGAGGATTGAAAATTTGGCATGACTATGAACCGAATATGGCTCTAGCTCAGAAATACTTCTTCTAAGAATACCCCTACTCCTAACAAGAAACGATTTTTACAAATGAGAGAAGCTTTGGACTCGTTTTATGTGGAAGATGTTGTGTTTGACCCTTATAGGAATGTCAGAGGAGTTCACCTTATGAGACATGATAATGTTTCATTTTACAACGGGCCGTTATTTCATCCAAAAGGATATGTTATGCATAACCCTCTCCGCGTGATGCGCCAACTCGGTTACAAGAAAAAAAGATCTCACAGATACATCATATCATAAATATTCTCATGACTTTACTAAATGCCAATCATATGAGAGCCATACTCTGGTATGCTACGACCACTGAACCAATTCTTGCACATTGGATCGAAAGGGAAGAAGAAGAACTTGTCTTGGATAGGGATGATTGGGAATTGGTGAGAATGGTGTTGATAGTGAACCCACATTCCTAAGCGGGCATCTACAAGACTCACATCCTTATGTTATACGCCGGATACGGAGCGGTCCCGCCACCACCACCACGTCCATCCACAACTCCAGATACTGTACCCGCACTTATACAGCTCGTTACATTTTTGGTGCGTTCATTACTATTCTCTTAATCTAAATCTATCAAATTATAAAACTGTACATACTAAATACATTTTGAAAAATATCCATTAACAACGTCAGCGGATTGGAAACTTGTCAAAGTTCTTTAAGAAGAAGACCAAGAAAGGAGAGTTGTCACCCGAAAGAAATGGAGAACGTCGTCCAAAAGTTAGACCAAATAGAAGATACTGAGGCAAAAGACTTGTGGGGCGAAAAGAAAAAGAGGGTATACAAGAGGCCAAGAACCGAGTGATCGTGTGGCCTTGATAGTACTGTTGTTGTTTATGTTTGTTTGTGTGGATTGGTAATCTGTGAACATCTTTGCTTCATTTGTTTTCGGTTTGGAACATCATAACTTTACATTTGGTTTGTCTAAACTTTGCTTATGTCATTTTATGGGATTAGATCTTTGCTTATGTTATTTTATGTGTCTTGCAATATCCAATTTCTAAGTTTATTTTTTTAAAACCGGCATAGTATTTATCCTGTGAACCATGTCGGTTTTATTTTTAGTTCCATATTGAAAAAATAGAGTTCCGGCATAGTAGAATTATCTTGTGTACTATGCCTAACTCTAAAAATTCCTATGTGAATAAACTTTCTATGTGTTCTACCTAAGTGGTGTTATGCATTTTTTTCCAATGACGGCACACAAAAAAAATATCTGTGAACTTATGGTGTTATTTCGGCACAAAAGAGAACATATATTGAAACGCCGGTACAAGTACTGGCATAGTAAAGTTTGAATCAAATCACATTGGCACATATGGTTTAATGATTACAATTCAAACTTCCAAAACAACAAAAAGGGGGCGTATAAGTAAACCACATATATCCAAATTACTCATCATCACTTCCACACGTATGAAGTTGCAAGTCATCCTCTTCAAGAGGTTTCTTTGATAATGCCAAAGCATCCCATAATTGTTGATTCTCCTCATTCAATGCCATCCATCCCTTCCATATATTTGGATCAAGTTCCTTGTTTTTAACCATCCCACAAACAGGTGGCAATGGACAATTGTCCTTGAGTTTTAGAATAACGAAATGATTGCCGTTCACGTACGCCAAAACAACTCTTCTCATCTTAAGGGATCCATCGCATTTTTTCCATTTTGGTGTAAATGTGGAGACTATGGTAGGGGAAAAATAATGAACAACATAATTAAATGTATCCGCTACTAGATGCCCACAAAGCGGCATACTCATCCAATATTGAGAAGGGAGAAATGTCATTTCCTGCTCGGGTCCTAACACTTGAGCACACATATCATCAAACACCTCATCGTGACCAAGCAATTGCTCATAAAAGCTCCTCTTCTTCACAAGTTGATCGGCCATTCTCATTCTAGCATAGCGGCATGGTGTCATTCCTTTACTAACAGCCGTCTCGAAGATTCCTAATTGTTCGGTCACGGCATGATATCCACAATTTCCATCTCCATCGACATCATCCGTGTACGCAATAAACTCGCGAATAACCTCAGGAAGTTGGCCTATGTAAGACTCTATCTTCGTATGATAACTTCTAATGGTCCTACCTGTTATTGGATCCTTATACATCTTCATATTACCATCTTTTAGCTTAATTATATCCAAACCATCATCTGCAATCCCTACACTCCAAATGTCTATGGTATTAGACGGGAGAATATTCTTCCTTGGCCTTCCTCTACCCATTTTCCTTTGAACCTCGGCTACATAGACTATTGGTGTAGGTTCGGATTGCTCAAAGACATGCCCTTGGTTGCTTAATGTTGGTACCTTCGGCGGCCTTCCCCTCTTCCTTTGAACCTCGGACACATCGACTATTAGTGTAGGTTTGGAATGTTGACCTTGTTGTCCTTCGTAGCTTAATGTTGGTACCTTCGGCGGCCTTCCCCTCTTCCTTTGAACCTCGGATACATCGACTATTGGTGTAGGTTCGGAATGTTGACCTTGTTGTCCTTCGTAGCTTAATGTTGGTACCTTCGGCGGCCTTCCCCTCTTCCTTTGAACCTCGGATACATCGACTATTGGTATAGGTTCGGAATGTTGACCTTGTTGTCCTTCGTAGCTTAATGTTGGTACCTTCGGCGGCCTTCCCCGTTTCCTTTGAACCTCGGATACATCGACTATTGGTGTAGGTTCGGAATGTTGACCTTGTTGTCCTTCGTAGCTTAATGTGGGAACCTTCGCGGCCTTCCCCTCTTCCTTTGAACCTCGGATACATCGACTATTGGTGTAGCCTCAGAACTCGTCGATTGTTGTTGACTTGATATCGGTTCCTTCCTCGGCCTATCCCTTTTATTTGGACCGGGAGTTTCCGCGAATCTTGCTTCTGAAATCTCACTTGCACATAGATCTCGTTTTTTTGTTGCCGCGAGTTCCTCTTCACGGCGAGTCATTTCTTTGAATTCATTTCTTTGTTTTTTCCTTGGAATTTAAGTTTGTGGTCTACCCGGCGGGTCTCCCTTTGTTGGCTCTTCACTCTGTGCTATCCATGGCCGTGTAATTAGTCTTAGTTGACTCAACAATACTTGTCGGGTAGCCGAGTTTCCACGTGAGTAAGCTCCAAAAAATTCTTGGGCCTCCTTTGTATCCCATGGTGTTTGTCCGGGAACTTCGGTAGGGGGAAGGTCGAAAGATAATTGCTTCCAAAAAGGATCAATAACACCAATAGGTATCACTTCTTCATACTTCACAAGCATATGTCGACACGGAAGCCCCAAAGAAGACATGTCGGGACAAATACACACATCACCCGGTTTTCCATAATTTTTTTCATATTGCATTTGTCTCATCATATGTTTTATTGCCCACCGAGAGACGTTAAACTCTATTCCTTGGAGCAACTTAGTATGTTTAAGAAATGGAGTCATCCTATCCATGGAGCTTTTCTCAAAACCCTTCTTGATCCTATCAATATCGGCCTTAAAGTTTTGTTCCATTGCCTCGGCGACCGTAACCACGTTTCCCAGGCCGGACTGGATGAGATCTTTAAATCTCCCATGTGAGGACTCCGCTATACTAGTTGCTTCATTCCCGTAATGTCTATAACGATTTGTCCACGCACGCACAAATTTTTCCTTGAACTTATCCAACAATTTATCCCGACAATATGAAACGGCACTTGGATACACTTCGTTATAGATGGCAATAAACATTTTCAATCTCTTTTCATACATGTCCTCGGTAAGAGACCAATAAACTTTCTCCCAATCCTTTAGAAATTCCAACCACCTTTTATGGTTTTCATCGTGTTCTTTGTCGACTCGCTCTTTAATCTTTCCTCTTTCATTTTCTTCTTCTTCGGGTGATAGTTTCTCATTACGAACATCTTCATCAAGTTGACCAACCATTCTTTTTTTAATATCAGCCTTAGAGGGTTCAAACAAAGCATGACAATGTTTTTTCACATTTTCACCTATATGAAATGTACATAGGAAATTTTGTGCATCCGAAATACGCTTGATATGGCATTCATTAGTGCGTCAAATTGATCGGTTATGATGACCTTCGGACCACGATTTTCCGGGAACAATAATTTCAATTGTCGCAATGCCCAATGATAATTGTAATCCCTCTCATTTTCCATTAAACACCAAGCCAATGTGAATGTTACCTTGTCCGATGTCTGCCCCACGATGTTGAACAACGGCATGTTGTATTTGTTTGTCTTGTACGTGCAGTCCATCATAAGAACATCACAACACGTATGAGCCAATTGTGAAAGCAAAGGATGCGAAATGAATATTTGAAGCGGCTTTTCGTCCGTACCTCTTTTAATGATACGCGTGTAGTTGTGATCCCAAACTATCTTCTCAAATTCGTGCATAACATTCTTCCCTTCCCATTCCAACCTTTTAATAGTTGCTTGTGCGCTATAAATTGTACTTAGTGAAGAAACGTTCATCTTATCCTTTTCCTTGAAGGTTCGGAGAATCACTCTTGGTTTGATACATGCTTTTGTCATCATCTTGACATCCTCGAATTGATCAGGTTTTAGCTTCGCAACTAGGGAGTGACCTTCAAAATCTTTCGGATCGGGGTGGTTGTGACGGCCAAACCACACCTTACATTCCCATTCTTTTTCTTCTTTACTTTCTCCTCTTAGATAGAATACAAGCTTAAAGGGGCACTCATCCTTTCTCGTAACTGTTTTGTATACCCTCTTAGTCTTCTTTTCATATACATAACCCTTTCTCTTATGGCTATTCTCCTTGTATTTTCCGCTTCTCTCACAAACCATCTCAAAACGAACATCTGAATGTTGACTATTCCTCACTAAGACACACATGTTCTTAAGAGCCGTCTCTTTTGCCCAAGCAATTACTTCCTTTTCATCTTTTATTCCCTACATAATAATGAGAGATTACAAGAAAATCCCAACATTAAATTGTAAAAACTAGGTGGAAGACTTGTTTGGTAACATACCCGAGGTATTTTATAGTGTTCCGACGTATCCCGATGGAGCGGTTTGGAGTTTGGTTGATCGTTGTACAGAATTATCTAAATGAAAATAAAATTGGATTAGTTAAAACCGGCAGTGTCGATAAGTAAATTAAAGTGCCGGTTTTCAAAACCGGCATACAAGGTAATTGTCATTCTATGCCAGTATTAAACCGGCATTTTTACAAATTAAGTTACTATGCCGGGATATAGTACCGGCATACATAGATCAAAAAAAGGAATGCCGGTTTTTAAGTTCAAAATATAATTTGTTTCTGTATGTTTTTCCTATTAAACCGGCACCATCGACATGAAAGGATCTATGCCGGTATCACAAACCGGCATGGTGTGTCATGTACGGTTAGTGCCGGTTTGAGTATTCCATACAATATTCGGTGGTTGGTAAAAAGTAAAAATTCAAACCGGCATACAATCTTGGTTTGAATGGTACGCCGTATGTTCTTGAACTTGGGGATATTTTAAACCGGCATTCAAATTTGTATGAATACAATGCCGGTTATAAAGGTTCCGGCATGGTATTCATATAACGCGCATGCTTAGGTTTTACGCTTTTTCGGACAGAAATGGCGGTTTCGAAAAAAAAAAAATTTTTCGACCTCTTTGAAGCATTACCTGTGTTGGGGATGCTTGTATGTTGAACATGTTTACTTTCTTGAGTTGGTTCTTCACATAACTCCTCATGGTCACGAAAATCGTGATCCAAGGGTGTTGGTTCATCATATAACTCCAATTGGGAGGTGTTATCATTAATCAAGATTGAAGATATGATTGTTGTTGTAGTTGAGCCAAGGATTCAAGAATTTAAAGTCTCTCTTCAAATTCATCTTCCATTTTCAAAAAAAAAAAAAAAAATCTACTCTAAATTTTTTCCCCTCCTTCTACCCACAAAAATTTCAAATAAACTCAAAAACACTAAATATATCCCCCAAATCATTAAGATTTTACTAATCTTAATTAGTAACTAATCCTAATTAGGGAGGGTTAGATTAGGAATTAATAAATTAATTACATAAGGGGTAACCCAGCTAGGATATTCGGATCCCTATTTTGTCCTCTAGTGATATCCCCCAATTAAAATCCATATCCCCCAATTAATTGTTCTTTTATATTAGTTAGAAATATCTCTTAGTTTTGGTAATAAGCATTTTGATAATTTATTTAGGAAATATTTGATTATTTGAAAAGGAGTTCCATATTTTCATATTGGAAGAGAAGAACAATTAATGTAAGAGCTCCATATTTTCATATTGGAAGAGAAGATTTTGATTAATGTAAAATAGTGTTTTTCCTTGAGAGTGATATCTCGGAAACATGTTGTTTTGGATTTAATACTATTCAACGCTTCCGCCCTGCATCACTTTGTAACCGTATCTTCTAACACACCAGGGCAGTCTTGTCTCATTGAATAAGGTGCAGAAACAGAGCTCGGGTCTTTCCTCTTTTTTGGTGGTTGTCTTATATTGTCCGAGTGGTTCTAGGAACTAAATTTGGGGGTAATCGAGCATCGTTGGATCATTGGAGGTGAATAACGGATCCATGCCATTCTGGTCTTTATCAACCCTGGAAGCATTCAGTACATCATCTCAAGAACGCATAGTGTCAGCTGCATCTGTCAAGGTAATAATCATTCCAGCAAGTAAAAAGTTGGTTGCACAAACATATTGAATTCTACAAGAATAAGGCAGCAAACTTTATCAAAGAAATAATATCTGTATGAGGCGAAAACAAGGCAATTCTGACAAGCTCAGGAATGGCGGCATCTTCGATTCGTTGACCCTTGGTGGAAGATGTTCCGAGCACTACAATAAGAGCCACACTTGGGAGGTGTCGTCCTTAATAAATTTCTTTGAACTGCCACCATTTTTAAAGCCTTTATAACTCACACTCATTGTCTTTTCGGAAAGCATCGACAAAGTCAGTGGCAGTGCCAACAAGGACGACGGATCCCCGAAGACTTATCCCTGATTAACCGTGTCTTGTAGTGATTTGGAGGGAGTCCCATAAAACTAGGAGCAAAAGACTACTCTTGGCAGCAGCGGGTATCCAGTGAGTTTGTGCTTGTAACTTGGGGAAAACTGCAGCCAACACTATTGGAGTCGGAATCGATGACTGTGACCTCTGGCCTTCGATTAAAAGGGATAGCGGTAGTCGGGAATGAGATCTCATTTGCATTCAAATCTCGTATCTGTTATAACGCCATACTAGTTGGAAAGAGACAACAAATAAACTACTCAGTAAATATAAGAATTGCTTTATACGGTCATCACTCTCGGTGTCGGCTATGAGATCACGGTCGACTACTTAATCTGCCAACTATTAAAGAAAGCGGACCAGCACTTGAGATGCACTTTAAAGTGCCACCAGATTTGAATCGTCTAAGTGCTCAAGTTTGGTATTAGCATCGGAAGGTGAAGAACTCATTTCTGCGAATAAGTACACAGGCACTGGGTATGGACGAGGTTAAATTACATTGAAAAAACTCAAATTGTTTGGGAGAAGACAAGTAACAACTGAAATTAAAGAAGTGAAGTCAAAGTTCTGGCACTAAGCGAGACTATTCGTCAGCATTAATTAATAAGCTTGAAGGCATAAAAATTAAGTGGATTTTATAAGTTCACGGGGAGGAATCAGCATCTGACTATCAAACTATTAGAGGAACGACGACGAAAACGAAAACGATTAGTTAAATACAACTTCACATCTGAGTCATGAGAAGGAAAACATGAAGATTGTGGCTTTATAAAGCATATAAAAAGTGTAACTACAGAAAATTCATAGTTACACCCACTTACTAATTTGAATAACACAAAGGATAAACCACACAACGAGATGAAATCAAATCTTTATTTCACTTAGTTAATGAATGAGAAATTACAAGCTTCTCAAGAACACTCACAAGAACCCTAAATTATTTCTCTTTACAATAGCTTTTTTACCTCTCAAAACGTTCCAACCCTTTACACAGTGAGCTAAGTCATCTATTTACAGGGGGAAGTACATAATGGATTACAGCTCATTTTACTTCGCTCGAAGTCACACAATCCACGTGACTCTACTTTTTACTTCGCACGATTCATTTTCAATAAAGTTTTTGCTTCCTTTTCGCCTTAAAGATCGGTTGTTGTCGGGGACAACTGTCCTATTTCTTGCGTAAAAATCCACACTTCGGGTCTTCTACTTCGTATGTTCTACCTTTTCTTGCGTAACAATCCACACTTCGGGTATTTTACTTCGTATTCTCTACTTCCTTCGTGAGATATCTTCCTGTGCAAGCCACCGTTATTTTGTCGATTTATACTTCGTTAACTTCAGATATGACTTCGCAGATCTAATATTCATTAAAGTAAATCTGACATTTGATTTGACTCTTTACTGACATTTCCCTGAGAATTAGAGAATAATATCTCGTCTGAAGATTTACTTCGTCGCCTCCTTCAATCTCGTTTGAACACGTGGCGAGTAGGTTTTCTGCACCTATATTTTGCCTTTTCTCATTCCGTTCACGGTTATCGAGAATGGAAAGAGAACCCTGGATTAAATTCGTAACCGCCAGGTATCCGGTTTTTTCGCTACTTGTCTCCCACGATTTTCGTAACCGCCAATAGTCGGTTTTCCTTCTCATGCATTAACTGCTCTTCCCGGTCATGCCTTGGTCTACTATAAATAACTCGACTTCTCCTCCTTCTTTTACCTTTTCGAACTTCATCTTCTCTTTCACCGCCGCCGTTGATCTGTAAAAAAAATTCTCTCCAATTTCTTAGCTTCATCTCTTTTCAACTTTTAAAGCAATGGCCCCCAAGAAGTTTCCTCCTCCTACTCCATCAAAAACCCTTGAAGATTTTCAAGAAGATTTCCAGAAAAAGGGTTTATCTCTAGTCCCGGCGGTTGATTCTTCCGTCACTCCTCCAGTTACAACAACAAAGTCTATGGAGCTGAATTATAGGTGGATTAAGGCAGAAGTGTGGACTCCCACCAGAATGATCATCACGTTAGGTCAGCTACGAGCGGGGCTCGTCTTCCCCTTATATGATGCCAAGAACCCTTTGTTCTATGAAATTTTGGTCAAGCTTAACAGGGGTGTCTACCAATGAAGCAGGAATGCGATTCGCATAGCGAACGAGTTTGTGATACATTCTACCTGCGGTAAGTCTCAAATTCCACTGGTGGCGAAGGACTTCAACTCAACAGACTACAACCTCGATTCCTTTTTGGAGAACTATGTTGATAGAACTCAATCTCGGAGGAAATATCAAGAGTGGGGTATTTCTCTTACTCGGAAGCACATGGAGGATCTATCCAAAGCACTTCTTCTCGACGTGGATCATATTGGTACTTCGAAGGGAGATCCGAAGGGCCCTTCTCTTCGCTTGATTAATGATGAAGACTAGATGATGTTTCCAGTAATTATTGAAGGCCCCTTGGTATGGGGTTTCGATGAGGATGGGAAATATCGAACTAGTCCTCTCTCCGAGCACATTCATCTTGCTGCTTATAATCCTGGAAGACTTCGCTGGCTAGAAATGTCCACCGAGGTGAGTTCTCTATGCCCCGGACTTAACTTATTTTTATGTTCGACCTTTTAAATTTCTTTACTTCTCTACAGTATCCATTTACTCCTCCGGGTTTAATCAAGGATCGATCGACCCAAACAAAGAAGGGATCTGCTGAGCCTCCTAGTTGTGATCAGGTATTTTACTATTTATCTCGCTCCAAATTCCATTTTCAATCTCGGTATCTAATCATTATATCTCGCAGGAGGATGACCTCGTAGAGCCTCAAGCTGCTGTTCCTTCGAAAACTCTAAGGAAACACGACCGTCGTGAAAGTTCTTCTTATGTTGCTGCTAGGGTACCTTTTCATTTCCTCTTTCTCGTGTCTGTATACCTCACCTTGTTGACTTCGTGTTTATGTACTTCGATGTATTAACTCCTCACTTATCAGGATGCTTCGCCTATATCTCCTTCTACTAATGAGCCTCTGAAATGGCGTAAGGTTTTGGATATGGATGCATTAACTCGCATTCCTAGCTCTAAGAAGTCTCCAGAGTCATCTGATCCCCCTCCACCTAAGGGTAAATCTGCCAAGGTCTCAGAAAAGGTTATTCCTTCTCATGCTTCGAAGCCTTCCATGCCGACTCCTGTTATTACCGTGGGTGATTCCCCTATCAAATCATTTATTAGTCCTGCTGGAGGGTCTCAAGGCAAGGCGAGGAAGGTATTCGAAGTGGAAGATCCAGCTTATATTCCAGGCATGGATTTTCTGAGGAAGGCTCTCATTTTACCTCGCGATGCTCCGTCCATCATATCCGCTGCTACAGAGTCCTTAATTTCTTTCAGTTCTGATTCCTTCTTAGCTGAGGATCATCCCTTCATTTTGAATGCCTCCTTGAACCTCTCTCTTCAGTAACATGCTTTTATTATGTCTTTTGTAGGTATTACCGGTTTTGACCTTGCTTCTTGCTTTAGTTCTTTTCAAACTTGTCGTACCTCGCAGGAATTCAATCTCCACATGGCTCATCTCGTGGAAACGAGAGTTACTCGTGAAAATTTGGAGACTACCAAAGCTCGAATTCAGGAGCTTTAGAATGATCTTGCTGACAAAATGGAACGCTCAGCTAAGAAGGATCAAAGGATCACGGAGCTTAGTAGTAAGTTCAACCCCTTCTCTATTTCTCATTTTGCCTTAGTCTTATCTTTACTATTCTTTTATTTTCGTCAAGCCCCTTCTACGAAGTGTTATATGGATTATCATGAATCCAAGGCATATGCTAAAGACTGAACAAGCGAATCTACTGTCTCAAATCAACTGTTATTTATCCGAGAATGAGATTTTGAGCGAAAAGTTAACAGTGTCATATTCTTTGTCGGAGCGTTTAGCTAATGAATCTCCTAATAATGAAGAGTTGAACTTTCATCTTCACGAAGAAAATAAATGCTTCAGGGCTGAGCTACGGCGACTTAATAACCTTCTTACCACTTCGCGGAATCTTCATTCCTCATCCATTGCTCAGAATAAACGGTTAGGGGAGGATAAAGAAAGAATAATTAAGAGGAAAGATAAATCTGAGACTAATCTTCATAAGCTCAGGAGTGAATATTCTGGGTTAGAGGCGGGAAATGGGAAGCTAAAGACGGAGAACACTAGACTAAGCGATGAAAACAATAAGATAAATGGTGAGATGTCCTCTGTGTTTGCTCGTTTGGAAAGGTTTCAAGGTAAGAAAACTGCTCATGCTTCCTCAGCGAAGAAGAGGCCCGTTGCTCCCTCAACAGGTGGTAAACTTGTCATAAGGTCTCCTGATGATGATAAACCTACGTCCAACCCTGATGAGGATAAATCTTCCCATGAGCTCTGCAACTTTCTTGAATCAGAAGTATCAAGACTTGACCATTTAAATTTTAAACCTCGACATTCAGAAAACTTTAAACTATGTTATTTCGCAGAAAGAAGGTAGTTCTAGGAGCTATAGACTGTTATATTCTGTATTTCGTTTCGCTAATTCTGTTTCTTACTTCGTTTCCACTTTTTGCATATTCTAAAAAAAGCTTAAAGAACCAAATTCTTCACTTGTCTCATCAGAAGGAGGATCTCGTCAAGGAAGTGTCCAATCTTAAGAATGAAGTTTCTCTACTGAATGAAGATTGTGATCAGATGGTGGTGGATGCTGCTAAAGTTTCCAAGATGACTCACAAGAATGCTCAAGAAGATAAAGTAAAACTCTTTACTGAATTCTGCAGCTCTTATGGCATTCCATGTCCTCCTTTGGACCTCAAAGTATTTTATGATGATGAACCTGCCGCTGAGAGTGAAGATGACGATGAGAAGACTGAGACCGATGAAGAGGTCAAATAGCCTACCGGTGAAGTTCCTCAAAATTCAGCTCGTCAGGATGGTAGTGATGGTGGTGCTAACACGGGAATTCAGCAATCTTCTCCTCAGTCTTGACTTTTTTCATTTTGACAATAGTTCTTACTTCGTGTTTCTTTTAACATTTAGACTGGGCGCTCCCAAGATTGGGGGGCATAAAATTTCTACTTTTACTTTTATTTTGCCTTGGTATGCCATCTTTTCAGCGTGTTAGCTTTGTTTCTCTTGCCATTTCTAATTTACATTTCACTCAATAGCTGCATTTATCATGGTTAATACATATAATTCGTACATCTAACAAATATTGCGTGTGACCTAATTCGTAGATCTTTATTTCGTGAACTGAAGCTAATATACCAACTTGTGTTAAATGTGCCAAGTATATACTTGCGGAGGAAATGTTCAAAGGATAATAAATGTGATAAAGTATATACTTGCCTCTTATGCTTTGTACGATTCCAAAGCATTCAAATTATTTAAAACATAAGTTACCTTTCTACCTCGTTAGATTTATAGATACTCTATTTTTATGCAAAATAAATATTCAAAAGAATAAAAATCATATTTAAAAGTATATACTTGCCTCTTATTCTTTTGTGGATTTATGCAGCATACTTGTGCCTTCTCTGATTGTTTCAAGTTTCAACTTTATCTCTTGTACTTCGCCATATATATCTCGCCTGTAATTGTAGTTTGTTGCTTTTGGCTTGTCCCTGCGTTTATCAATATTTGAATCTTAGAAAATAAGTATTATCACATGCAATATTTATATTGCAAGTAATTCTCATCCGATAAAGATTTTTCGAATCTTCATGATTTTTTAATTTTTGTATTGCATTCTTTTGCATTTTTTTTGTTTGGTTTGTATTTAGATAAAAAAAAAAATTCATTTGATATACGAGGTCATATGCTTGCCTCTTTCTCAGCTTTGTATCTTGTATTTTTGTTTTGCCTCAGCTTTCATATTTTTCTTTCCTTATATCTCTCTTCCTATCGGCGAGCTATACTTTGAGGGCTTAGTTTGCCTCCTAGTTAATGACTTATTGTCTTCTACTGGTAGTTGATTTCTCAACTATTTGAGGAAACTTACCTGCCATGAGAGGGTCTTAACGAGCTTCGTTCATCTACTTGTTTGCCTCTTATCTTCCCCATGCTTTGTTTATCATCTCGAGGTCTTATTTTTCCTCCTAATTAAGGTCTTATTGTGCCCAGCCCTGCTGATCAGGTTTTTCTATGAAGTCTCAGGCGCGCTCTTTATTCTTGCGAAGTAAAGATCCACCAACCTCGACTTATCTCGCTCATTGAGGTCTTACCAAGCGACAATATCACAGGCCTATCTATTCCCATGAATACCAGCCACGTGACACTGCCTTTTTTTTTCCTTTATGGTCACTCAGCTCCATAAAGGAGGGTTCCGTCCTTTTATATTCTTCCTGAGTGCCCCCTTGCTTCTGGGCTTAGGTATCAGTTATTTCATGACTTCCTATCCCTTCGCCGATATGGCTCTTGGTTTCGAAGTCACATCCTAGGTGAGGTTTCTTTGGGACCGAGCGGAGGAATCCCACCAGGCCATCTGCTATCTCCACTGGTTTCGTTCCTACACCCCTTACCGGGTGGTTACCCAATTGGGGCCCCCGACGGATGGGTCTTATTTTTGCCCCTATTTGATGTTACTGAGATTATCTCATGACGCGCATTAGGTCTTACTTTTGCCTCTTGCACTTTATGCGAACTAGGTTGCACGCCACGAGGTCTCAGCCTCCCTAAGTAGAGGTTTTATGATCTCCCTTGAGATTTTTTCTTTTTCGTGTATTCTTTATTTCGTATTCATTCTATTTCGTGGGTCTTATGCAGCCTCCTAATGAGGTCTTACTTGCCTACTTTGAGGTCTTATTTCGCCTAATTTTTTGCTTTTCATTCATATTTTCATTTCGTATTCTGCTTTCTTCTGCTCATGTTTCATGTTTCGCTTGATAAATATTTCATTTAATTTCTTTTTCTTTGCTGAGTACAAGCTTGCTTCTTCATTTTGTATTACACACTTTTTTTTTATTGTGAGTACGTATGATGGCTAAGGATAATATTTCTTTATGTAAACCGGATTATAGGGGTGATCAAGCCTCCGACCTTGTCTTTCTACTTCGCCGTATATGATATTTCCTTCATTATCTATCTCTTTTCCTTGGCAGTCTGCGAGCTCATAGGCTCCATTTCCCACTACTCTCTTCACAATGAATGGTCCTTCCCAAGTAGGCTCCAACTTTGCTTCAGTCCCCTTCTGATAAGGAGGTATTTCTCTTAAGATAAGCTCCCCTGGAACACAGATCCTTTCATTCACCTTCTTGTTGTATTCACGAGATATCCTTTGGTGATAATTCGTCATATATTGTAAAGCAGTTTCTATGTTTTCTTCTAGATCGTCCAATTTTGCCAAGATCATGTCCGAGTTCAGTCCTTTCTTCCATGCCTCCTGCTTAGTTGTAGGAAACATTATCTCGGTGGGTAAAACTGCTTCTACTCCATACGTCAAACAGAAGGGGGACATTCCTGTTGCTTCTCGTATTGTTGTTCTATACGACCACAATACCTTTGGGACTTCTTCACACCAATCATGTAGGTGCCATTCTAATTTCTTTTTCAAAGTGGATGTTATTGTTTTATTTGTCGCCTCCGCTTGTCCATTACTCTGTTGATATAGCGGAGTTGACTTTCCAGATTGTATCTTGAAAGTGTTGAACAACATGCTCACGTTTTCGCCTTCGAACTACTTCCCATTATCAGAGAATATTTGCAGGGGAATCCCAAATCTGCAGATTATGTGCTCGAGAATGAAGTCATATACATCTCCATCTCGCGTGTTTTTCAAGGGTTTCGCTTCAACCCACTTCGTGAAATAATCTGTTGCCACTATTAGGTATTTTCGTTGTTGACTTCCCGAGACAAAAGGCCCCACAATATCTACTCCCCACATGGCAAATGTCCATACACTCAATATGGAATTTAAGCTCATTGCTGGCGCATGTATGCGTTTTCCAAATCTCTGACATGCTTCACACCTCATCGCGATGTTCTTTGTGTTTTTATGCATGTGTGGCCATAAATACCCTTGTGTCTTGGTTTTGTGAGCCAAGGACCTTGTGCCACTGTGATTCCTGGAATCACCATGGTGGAAAGCTTTCATGATCTGTATTCATTCTTCTTGTGATAAGCATCGCAACAAAGGACCCAAAAATGACCTCCGATAAAGAATTCCATCTCGTAGCTCATAATTCGTGGATTTCCCTTTGATTTTGTGTGCCTCAAATCTGTCACGAGGTAAATCCCCTTTCGCTAGATACTCATAAATTGGAGTTCGCCAATCATCTTCACTTAGTTCGGCAGGTGTACTCGCGTTCTCAATCATCAGAACTGCTTCACCTTCTAACTCGCTAGTCACCGATGGCTGCATTAATCGTTCAATTCGGATATGATTTTCCATAAGATCTACAATCATCGATGCTATGAAATCTAAGGCGTCAGCATGTCTATTATTATCTCTACTCACTTGACTCCATATTAGATTTGGTATTTTATTTGAATATTCTTTCACGAGTTGCAAGTATCGGTTCATTGCAACATCATTTGCTTGATATCTACCTTCTATCTGCCTGACCACCAGCTGCGAGTCACCAATTATTCTTACTTCGTATAATTTCATTTCGATAGCTAACCTTAAAGATTGTATGACTGCCTCGTATTCTGTTTCATTGTTAGTTTCTTTATATTCCAGGCGAAAGCAAAACACTATTCTTGCTCCCGCTGGCGAAGTAAATATTATTCCCATTCCTCCTCCTGCACTGTTGGACGATCTATCCACAAATATTTCCCACCTCCTCGGATGGTTTTCTTTTATCAAGTATGTAGGATCTGGGCGATCTTCATCTATGTCCAGCATTTCTTCCACTCCCTCGTCTTCTTCTATTGGAAATTCGGCCATAAATTCTGCGATTATATGCAATTTTGTAGAAGTCTGGACCTCGTATTTCAACCCAAATTGATCAATTCGGTTATTCCATATTTCAACTCTCCCCACTCTCTTCGAGTTCTTCAAAGTTGATTCTATTGGGATTCGTGTTAAGACTTTAATCTTGTGAGTCTAGAAGTAGGTTCGTAGCTTCTCTGATGAGTATACTAAAGCTAGTATTAGATTTTCAATCTTTGGGTAATTCTTTTCAGCTGCATTGAGAGTCTTGCTGACATAAAATATTGGGTTTTCAACACCTTTATCTGATCAAAGTAATACTCAGCTTATTGCATTTGGTGTAGTTGCGAGACAGATCAACAATTCTTCGTTTGGTTCCGGTTTTCGGAGAATTAATAAGTTGATGAGGTACTCTTTTATCTTTTGTAATGCCTGCTCACATTATTATGTCCATGCAAATTTAGATCCTTTCTTCAAAATATCAAATAAATGCTTGCATTTATCCGAAGATCTGGAAATAAACCTCCCCAGTGCCGCTAATTGTCCATTTAACTTTTGCACATCTTTAACTGTTGCTGGTGATGGCATGTCCTATATGGCTTGGACCTTGGCTGGATCTACTTAGATTTCCTTCTCGGATACGATATGTCCCAAGAACTTCGATGACTCTACTCCAAATATACACTTCACATGATTTATTTTCATCTTGTACACCCTCATTTGCTCGAAGATTTCTTTCAGGTCTTCCACATGATCTCCAGACTCCTTAGTTTTTACCAGCATATCGTCGATGTAGACTTATAATTTTATATGTACCCACTTAGCGAAGATCTTCTCGACCATCTGCTGGTACGTGTTCCCTGTATTCTTCAACCCAAAGGGCATTCTTGTATAACAATACAATCCTCTTGGGGCGAAGAAAGTTGTATGTTCTTGATCTTCCTCTGCTAGAGGTATCTGATTATACCCACAGTAGCCATCCATTAATGTTAGTCGTTTATATCCGGATGCTGACTCCACCATCTGTGGTATGTTGGGTAATGGGAAGCTATCCTTTGGAAAAGCAATGTTTAGATCGCTGAAGTCTAAACATTTTCTTATCCATGTGGTCTTCTTTGGCACTATTACCATGTTTGCTATCCAAGTTGGATAATTCGCAGGTCTTATTATTCCCGAGTCCAGCATCTTCTCCAATTATTGCTCTATTTTCTCGTGGTAAGCGGTTGCTATCTTCCGTATCCATTGCCTTATAGGCTTGACTGCTGGGTTTAGATCCAATCTGTGGCAGGCGATTTGCGGATCTATTCCAGGCATATCGTTCATGTTCCACGCAAAGATATCGAGGTATTCCTTTAACAGCTTTATCAATCTTTCTTTTTCGTCCACCTCCATCCTCATCCCAATCTTCACCACCTTTGCCTCATCTTCGTTACCCAAATTTATCTCTTTTGTGGTTTTTGGGTTCTACTGCGGCGAAATTCATGATTGGCTCTCCGAGTGGGGATGGTTCCTTTAATTGGTATAAGGGCTTATCCTTGTCCTCGGGAATTTCGCTTGGTATAGCCCATCCTTATTTTGCTTTGACCATGTATATCATTAATTCTTCTTCTCTCTTTGCCTTCAGAACCCTCTTCTTCTGATCTTTCTTCCGCCTCAGCTTCTCGTCATAGTTATGCACATCCTTTTCGTTGCACTCCCTGGCATCTTTCTGATCTCCCTTTATTTCACCGATCCCACTTGGCATTGGGAACCGGATGGCTTGGTGGTAAGTTGATGCTATTCCTTTGATCTCATGTATCCATGGTCGCCTAATTAGAGCGTTGTAAGGGGACTTTACATCCACCACACATACTGTTACCTCGATTTCTAGCTCTCCTGCGAATATTTTTACAACCAGCTCTCCTCTCGGCTTTGATGCTACTCAGTTAAACCCATATATGTTGTACGTTGATGGTACCAAATCTGAGTCTCGGTAGCCCATTGTTTTGAAGGTATGATAAAAGAGAATGTCCACCGAACTTCCCGTATCCACCAATATTCTTTCTATCGCCCATATTCTCTTCTTCCTCGCAGAATTATCTTCCCACTTCGTGTACTCTCCGAAGTTTAAGGTTATCACCAATGGGTCCGTGTGTGAAGCCCCTCCTTCTGGTGCATCTTCTATCGAGAAAGATATTTCTCTTTTCTGACATTCTTCCGATGGCCCCTTCTTTGCAATACTAAATATTTCGTTTCCTTCGAAATCTCTTTGGTGAACTCTTTTTAGTACATTATCATGAAAGTTTTGTATGTTTTTTGCAGAATGAATTATAGAGTTTCAATTTAACCTTTGAGTTTCGCTATCAATTTCAATTATGTATACTTGTGATTGATTTTGATCGTTCTTCCGAGTTGGAGGTGGTGGTAATGGCCCTGGATTCGCCAGAAAATGCTTGAGCTTCCCATTTTCGAGTAGATGAAGTATCATTCGTCGGATATTTCTACAGTCATTCGTGCAATGTCCATGAAAATGATGATATTTGTAGAAGTCACCGCTTCTTGTGCTTGGCAATGGTTCCACCCTGAAATTAGGCGGTGGAGGAATTTACTCAGTTAAAACAATAACTTCCCATATCTTTTCAACTGACGTGTTAAGTTATGGTAGTGTTACATCTTCAAATGGGGGTTTCCTTTCCCCACTTCGCTAGGCTAGGTTATATCTCCGTTGATTCCTCGAGTTGTCTCATCGCGACTCATAATTTCTTTGCCTTGAATCGTTATACCTCTGATGCTGGTCGATCCACTCCTGATCTCCACTAGACACTGCTACCAATTCAGCTTCCTCATATTGCACATCATCGTCTACCACATTTGCCACCCTTGGTAAAAGACGTGAACTTCCTTCCTTATGTTGTGCCGGAACTACTTCGCTGACTTCCCTCTGTTTTTCTTCTAGCGCTACATACTCCTCCTGATACTCCCGGAGCTCATTCATCGTGATCGAGTTTCAGACTATGAATATTTGAGTATGCAAGAGGTCAGTTGGGATCAAAGCGTTCAAAAATGCTAAGATGAAATTCCTCTCATCTACCCTTCCTGCGAGTTCACTGCATATGGTCCTCCATCTCGTTATCAGGCTTCGCAAACTTTTCCCTGGCTTCCTCCTCAGATTAAATAGAGTTTCTATCCCCGGTCTCAGCGAGTTATTGCTTATGTAAGTTGTTAGAAATATTCTTTGTAAGTATCTGAATGATGAAATCGATCCTTCAGTCAACCCATCAAACCACTTCGACGATTCCAAAGTTAAACTAGCAGGGAATTATTTGCATAATACAGCCTCATACTTCACCCATTGCATCAAGAAAAGAGTATATTGTTTCAAGTATTGCACTGCGCTTCCTGTTCCATCAAATATGATTCTGAAGGTTGGTAACGAGCATCTTCTTGGAATTCTTGCTTCCAGTATTTCGCGTGAGAATGGGGATCTACCTGCCTCCACTATTGCTTCGGCTAACTGTACTCATCCTCCTCTTCGCGAGTTGTTAATCATTGACCTCATATCCTGCAATTCATCCAAAATTGATCGATCGATTTCATCCCTTCATCCATCTCTTCTACACCTCATCCTTCTTCTATTTCTCTCATCATCTTCTTCTCTTCTTTCTTCTTCCTGCCTTCTTCTTTCTTCTTCCTCATATCTTCTTTCCTCTTCCAGCCATTCTGCTTCACGCTGTGCCTGCTCCTTATGGAGTCTTTCTTGCTTGCGCAATTCTCGTTCCTCACGAAGTCTTTCCTGTTCACGAATTCTTTCCTCTTAGCGAGTCCTCTCTTCCTCAAAACGCCTCCTTTGATCCTCCCACCTAGTCTTTTCCAGTGCACTTCTCAGTCGTGTTTCTTCGCTGATTTCTCTTTGGCGTCTCCTCCTTCGTTCTCTTCTGTCATCTCTTTGTTCCTCCTCCGGTATTCCTTCCCCTTGGTGTGCGTTTCTGCCTGCACCTACTTTACCTCGTTGGTCATGAAAAATGCTTTCTTCGTTGAGTTGATGATTTTGCTGCATCAGAACTTCATTCTGCCTCATGAGTATGGTTCTTTGCTCCATCAGAGCTCTCTCTCTTTCTCTTTCTAGACGCATTACCTCCCTGATCTGTTCTAACATCATGTTTTCTTCTTTGATATTCTCTTCTCTATTTCCTTGTACATGCTCTTCTTCCGTCTCCGTTTCGGTGTTAGCGGTATGGATCGATCCTTCCCGATAACGATCGTCATCTCTCTGTTGAGATGCACCTCGTCTTTCTCCCATGTTTGACGTTTCACCTCTCTCCATTCTTCCTCCTCTTCTCTCCGCTAGATGTAAACTCCTTCTTGATGCAATGATATGCCGTGCTCTTTCCGGTATTCTTGCCATAAACAGTCTTCGATATTAGTTTCTATTCTCCGATTCTCCGACACCCCTTTTATTTTTGACCAGACCTAACTTATTTACTTCTAAGACGACCAGATCTAACTTGTTCACTCTCAGGGTGACAGATCTCAGATCTGCTTTTTTCTCTCAACACCACTACAATTTCTAAGCTTCTAACTTCTAGATTTATGAAAGAAAAACTCACTAAATGATTTCTTGATGAAAAACTTTGAAGATAATTACAACTCTCTCAATCTATCCTAAGTGAGAGTAAACTCTCAACATGAGATCCCTGTTTCTGGGCGCATAATGTAACTACAGAAAATCCATAGTTACACCCACTTACTAATTTGAATAACACAAAGGGTAAACCACACAACGAGATGAAATCATATATTTATTTCACTTAATTAATGAATGAGAAATTAAAAGCTTCTCAAGAACACTCACAAGAACCCTACATTATTTCTCTTTACAATAGCTTTCTTACCTCTCAAAACGTTCCAACCCTTTACACAGTGAGCTAAGTCCCCTATTTATAGGGGGAAGTACATAATGGATTACAACTCATTTTACTTCGCTCGAAGTCTCACAATCCACGTGACTCTACATTTTAGTTCGCACGATCCATTTTCAATAAAGTTTTTGCTTCATTTTCGCCTTAAAGATCGGTTGTTGTCGGGGACAACTGTCCTATTTCTTGCGTAACAATCCACACTTCGGGTCTTTTACTTCGTATGTTCTACCTTTTCTTGCGTAACAATCCACACTTCGGGTATTTTACTTCGTATTCTCTTCTTCCTTCGCGAGATATCTTCCTGTGCAAGCCACCGCTATTTTGTCGATTTATACTTCGTTAACTTCAGATATGACTTCGCAGATCTAATATTCGTTAAAGTAAATCTGACATTTGATTTGACTTTTCACTGACATTTCCCTGGGAATTAGAAAATAATATCTCGTCTGAAGATTTACTTCGTCGCCTCCTTCAATCTCGTTTGAACACGTGGCGAGTAGGTTTTCTGTACCTACACAAAGCATCAATTTCTACTCTACAGAATTCAGATCCTGGAACACACTGAAGAAATCGAAATTAAAGAGATTTTTAGTACCTTATGACAGTAGCAGAACTTCAGCGTGATAGTTCCCATTCTTCTTGACGGTCGGCTAGAAGAATCCTTCCCGAAACCAAGAGATTTAGAGGCACCGGTGAATACCTTCCATTGTTTCCTTTCAATGTCAACTGGGAAGAAATCTAAATTCAAGGGATTGTTGATAAGTTGTTGTGTTTTTTACTTCATAAAGGTTCTTTAACTGGTTCTGAAATCTTTGATATTCTTCTATGTCCATTTGAGGTTGACTAATGATCTGCTGGATTTGAGCTTGAGCCTCTTTGATTTTCATATATGTATCTCCATACTCTTTAATCCTCCATACTTTCAGACCCATCTTGGTTCCTCTAATCTTATAAGTGAATTTGTAAGCTTCAGTGCCTTGCTTGTTATTCTCCCATCTTCTCTTGATTTTCTCCTTACGTGTTTTATTTGACAACTAGTGTTTATAGAATCTATAAGGTTTGGATAGATTTTCAGTTTGAGGATTGGTATTCAAGAGAATGGGTGCATGATCTGATCCAGAAGGTATGACATTTTTGATGATGGAATTTGGGAATGTACTCACCCATGAAGTAGAAACATGGCTCTGTCCAATCTTGTTCTGACTTGATTTAGCTAGTTTCTGTGTTTGACCATGTAAATGGGCTTCCTGTGAATGATATATCAATAAGACCCAAATTTGTGATAGTACTTGTGACAACTGGATGAGATTGTGTAGGATATATTGAGTAGCTTTGTCTTTCATATCTATACAAAGTGGAGTTAAAATCACCAATAATTACCCAAGGTAAATTCATGTTTTGTCCCATTTCATGAATGAACCTCCATTGTACCGGTCTGTCATTGTCCTAAGAGGAACTATACAAGCATGTAAGAAAGCATTCAACATTATAATCATTATTCTTTATGATCAAATTAATCATATACTTAAAAGAGTGGATGAAATCAATATCCAATCCATCTTTCCAGAGAAGAGCTAATCCATCTACTCTTATTCTATCCTCATTGCATCATATAATATATTAGGATATCTCATTTGTTTTAAGCTATAAAATTTTGCCCATGACAATTGTGAAAGCAAAAATTTGATCTTATTCTAGTTGAAATGTTGAAAGAGTCGTCAAGGTCCTAAGATATCGACAATGAAGAGTGTTGTAAAAATCGTCATGGTTAACTAACATACCATGACAATTTTTTATTAATTTTTCTTTAAAAATTTAGAAAAAAAGATTTAACAAAAATAGTTTAATTTTTTCTCAAAAAAGTTAAAAGAATCAAGAAAAGGTAAAAAAATAAGTAAAAAGCAGCATGCCACAACCTTAGGATAAAAATATAATGTAACACCACAATTCTAGACAACTTTGCGAGTCTTTGTAAGTTGTAGATGCATTTTACTAAAAACTACATCCAAAGGATAGAAACGCAATGCTCATCTCAAATGAAAGTAAACACTCCACAATGAACACAAGATTTACGTGGTTCGGTATGATTACCTACGTCCACGGGGGTGAAAGGATGAATCTTATTACTTTGAAGTGTTACAAAGGTGTTACTCTCCGTGGTATTTCCTTACAAGATGCACTTACTACTCACTTTTCTTATTCTTCGTGCTTACTCGAGTTTCTCTACTTTTCTCTCCCTCAAAATACAACCTACCTTTCTTGAATACAAGTCCCTCTATTTATAGGAGAAGTTCTATACAACGAAATTAAGGTGTTGGTCATGTTACATCTATTTAGCAGTTCCGTGATCGGGCCGGTTCACGTCGTCTCATGTGGCCGATGTATCCTGAATCCTCGCCTATCCTCCGTTCGGGCCAATCTTTTTAGGTGCATTATTAACGCGATGTCGCCTATCTTTTCTGTCGTCTTTATGGTTATCCGATGTGACCCGTTCTTCTTTATTCGTTTGACCATAGTTCCTCGTTTGACCCGCCACGCCTTATCCTATCAGCTTTATCAGAAGTCTGGGTCAAGTCTTGTCCGACATTATTACGCCCGATCCACGTGGCTCCTTAAATCTCGCGCCCGATAATCTTCGCTCTATACTTCGCGTCTCTTCGTATTTGGGTACACCGGTTCTAGGATGTTGCCACCTGGATATGTAGATAATTTACACCTGCCTCCAAGCTTCGGTTCTTGTGGTAGGAATCATCCCTTCTGTTGGTAGAATCGCCTCAGTTCCGTAGGTAAGCATGAATGGAGAGAATCCCGTAGCTTCCCTTCGTGTGGTCCTGTATGCCCATAGGACGTTATATAGCTCCTCGCACCAGTTTCCATATTCCCCATCCAGTTTTTTCTTCATGTTATAGGCGATTGTCTTATTAGTGATCTCGGCCTGCCCATTGCACTAGGGGTAAATCGGGGTAGCTTTGCTCTTCCTGATGTTGTAAGTGTTGAATAGAAGATCGATGTTCTCTCCCTGTAGTTGTTTTTCATTATCAGAGACGATTGCAGCCGGGACCCCGAAGCGACAAATGATATGTTCCCAAATAAACTTAAAGACATCTTTGTCCCGAATATGCCTTAGTGGTGCCGCCTCTACCCACTTGGTAAAGTAATTAGTGGCCACGATCAAATACTTCCTTTGCCCCGTTCCTACATGTAATGGCCCGACAATGTCCACCCCCCATTTATCAAAGGGCCACGGACTTATGATTAAGTTCAACGGTACGCCGGGAGCATGGATTTTCTTCCCAAAACGCTGACATTCTTCGCAAGCTCTTGCCATTTTATTTGCGTCCTCGTTCATATACATCCAAAAGTAGCCCATTGTTTTTGCCTTAACCGACAAACTTCTTCCCGAGCTGTGATTTCTAGCCGCCCCATAGTGTAGCTCGTGTAGGATTATATGGCCCTCTTCCCTGCTTAAGCATCGTAGGAGTGGTCCTAGGTAAGATTTACGATATAATATCCCTTCCCTTAACTCGTAGGCGCACGATTTGCTTTTGATCTTGTTCATCTCGGGACGACTCTTAGGTAGATCACCCGTCTCTAAGTATTGATGTATTGGCTTTATCTAGTCGCCTTCTTTGTATCTCTCGACTGTGCTAACGGAGAACTCGATCCGTACGTCTGGTGTTTCTGGGATAGACGGGTTAAGAAGCCTCATAACGCGTATCCCTTCGATGCTCGGGTCTACTAATTGTGAGGCGATGTACGATAGAGCGTCCGAGTGTCTGTTATCCTTTCGGCAGATATGGCGGAACTTAATATCTGGTATTTTCTCGATGTAAAATTGGGCGAGCTCCCAATATTTTTGCAGCACCGGATCGTGTGTAGCGTATTGGCCCGTAATTTTCCGGATCACTAGTTATGAGTCACTAGTCAATCGAACCTCATGCAGCCCCATTTCCATAATTATTCGTAAGGCATGGATCACCGCCTCATACTCGGTGATGTTGTTTGTTGCCTTGAATTCTAACCTGAATGAATGCACGATCTTCCTCCCATTTGAATGCACGATCTTCCTCCCATAGTAGGTCCACTGGCTCCTCTTGTTCTTCTACCATTCCCGGTATATCTTCTACCTCGTCCTCATCACTGAGGGGTAAATCTGCCAAGAAATCGGCCACTACTTGTCCTTTGATCGCGGTTCTTGTCTCGTATATCACGTCATATTGTTTGATTATTTCTCCCCACTTGGAGATTATCCCCGATCGCCCAGCACTATCCAAGACCGCTTCGATAGGCGATTTGGTGAGCACCCGTATTCGATGATCTTGAAAATATGTTCGTAGTTTAGAGGCAGCAAAGGCTAGAGCGAGCACCATCTGTTCCATTCTGGTGTAGTTCTTCTCGGCCGGACTTAAAGTTTTGCTAGCGAAGTATACCGGCTTCTCCACGCCTATCTCTGTTTTGACCAATACCGCACTGATGGCATAGGGTGTCGCGCCTAAGTATAGAGTGAGAATTTCAGACGTCTCAGGCCTTTGAATAACCGGGAGGCTAGATAGATGTAGCTTGATGTTTTGAAAGGCTTCTTCGCTTGCGTCCATCCATTGGAATTTTTCTCCTTTCTTCAAGATGTCGTAAAAGGCCTTGCATTTGTCCGATGACCGTGATACGAATCGCCCCAATGCGGCTATGCAACCATTTAGTTTCTGCACGTCTTTTACCGTCGCGGGGGATGGCATTTCAAGGATGGCTCGTACCTTATCGGGATCTGCTTCTATTCCCTTGGGGGTGATGATGTAGCCTAGGAATTTCCTCGACGTGACCCAGAAGTCGCACTTGGCAGGATTAATCTTCATCTTGTGTTTCCTCATTGTCTGAAAAATCTCTCGAAGGTCTCGGACGTGGTTTTTTGATTTTTGACTCTTAACTAACATGTCGTCCACGTAAACTTCTATGGTATCATGAATCTTGTCTTCAAACATGTCGCCTACCAATCTCTGGTACGTAGCCCCGGCATTCCTAAGTCTGAATGGCATCTTGGTGTAACAATACAATCCTCTTGGTGTGAAGAAGGAAGTATGTTCATGGTCCTCCGGCGCCAATGGTATTTGGTTGTAGCCCATGTATACGTCCATTAAGGTCATCACCTCGTATCCCACTATTAATTCTACTAATTAATCTATGCTGGGAAGGGGGAAACTGTCCTTCGGGCAAGCCTTGTTTAAGTCGCTGAAATCAATACATATTCTGACTCCCCCTTTCTTTTTCGGTACCACGACCATGTTAGATATCCACTATGGGTAGTGGGACTTCCTTATTATTCCAGATTCTTGTAGATTCTTCAGCTCGACCTCTACCGCCGCTTGTAACTCTGGCGCGATACGCCTCATTTTTTGTCTAATCGGTTTGAACTTCGGATCAATTTTTAAGTGGTGACAGTAGACCTTTGGGTCAATACCCTCCAAATCATGCACTTCCCAGGCGAATGCATCCAAGTTTTATTTTAATAACGTCGTGAGTTTACTCGCTTGTTCGTCCGATAGTAATGCCCCGATCCTTACTACCTTGGGTTCTTCTATCGTTCCCAAGTTTACTTCTTTAGTCGGCTCAACTGTCGAGAAGTTTGATTTGGTCTACCTGACTGGGGACGCTTCCTTTAATTGCTATAAATGGTCTTGTTCTCGAGTCTTGTGTGCCAGGACCACTTGTGAAATCACCTCTTCCAATTCTTTTGCCGCCTTCACTTCCTTTGCTTTGTTCTTTTCTTGCCTTTGCCGAGCTCGCCGTTCTTCATTTATTTCTACATCAACTTTCATGCATTGTCGTGCCTCTTGGGAGTCGCCCACAACTTCCGCTATTCCCTTGCAAGTAGGGAACCTTAACCTTTGATGGTATGCCGATGCTACTCCCTTAATCCCAGCAATCCATGGGCGCCCGATAATGGCCTCATAAGGTGAGGCGACGTCGACCACACAAAAGGTGGTTAGTGTGTCGAGGTAGCCACCACCATCTGAAACTATCAAAGTTACTTCGCCCTTTGGGATGGTTACTGTGTCGTTAAAGCCGTAGATGCGATATGTTGATGGGACGAGCATGTCGTCTGAGAGTTTCATTCTTCTGAACGTGTCGTAGAATAGTACCTCAACTGAACTTCCGCTATCCACGAGAATCCTTCTTACTCCCCACTTATCAATCAATAACGTGATGACCAGTGGATCGCTGTGTGCCTGTCCATTTGCTGGGACATCCTTAGCCGAGAACGAAATGGGCAGCATCATCCAAGGTTCCATTGGAAGGGACTTGGCTACGCTAAATATTTCTTTACCTTCATGATCCCTTTTATGGATCCTGGTGGTGATTACTGGGCCGAGGGTGTAATTTTGCATAGCCGAATGTGAAATGGTGCTCACGAACTGATTCTCCCTATCGATATGGACTTGATGAACTGGTGCATCGGGTGTTGCTTCCGGTCGAAGGGGGTGTCGGACATACTGCCTCAAATATCCATCGCGAATGAGGTGTTGGACAATATCTTTCACTTCTCGACAGTTTTTGGTGGAATGTCCCCTATACTGATGGTAGTGACAGTATTCGGGATGATCTCGGGTCTCTTGGAACTGTACCCCCCTCGATGATGGGTAGTTGATGTCGTTTCTCTTCTCAACTTCCTTGAACACCTCTTCCAAAGAAGCGTTTAGAGGGGTATACGATCGGGCTTCCTGCTTTGGATTCTTCCCTTTGGCCATCCATTCCCTCTTCTCACTGCTCCTTGGGGGAGGGTCCGACCTCTTTTCTGATCGCCTGGTATGGTCTTCCATGACCGTTTTAGTTTCGGTACCAACTTCAGCGCTGGATTCTTGTACTCCTCTATCTCTTGATTCGGCCTGAATTTCTTCCAAGGCGATGTAGTGTTCTTGCATTCTTCTCATCTCCTTTAAGGTTTTAGGTTTTTCAGAAAACATGGCAATCCAGATGGGGTCCGATCTCCCCAACGCGTTTTCAAACCCAAATATGGCTTGATCCACCGGTACCTTCCCAATTTCAGTACACAGTTTCCTCCACCTGTCGGTCAGGGTTCTCAAGGGCTCTCTGAATCTTCGGGCGAGAGTAAACAACTTGTTCATTCTTGGCCGAGGTCGGCTGTTATGCATGTAGGTCTCAAGGAAGGCCTCAACTAGCACGTCGTACCCGTTAATCGAACCAGGTGTGAGCGAATAAAACCAATCTCGCGCCTCGCCCTCCAAACTAGCTGGAAAGAATTTGCACATAACTACCGGGTTGTTTCTCCATTGGTTCAGTGACATTGTATACATCTTAAGATGTTCGATCGCATCGCCCGTTCCATCAAATCTAGAGGGGAATGAAGGTAAAGTACACTTGGGTGGGAATGACATTTGTTCCAATTCTTGAGAGAAAGGCGTTTTCTCGGCTTCACTCATAATCTCGGCCAACTTATTCTCCTCGCTTCCGCCTGAGAGTTCCTTGATTTTTGCTTCCAACTCTTTAATCTTGGCTTTAGTTGTCCGATCTTGTCGCTCGTCCCTTCCTCGCCTTTCTTCGTCGGTGGACGAATCCTCGGGTGGTCCATACCTCTGCATGGGGGGTACCGGAGGTAATGGTGGCTGATCTGACTGATCAGGATGATTAAGGTTACTTGGCCCCATCATGGGTGGTGAGTGACCGGATCGGCCGCGATAACCCGATGTCCCTCGGCTGGACGACCCTCTTGACCTGGTCCATTGGTTCCTCAGCTAGTAGTTCTCATGATCCAAGGCAAGATTCCTCTACCGGAGTTCCATTAGTGCCGCTTCTTGCCTCCTCTGACTCTCCAAAAGGGCCAACAACGTCGGGTTCGTACTTTCATGACTGGAGTGTCCATTGGGTTGGTGTGGCCGAGGTTGTAATGGTGCAGATGTGGGTGGTGGGTGCGGTATCGGGTTGGTTTCACGATCGACCGCGTGAACGGTTGTCGGGCTGATGTTACTTGTTGCTGCTCTCCCCAGCTGAATCTTCCTAAGACGCTCTTGTTCCCTTCCCAAAGCTTCTTGGTGTTCAACTTGTCGCCTCGTCCATTGCCTCTGAGATCGCGCTGCAAGTGCTTCCTCATCGTCATCGGTGTTTGAAGCTGTGAGTCCATCGATTTGGTCTACTCTTCTCTGAGTCAATATAACCTGGTCCAGAGGTAGGGTGTTATCATCTCGCCCCAAATCTACTTCCTCGTCTACAACAGGCATTCCTCGCGCAGCTGCATGAGATTCCTCGGGCGGTGGTTGTCGACTGTCTTCTTGCCTCGGCCCCGTTATCCTGCCTGCATGCTGCTGCTAGTGACTGTACGATTCCTTAACATCCTAATTGTCCCTGAAGTGCTAGCCATCGGTTACGTCGCGTGATAAGCCGAGTATCGCCCGTCCCTACGTTAGCAAATACGAAAAAGAACCCCTTACTTTGACCTACTTTTTTGTTTTAAAATAAAAAAAAAGTCAGAAATAAGAGCAAAAAGTTCGACTGTACGACTTCTGCCACTGTGTAAGATCTACTTCAGTTGTTAGGTGGGTACTGTCCCTCTACCATATTTTGTCCCTATGCTGAATCTGTGGCTGACCTCACTTTCCCGTCGCTATCACTCCGTACGACGTCGCTCTCTGTACTCGACCTATGCATTTAAGTTAGTTTTGTCCTTTATTCTACATGTTCCTAATCATTGATCTTATGCACATGATGCTTAGAAAAAAGTACGGCAAGTAACCCCTAGAATCAAATCAAGCTTGTACCAGCTCTACTTTCTCGAGATCTAATTATGAACTCTCCGACGACTTATGCTACACCGCCGGCTAAAAAATTCTATGCGGTTGACAGTTTATCGCACGATGAAACAGCTACAAACGCAAACTTTTGGTTATTCCAAGAACCCGACTTCATGCCGTAGCTAAAAACAACTCGTTTAACGCTAACAATTATACAACTATCAAGAACAAACAATCGTCCTTTCAACAGATTCTTCACATAGCTGCTTCTAACCCGAAATGTTAGTCGCTGGTGAGCTCGTGAAGTCTCTCTGTTGATCAAACTGTTGAAGATGTTAAGAAGACGCTGCTATTGTTCTGGGTTTGAAGTAAATGACTCAAAACAACCGTTATTTCGGCCAACAGAGTTCATCATAGCTTCAACTTCAACACGTTAATCGTGTATTGAGGATCTGTTGATCGTCTCTGAAGGTTTTTACGGCAAGGTATCCGGAGATCTTAGTCGTGTCCCCTTAGTCGGCGCCAGAATGTAGATGCATTTTACTACAAACTACATCCAAAGGATAGAAACGCAATGCTCATCTCAAATGAAAGTAAACACTCCACAATGAACACAAGATTTACGTGGTTCGGTATGATTACCTACGTCCACGGGGGTGAAAGGATGAATCTTATTACTTTGAAGTGTTACAAAGGTGTTACTCTCCGTGGGATTTCCTTACAAGATGCACTTACTACTCACTTTTCTTCTTCTTCGTGCTTACTCGAGTTTCTCTCCTTTTCTCTCCCTCAAAATACAACCTACCTTTCTTGAATACAAGTCCCTCTATTTATAGGAGAAGTTCTATACAACGAAATTAAGGTGTTGGTCATGTTACATCTATTTAGCAGTTCCGTGATCGGGCCGGTTCACATCGTCTCATGTGGCCGATGTATCCTGACTCCTCGCCTATCCTCCGTTCGGGCCAATCTTTTTAGGTGCATTATTAACGCGATGTCGCCTATCTTTTCTGTCGTCTTTATGGTTATCCGATGTGACCCGTTCTTCTTTATTCGTTTGACCATAGTTCCTCGTTTGACCCGCCACGCCTTATCCTGTCAGCTTTATCAGAAGTCTGGGTCAAGTCTTGTCCGACATTATTACGCCCGATCCACGTGGCTCCTTAAATCTCGCGCCCGATAATCTTCGCTCTATACTTCGCGTCTCTTCGTATTTGGGTACACAGGTTCTAGGATGTTGCCACCTGGATCTGTAGATAATTTACACCTACATAAGTGTTATAACAGGCTAAACAAAAACTCTATATTACAGAATGTTTGTTTTCATCTGACCCGCGATCTGAATCTTAGCCAATTCCTTAAAAGTCAAATATCAGACTGTTTGTTTTTCAATTTTTGTTAGATCTAACTCGATATCTGACTGAAATCACCAGACTCAAACCCCAAATTAGATTCGGAACACGAGTCGGCGAAAGGAAAAAGCTAAACGTGGACCGAATTGATGTACAAATTTTCTCCACCACTGGATTTAAAAAGCCCACCCTTATATGGGGGAGGGGCAGGTCCGCTGGCACATCCTAGACAAATCGGTCAGCGAAATAACACAAGAAAAAGATGATGAGATGCCTGAACAGAAATGTTAAGACACATCACCCCATTGTCCGAGAGAGAGAGAGAGAGTCTGAAAAAAACGAAAAAAATGGTTGTCCCGTTGGCACCATGGAAGCAGCTCCTTCTAAACTCACTGGAATCCAATGCCAGCCTCAAACATTCTACCTACTTTCAGCTGGTCTTTCGTTTCTCATCATATGTTCTGATATATTTTTTGTTTCATTTTAAAGGAACCTTGTTTTTCTTCCAGCTCTGAATTCCTTTGTTTGTATAGTATTTCTGATTTCCCACTTCTTTTTCAGGCAACAATTGGGTTAAATGGAACACCTTCAAATCGTACTGTTGTTTTCAGGTTTTTTTTTTTTTTTTTTGGGGGGGTGATTTAGTCACTGCTTCTGATTTTTTTTTTCTCCACTATGATTTATATGGTTTTTGGCTTTTGGGGTTTATCAGAGGATTCGAGGAGGATTCAAATAAGATATTAATCAACACAGATTGCAGAAGTTGTAAGGTCCTCTGCTTTTTCCTTATTGAGAACTTGTGAAAATTATACTAAATTGTGGTGAATTATTAGTGGCCTTTTCTTTTCTAATTTATAACTACAACTAGGATGTTGTTTTGTGTGTGTTTAGGTTGAGGAAATTAAGCGTTTTCCATTTGGAGAGGTAATTGCCTAATTGTGTCCTCTTAAGGTAGTACTTGAATTGTAATTTTTTAATAAATAAAATATTAGGGTTGTCTGAATTGTTCCTAGTACAGTGTCATTCAATCAGTTTCTGAATCATTTCGATGATTGTGCCCTAATGTTTTTGATGTGTGTTTGGTAGATTTGTTGGTACTTCACTGATTCCTGGGAGCAGTACAGGATAAGTGGCTCAATTGATGTAATCGATGGGTCTAGCCGCGACCAAATGAAGCTTCGGGTAAGAATTTCTTATATTTTAATCTAATTGTTTTGCCTGTAAAGGTGAGTACACCAACTTTTACTGATAAGCCCAAGTATGAGTCTATCTCCTTGCAAACTTGGCTACTTCTAGTTCGATACTTTTTTAATCTAATGTAGTTTCCATTGTTGTTATGAAACCAGTGTGGAAGCTGGGGATATGAATATTTCTTCGAGGTCTAGTAGATACTTTTTTGTATGATTAGTTGATACTTCAAGTCTTGTTACGCTGTATTTATGTGATTGCTTCTTTTAAACATAAGAACCAAAACACTTTATTTTCAAACACTACTTCATTTTCTTGGATATCATTTCTCAACAAAACGAACCCATAATCGGACATGTAGTCCTGTTTCAAAATCTCATTCCCGAGGTTTTAGTAGTTAACTACATAAAGCCCTCTCATGGATATTATAAACAAGTGGATGGAACTTCATTTGTATCATGCTTAACATGCATTTGTTAGAGACCGTGCAATGTCTGTTGTGAAGTGAAGAATCTGACTATTGCAGTTCAAGTGCAGCATGTGAAAAAAAATGCTCTAAAACTGCAATTGGCATAACGATATGTTGCAATTTATATCCTGATAACATATTTAGTATTCAAATAAAAGAGGAAAGAAAACTGTGCTTGATATTTTGAATTTCATAAAGATGTATAAAGAGCTGAGGATCCAAACATTTTCATAGAAGTGCAAATGTTATAATTTTCTCCAACTGCTTGAACTGGCAGATGTAAGTTTTGGAATGCCTCTGTGAAGCCGTTCTATTGAAAATTTTGCAAACTGCATTGTACATATCAAATTGTTCTTTTAGTATCATGTATTTCTTAATGTTTCTTTTTGTGCACCTGACTCATGTTGTCAAAACTCATCTTGCAGCAAAGAGAGAAAGCATGGTTTGCTAGTTCTCCGAGATCAAGACAGCAGTATTTGGGACCTATCCCTGGTCTTCCCTGTATACTTGAAGAACCAAACCAGGAGCTTTCTTTAGATCCATCTGCTGGCCCGGTTGTGGCATTTTGTCTTTTGATTGTGGACCCAGACCAGGTATGGTACTTCAGATCTTTCCTAATTGATAGAGTTGTCTTTAGCTAGCCTCCCGCAACCGCTTGAAATATAGAGCTAGTGTTTCATAGGACATATCTTTCAAGCGTTCGTAATGTGTCCAATGGCTTAATCTTGTTATACTGTGTGTCAGATTCAAAATTGTAAACATAAAATACGTAAATTGGAGTAAGCAACAGGATAACTACTCTAAGAATTGTGGGCAATACTTTAATGCAAAAGAAACTTAAGAAAGAGTAATAGCTCTCTATCACAATCTTTAAAAACTAATGAAGACGTCACTGCTGGTAGAGTTCAATTTCGAAGGGGTTCTCAATCCTTTCGGTTTTATACATTCCTGTGTTGGGGTTTCTGCTTGCTACCTAGATGTGTATGTTAGATGATTAAGGATTGCGATGAGAGCCTGTCATTCTTATTGGATTCCGAAATCTAATCAATGAGACCTATCTGATTCCGTAGATTTGATATACAGCGATTTGTTTCAGTTATTTTTTTATAGCTCTGTAGTTGCTTTTGATATTGTGAATACATATTCTAGTTTCACTATTGTAGACATTACATTACCATTCCATCAAAGAGAAGCTTTTCTTCTGAAGATTATTGACTTCCATAACTTGAAGGCATTCTTGTTCTCGTTCTATCGCATGACCTCGTTCTTTCATAACTCGGTGTTTGTGCTGAACAGGTGGATTACTTGAATTTGAAGAGCAATGAGAGGCTGGCATTCACTATTAAAAATAATAACGATGGAGGGAAATGCTGGGATTCAAAGAAAATCAACCCATAAATTCTTCGTTAGTCGTCGCAAAATTACAACATAATAAGTGCATCTGTATCAGCATGAACCTGATGAAATCTCTTTGTAATCTCATCAACCTAATAAAGACCTGACCTAATTTCCAGTTGCCAATTCATTTATGTGGGAGCTTTGTGTAATAACCAATTGGATTTCGCCCACACTTCCTCTGTTATCAGTGCCTCTTGGAACCCTGAGCACACCAACCGGAGTTGTTTGTATTATGCATTCATGGCCATTAAGTAGTAGGTGATAAAACAACCTCTTTGATGATAATATAAACAAGTACCAAACCTGTGTTACGCACCAGGTTTGCTGCAAATTTGCCGCGTTGACTTCTCGAGTCTGATTTGGTTTGGTTTGGCCTTGGCTATAATTTTCTCACATTTGGTGGGAATTGTGTAGTTGGTAAATAAGATTTAGCCTCCCATGCAAACCGAGATTCATCCTGCTGGTAATCTAATACTGATTGATCTTCTCGGATGAATGGTATTGGTGCATGCAGAAGACCCGTCTGATGCTCAAGTTAGCAATATAATTTTCCCCAGCAAATTTATAAATTTGATTGTGTACTGTTTTGTCCCCCTGTTTATACACTTTTGTTTTGGGATAAACACCAATTTTGAAAGACTCCACCCGTCCCATTATTAGTTGACCTATTTGTTTTTAGATTTTCTCATTAAAAGTTGATTTTATATCATTTGATACTCATGTTCATATTCGTTACGTGGGTGTTTTAAAATGCTTTTCAATAATATAAAACGTACGAATATCCGTGATATAGTTTGAGAGATAAATCATTTCTAAATTATACTACTAGGTCAACTAATAGTGAGACGAATGTAGTATTTAGGTAATATTGTGCCGACGGAACTCTGGGTGTGTCATTGATCATGATAATCCATCGTCTTGGCATTGTGAAGAAATGCGTAGTGGCAATAACGCGTACTTTTAAGATGTTGCTAGGAGGAATGCATCACTCCTAGCTATGTTGCTTACCCGAGGAAACATCATGATGCGAATGAATCATGTTGTTATGTTGCTTGCTTAGAGATGCTAACACTTCCATATGTTGCTTACTCGAGGATGCATTATGATGCTCATCATTAAGCCAAGACACTTACTCGAGGATGCATCACCGGGCTATGAAGCTTACTCGAGGATGCATAAAAAAAACGGGAATTGATGCATGTCAAACAACTCCCAAATATATATATATATAAAAGTTTGAATAAGACTCATATATCATTAGTATAAAACAAGGTTTGGACAAGTTAGCCTTTGTTAGTGGTGGTCAGAATTTGTCTGGACAGATAAATCAAGGGTTGTGGTTCTCCTGACCACCCCCTACATCTCGCACGTGTGACGTTAATTCCAATATTATAAATGAAAAATGAATACTCAAGTCAGGATATATAAATTCAAACATCTCGCACGTGTGACGTTAATTCCAATATTATAAATAAAAAATGAATACTCAAGTCAGGATATATAAATTCAAAAATGATAACAAGGAGGTTCGAACTCATGACCTATTATGTCATAAGAGTGGCATCTAACCAGTGTTCCACCTTGGTTGGAATTGATAGAAAATATAAATCAAAAGTGGTGGTTTGTTCAACTCAAATACCATAATTGCTTTATTAATTAGTGTTTCACAAATTGCACATAATAAATAATCTATTCATTATAAAGTGTTTTATTAATTAGTGTTTCACTAATTTCTCATAATAAATGACTAATCATTTTTTAATTATAAATACTTTTTTAATTAATTATAATATTTATTTCTATTAATAAGTAATTTTGATAAATAATATCAATAGACATTTTCTGCGACAATGAGTAGTAGAAGAGGTGGAGGCCGAAAGATTAGTGGTGGTTAAGGGAAGAGCCAAACACAATTATATTTATTTTTGTTCTTTATTCGTAAAATGGGATACAAAGTCCATTTTTCACATGTATCCAACTTGCCAAGAATTTTTTCTCCCTCTCTCCTCAAAATCCTGGGTCTACCCCTGGTTTGTGTGGAAGAAGTAGTGACGGTGAATGCTGGTGAGTAGTGATGGACAATATTAATTTTATGTTGTCGTTACCACATCGATAACATCGTAGTGTGGAAGATGTGGTTGGTTGTTTTGAACAATTATTTCAGAGATGATATCATACAAGACAATATTTTCATGATCGTAGTTGGATCACCCAAATGGTGCCCCTGTTATCTTTGGTACTATATCGTATAAATCATGATTTTTTAATGTTAAAATAAAATTGATTGAAATACAAAAAATAATATATATACAGGGGAAAAAAATGAAACTAATCAATTGACGAAATTTTGTTCAATCTAAACCTCATCCATTAGAATTGCGTCCAACAACCTACATGGGATGGGCGGCAGTGATGGTGCCAGTGGTGGAGTCAAAAATTGACATTGAGGAGGCATATTTAAAAAAAAAAAAAAACATGTAAACTTTGGTGGACTAAGCCATAAATATATATGGACAAAGCACTATTTATAAAATAAACTAAAAAAAAAATATAGTTATTAAAAATTTAAGGGGTAAGAGCCAGGTTAGTCAACCCTTGGCTCCGCCACTAGGTGGTGGTGGATAAAAAAAGTGGATTCATATGGTTTTATGGTGGTGGCGGGTTTTGGTGAAAAAAAAAACATATTATGCTAATTTCGTGACGCCACAAAATGTGTAACGTTATATTATAAAGTATAAACCGTGGTTCATCATTTTAATGTTAAAATAAACTCGATAAAACACATGTCCATTTAAAAAAATTAGTGCAATCAATTGTCATGTTATGTAATAACTAAACGAACGACACAAATCAAGATCAGAACATATGAAATTATTTATTATAGATTTGTTTATGTAAAGAGTGGTCAGGATTTGACCTTGGCAAAGATAAATTTACCGCTAAGGTTTGTTCAACTTAACCATTTTTAAACGTTTTATTAATTAGCGTCTCATTGATTGTTCATAATGATTAATTAAATTTCTATTATAAATGTCCCTTTAATAGTTTTACTAAAAACTATATTAATTCTAATGGTGTATAAGCGGTGGCGGGTGTTTGTAAATAGTGGAGGCGGTAACATTACTATTGGAGGAAGAAATAGTGGTGGTGGATGGTTTTTACGGTGGTGGGTGTTGGTAATAGTAGTGTATAATAATAGTTTTTGCTTTTTAGTGAGTTTTATTGACCAAGTAAAAAAATAATCTTCACAAAACATGAAACATTGTATTGTGAAAGATGTAATTGGTTGTTTTTAGCACAATTGATAAGGACAAAAACCAAATATTTCGAGGATGATACCAGAACGTATAAGACAATATGATCATGACTGTTCGATCACCCATATTATATAAAGGCAATTGGTGTACCCGCGTAAGAGAACATTATCGCTCTCTCAAGTATTATTACATTCTTTTTCCTGAAAGACCATTAATGTCAAGTTGTTTTGCGACAACTACCTACAAAGACAACAACTTTCACTCAATTCCCGATATAAAACCTTATAGACCGGGAAAATGTATTTGCATTCTAAAAAAATTTGTTTGAAAATTATGTTTGTTCATCAAAATTATCATAACAAACTCTAAATCATAAATCTAAATTTCTCCTCCGATGTTTATGGAATATTTTTTATATTTTACATTCTCAAATCATGCGACCTCTTGATAATAAATCAACAATATCAAATTATGGATCAATATGTATAGGTTTCATTCACTGGGTTAGAAGGTAGAGTAAACACAGATGGGTAGATCACACAAAGCAGAACATGACTGAGAATACTTCAATAATTTGGTCAAGAGATAAGGTCAAAAATTCAAGATTAACTTTCTATAGGACTAATTAGATCGGCTTCGATAGGAGCTGACTAAAATATGAATTAATAATAATTTTCACATAAGACAATTGCAAAACATAGTTTGGCTATCTCTACCTATGTAAAGAGTGGTCAAGATTTGTCCTTCCTCAATTGCTATGTTATGTGGAAGAAGGTGATATCTAAGATTGAGGTATAATTCAAATCTATTAGATTCATACCATTTACAACTGGATGCCTTGAAAAAAATTGACGTGTTGTTATTATTATTACATGCAAGGATACATTTACATTGACCACACTTGCGCAAATAGCTCACTTCGCAAATGATTGGTGTTGCATGTACTGTCTAGAATGCAACGAGGAATTTAGGAAACAAGGCACCAGAAGCAGTGTCCGGAGTATTTTGGATATAGTAACTTAGACCTGATGTAATACTTATGTTTTTTTTTTTTTTAGTTTTTCCACAATCTATTTATTTAAGAAAAATGAACATTGCAAATGCATAACATCAACAAAAATTAAACAGATTGTGTTTGACAATAATGGCTACTGATGGTCCGGAAATGGCAAAAAAAAAGGAATTGTTGTAGAAGAATTGTTGGGATATACAACGGATTACTTGATACGAATGAAAGAGGTGTAACTATTTCGATTTTGAAATCACATAAAGTTCACAGTAGAAGATGACATCAAGTTTAAAGTTAGTAACAAACATAATATGGCTAACTAAACTGTTAAAAACAAACAAGATATATAAACTTAGAAAGCTGTGGGACTTGAAGAGGCCAATTTTTAAAACTACAATCTTAGAAAGCAACGATCCACAATACCGTAATTTTTTTTTAATAAATATTCAACGGAGAATATGTCAACTTTTGGTAAAGGATCTATTGACAACCTACTTATTTGAAATAGGATCAGGGAGTACAATATGTGTTCAAGGTTCTTTATGAGGTAATGTGTCGCCAGATTGTATTCCAAGTGAAGATAGGAACATACGAAAGTGACAAAATGTCCAAGACTTTTGAAGTTACCAAAGCCTTCGTTAAGACGAATTGCTGGGCACAATACTTTGTTGAAGATTTAATGGCAGAGGTTCGCATATATACAATCCCTTAAAAAAGGTAATGGGTACACATTTTAAACATTATCATATAATGGGTGTTGAAAAATTACAGGAAAATCATGTCATATTGGATAGTTTGTATCATTCGTTCAATGCAAAAAAAATAAAATACTATTCTCTGCATATTTGGAGGCTCGACAACATGACCATGATAGATGAGTCAGCTGGAGCGAAATAGGAGCATGTGGAGACTTTTATGGACGATATTGATTAGTTGATTTCACTGAGATGAGCGCTGCTGACGACATATTTCCAAAAAATATTTAAACTTCCATGTTCATGTAGAGCATTATCTCATTATAAGAAATGAACCTAAATAAAAAAGTGTCTGGAAGTTAAGATTATATTTCTTTCGTTTGAGCAAATCTCCGACGGTAAAATATTAAAGGAAAAAACAAAGAAAAAAAGAGAGGAAAATCCCAACTATTTTTATGACAAACACATATTAAATCATAAGGAGTTGATAAGTATTCGGGACACAAATTATACGATATATTAAAAATGAACCAACATCATGTCCCGTGCCGTTATGGCACAGGTTAAGGGCTAGTATATATACGAAGGAGGTGTTGGCTAAAGATATATGATGAGCGTCAAATATTGCATATTTCTACATCTTTTTATTGGCAATTAACTCATCTTTTGCGCTTTAAAATCTTATATTATCCCAAATTCTGTATTTTCTTTGTTTTCAAGAATAAATATTTGTACTAATTAAATTTGTGTTTTTAGGTACTAAATAAAGCATGGATGAATTGAGAAGCCAAAAGGGCAGAGAAACAGTGGCTAGTGACTATGGAAGAGGGACAACAAAGCTCCCGCCAGAAGGCAGTGAAGAACGTAAAGGAAACATTGCACAAAGGATGGCTGCAATCCGCTTGCGCACCTTTGGAAATCCGCTTGAAAAAGCTACTCAAGCAGTGGGCTAACAAGATGAGATGGGATTGCAAGAAGTGATAAAACCCTAACCTAAATCCATACCCAAAACCCAAACCCGTACCTATATCTGAACCGTCAGATCAGATACAACTGCATAACATCACACTCGAGACATCAAATTATGATGCCCTCGTCCAACACCCAAGCCCCCCTTCTTATTTCTCCCTTTCCCCTTATCGAACAGAACCCCATCTTCTTCTCCATTTCTCTTTATTCTCTACAGCGCCACTTGCAGCTCTCTTCATTCAGATTCATCTCCCCGACCATCTCTGCTCACATCCACCTCCATTAACACAATCAAACTCTCACTTTATATCTCTCTCCATCTTATCTTCTCCCTTATCAAAAACAGTAACCCTAGAAGCTAAGATTGAGAGAGATAAGATTATGGTTAGCTGGAAAGTAATCTTGTAGAGACAAATTGAAGATAAATATTGTCAGAATACGCGTTTTGGGTAAGTGGGTTACTGTTAGTGGTCGAATTGAAGGTGAATTTGGAGAAATTTTGTGTATAAATAGGGTTGTTGTGTTGTAATCATCCAAGACTAGCTGGTTCAATTAGTTTCTTAATACAATTGTGTTTTCACCATGTTCATCATGTTCTAATCTCCTTTGCTAGGGTTTAGATGAAGCCCTAGCCTGCTGCTATGTTATTCATACTTTGTGTGTTGTTCTTAAATGTTTAAAACTTCTTAGGATATATTTGATCATAGTGATTCAAAATTTTGCTCTCACGTTGTATGTGATGTATCCATTGTAGTTAGAATACCACAGTGTTGATTGTGCTGCAACTCATGCTAAACCAGGCTATTATTGATCCTTAGATTAGTTGTGCTTTAACTAGACAGTTAATGCTTTGGAGAAATACTTTAGTTGCGATTAAATTATCCATTGGAGAAACACCTTAGATACAAGGTAAACTTGAATCTATTATAAGGACAAAAGTAATACTACCAGTTGAATATATAGTGTAGGTTAGTGGTGGATTTGAAGACCCTAGTATCCACATTCTCAGTGTTTACACCCTGTGTTATTTGCATCTTTTACTTCTATTTACTTTCTGTTTTAAGTCCCTGCCAATATCTCGTCGTATCGACACAAAAAAACTCCTTTTGGTTATTCTCTGGATCAGTTGTAGTAAGACTTTGGTTTCAATTTACACCCACCTTGTCCCTGAGGATCGACCTGTATTTTTTTTTTTTTTACTCGGTCAATAAAATTAAAAAAGCGAAAAATTGTACAGGGACTAAGCTTTACTAGTGCATAGCCGCAAGGCCATCACTAGAAAGAACTTAACGAAAGAGAAAATACACCCTTCCAGACCATTCAACATACTGAATGAAACCTGGCCTATCCTCATAAAACTCAAAAGTATCCTCGGCTAACAAACATGCTTGTTTGGCCGAAGCATCAGCATAAAAATTAATTTCCCTATAGCTATGGACATAACGAATATTATCATAAAATCTTCTAGCTATTCTCCACTTCTGCTTCAGCTGCCAAGGCAACTGATCCAACTGAAAAGCTTGAATGCAGCTCATCGAGTCTGAACGAACACATAGATTTTTAATATTCCAACGTTTAGCCAACATCGCGCCATAAATAACAGCACAAACCTCCGCATAGAAATTAATCTTCCAGCCTAGACCCACGCAAAGAAATCCTAGCACTTTAGATCTTTAATCACGAACCGTAACACCACAGCCAGCCTGGCCAGGATTGCCAAGAGATGCCCCATCACAGCAAATCATAATTTCGCTTGAGTCAGGAGGAGACCAACTCACCTCAATTGGTCCTGAAACTTTACAAGACCTATGCTTCACCTTAAAATAGTTCAAAATCCGCAAATCATCAATATGCATATGGCCCTTCATACGAATAGAGTTATCGTGAATCAACTGATAAACTTTACCTTTAAAACCTAGCCACTGCACCGTAGCATCCTCAAAATAAACCTTGTTGCGCAGCTTCCATAATTCTGTAGCTATTGCAAGATTAGAAAAAAGCCACAGATCCTTTATCATCCTACTACGCCCTTTAGAAGCCTTGTAAGAGGCTACCAGATCTTCAGAAGGCCGTAAGTTAAAAATCCTCGCCGCCCAAGCCCAAATACGCTTAGAAAACCTACAACGCCAAGTTATATGGCCCATACACTCGGAAGTCTTTCTACACAGACGACACATAGAAGGCATAGATCTACCAGTTTTATTCACAACATTATCATCTGTAGCATAACATTGATTAGCCCAAATCTTCCAGTACTGAACACTTAAAGTTGGATGCACAACATTCCTAGAAAAAAGAGCAGCCCACGGTACAACATCCACAGGCGACTTAAGAGCAGCCTTAGCAAATTTAACCGAGAAAACGCCCTTGCTATCCAAGTCCCAAATATTATAATCTTCACCTCCAGTAATAATAGGTAAGTTATCAATATCTATATTGCAGCGCAACATCAAATCTCTAGTTACCTGAGGAATAGCCCAAGAACCATCAACAATAATGTCCCTCACTTTCGTCTTGAAATCATTCGGGCCTTTGAAATAAATCCCAAGCCTCTTAGAAATCGAAAAATCACCACACCAATTATAAAAGAATAAGGAAGTATTAGCGCCATTACCAATAATCGATCGAGTGTTCTTTTGAACAAAATTGTAAACCAATCTGATCCCCGGAAAAACCGAGGATCCCAACTTGTAATCAATTAAGTTTCCATTCATCTTGAAGTACTTCGCCTTTAAAAATATTGCCCAAGTCTTATTAGAATCTCGTATCGAAACCCAAAACTTCATAAGCATGGCCTTATTAACTTCAAGTAACTTTTTCAAACCCAAACCTCCCTCTTGTTTCGAGCAACACAAATCATCATAACGCACCGTAAAATAATTACGTTTCTAAGCATCTCCCGACCACAAAGAATTTCTTATGGCTCTTTCAACTTGTTTAATCATCGTGCATGGCCACTTGTACACAGCCATAGAATGAATAACATAACTTGAAATCACAGATTTAATCAACACAAGCCTAGCTTGAAAAGATAAAAGCTTACCCTTCCAACCCGCAAACTTGTCCATAATTTTTTCAACAACCTGCCGCACATGAATGTGGCGAACAATACCCAGCTTCAGCTGAATTCCCAAGTATCTATCAGGGAAGAAATCACGATCCATCCCCAAATAATTTGTGATAGCAATCGCCCTAGAGATTCTATCACCACCATAGTAAAACTTGCTTTTGGCTTAATTAACACATTGACCAGAAGCACGTTCATACATGCCCAGCATATCCTTCAAATTTCGTAAACTTTGAAAGTTACCCTTACAAAAGATAAGAATATCATCCATAAATAGAAGGTGAGTAGGAGAAACTCCCTTCTTACTAACCATAGAATGCATACTTTTCATAGCAAACAACTTAGTAATATTGTAACTTAAAACATCTTCAATAAGCACAAAAATCAAAGGAGAAAGAGGATCACCTTGCCTCAAACCTCTAGTGATGCTAAAGAAACCTTCAGGGCTGCCATTTATCATGACAAAAATTCGAGCAGAGGCCAAAATATTAAAAAGCCAGTTACACCAGACCTCCGAAAAACCATACTGACGAAAAACCTCAGCAATAAAATCCCAACTAACCGTATCAAAAGCCTGAGCAATATCCAACTTGAGGCCAACATTTCCATGCTTCCAAGTAATGTTGAGCTCATTAATCAATTCTGACGCCAAATTAATATGTTCGTGGATGTTCCTTCCTTTCATAAATGCCACTTGCTCTTCAGAAATCAGCTTGTTCAGGACTGTACCCAATTTGGTAGCCATAATCTTCATAATGATTTTGAAGAAAAAATTACTTAGGCCAATTGGCCTATAATCCTTAATAGCATCAGATTTGTTTTTCTTTGGAATTAGAACAATAAAACTAGAATTAACACCATTTGGAATTTTAAGCATCATCCAACAATTAGTAATGGCCTTAAAAAGATCTCCAGAAATAATATTCCAACAGTGTCTATAGAAAGAACCTGTAAAACCATCAGGGCCAGGCGCAAAATCCGCACCTAAATCGAAAACCGCCTCTTTGTCTTCCTCAATAGAGGGGACCGCGTCCATAAACTCACTTTCCTCAGAAGAAATATGCTCATGTTCTATGTCAAAAAGATTTGGATCAATATTCACCTCGCCACCATTAAATTTGTCCTTGTAATAATTTACGATGTACTCATTAATTTCATCCTGCAAAAACAAAGTAGAGTTAGAAGAAACTTTAAGCTCCGAGATTGTGCTTTGGATCCTCCTCATACGAATGCTCTTATGAAAAAAGCGAGTATTTTGGTCACCATCTTCCAACCAAGTAACTCTCGATTTCATCTTCAGCATAAATGCAAGATCAGTTCTCACGTCCTCAACAGCCTTCTTAGCATCCGTAACCCTCAAAAATTGAGACTCGTTCCCATGGTCAAAATCCAACCGATCAGTTTCAGCTTCCAACACGAGCTCAGCTTGCCTCAAACGAAATTGAACATCCAAAAAAACGGTTCTATTCCAAATCTTCAAAGCCTCTTTCAATCTCTTCAATTTAGACATGAACACAAAAGGTGGCGCTCCCACAAGATATTCCCCCCAACTATCCTCAACCAACTTCATAAAAGTAGGATGAGAAAGCCACATCTTCTGAATTCGAAAAGGAGCTCTTCTTGGCTTCGGATTTTCAAATGCAAACCCAAAAATAGGGGAATGATCTGAGCAAATCCTAGGCAAAGCTTTGCATCTCCAATTCATGTATTTATCATACCAAGCCTCATTAACAATTGCCCTATCGTGTTTTGAGACAATTCTGTGAATCCCACTCCGACAATTAGACCAAGTATACTTCTTCCCAATAGATTCCGCTTCCACCAAGCCATTGTCAGAAATCCAATTTCGAAATTCATTCATAAAAAGTTCTATTATCACCTTACCACCTTTCTTCTCATCCAACCGCAAAACACAATTAAAATCCCCCAACACCAACCAAGGATTGGAGATAAATCCCAAACCTAATTGTTGTCAAAGTCTGTTTCTTGTTATCGGAATGTAGGAGGCATGGACTGCCGTAACAAAATCACCCACAAAGTTCAAAGTGATAGCTTGTTTAGAGGAAGATAATACCAATGGCCTTGCTAGCGTATTCCTCCATAAGACCCATATATTACCTTTCTCTTCATTCCCTGCATTAGTAATCACATCCTCAGAAAAATCAAACAACTTCAAACTCCTAACAAAACGAGTAGTGCATTTAACCAAAGGCTCTGCAATACAAATAATGTTAGGATTGTGCAAATTATACAACTCAGTCAACTTGGCCTTTGCACCATCCTTAGCCAAGCCCTGTGAATTCCAGTAGAATACACGCATTAATCAACTCCTTCTCTTGAAGGGCTTGCCGAACCCTTTCTTGACTTACTTCTACCTCTATCTTTAGTCTCAGGTTTAGAAACCATGCCTTTATTTTTATCTAGTTTCCTAGCCGCAGCCTCCAACTTCTTTTTTTGAGCTAACTCATTCTTTGCCCGTTCCTCTTGATCTTTTGCTGCAGCTAAATCTATAGCTTTAGCCTCATCTTCAACTGGTTTTGAAGTATCCACAGAATGCTCAGCCTGCGGAACTTCTGAAAAAATCTCTTCAGCCTCATCTTCCAAATCATCAGTCCCAGTATCATACCTATTTGACATAGCAACCACATCAACATGCTTCTCTGGTGAAGCTCTTCTTGTTGTTCTCACTACGGGAAAATTAGTAATCTACAACTGTAGATTGACAACTCGTAAATTAAAAGTTGTAAAAGGTGGCATGTTTTACAACCTTTTCCAAACAAAAGTTGTCATAGTAAAATATGTCCAACTCTTAGGACCAATGAGTTCCTAAGAGTAGTGACGAGAATCAGAACTACAACTTGTTGTGTGAAAAGGGTTGCAGAGAGAAGTGACCACCTTTAGAATTTACAACTCATATCTTAAAGGTAGTGAATAACTGTATAACAACACGCATAAGAGTTGTTGAAGATAAAAAAAAAAGTGATTTTGAAAAATGTTCTTTGAAAGATTCGAACCCAAGCCTAATGTGTGTTAGAACAAGTCATCAACCATCCTTCCGGTTTCTCAATATTGGTAGATTTGTGCTCTTTTTTTCCGATCAATATTCACAACCTTTACAAGGGTTGTAAAATGAAAAAATTGACTTTGAAAAAAAAAAAGAGGCTAAGGTGAATCGAATCTGAACCTCATATGTCTAAGACTTGGATTCCAACCATCCTTCCACATTTACATATCTGCTTATATTTTTTTTGCAACTAACTAATGGGGCTAGAACACTGGAATAACCTAAACCCGGAACAAATATTTTGGGAATCCAAAATTTCAGTGCATACATTTCCCAGGCTCTCCCAGCCACTATCGACAGAACCAAAGTTAACCAACCAAACTCGACCACACCATAGACTTGGAAAAAAAATCGATCTCCTTCTGTTTCGATCTCCTTCTGCACCTCAGATTGAAACCCATAGGAAGTGAAAAACCCAGTCAAACTCAAATGATTCTTCTTCAAATCAAACTCTAATTAAAGAAAACCCCATCTCATTCTTATTATTTTTCTTTACTCATCAATTTCAGGGAATTTGAAGAGATGAAGATGATTTATTTCTTGTGAAATTCGTTGGTTATTGTTGCTGGTATGATTTCTCTTCTTCTTTTTCTTCCTCTTCGATTACTCTTATTACAGTTCTTCAATTATGAACCTAGTGTTTAAAGGGATTTTTAAAATTGGGTTCAAATTGGGGCTTTATGATTGTTGAATCTCTTGGTTTTTTCTGTTTAAGGTGGTTATGGTTTAAGATGAACAAAATAGGGATGAAAAGTGGGATAATTTTTGAAGATTAAAGAGTAGAGGTGTTATACTTCCATACTGCAATTATGAAATTACGAAAATAATTTGTGATTTGTGATGGTTTACTCTATCTTTATTGTCAATGTAAAGCATGGTTATTGTGTAGTGTCTCTTGTTGAATTCAGGAATAATTTATCCTAAAATCAATATAGGACTGTGTTTCCCATAAGTCATTGAGTTTCTAAAGCAGCAATAATTTTACTTTTTTAATTTATTTATCAGGAATGTGATTGACATGAATGTGAGCAATCTTAATAAACAATGAAATGCTTACATGGCGGAGAAAATACGGTTTTCTAATGGCCTCTTGCCACCAATGGTTGGTATTCAGGCTTATGTGGAGGCTTAAGATGGCTTCACAGATAAAGAGTTGATGAGATAACAGGTATAAAATCTTAATTTCCCATTTGGATATTGATTTGATGGGGCTTTATGAGATGATGGGTGACATGCTTTATCTCCAGTATGGCGGATCTCTTTCCCATTGCACGATAACTACGTCATCTTCATGTTTGTACAAATTTTATTACTAGTTATTTGCGCGATTTTATGATTTCCTTAGTAATATTGGTTTTGCTTTACTTATAAGATGTATAGTTCCATCCAGTTCTTATGTTAGATGAGCTTATGTAACATTAAATGTCAACACCAGTGTTCTGTAGCGACACAATTCCAGAGATCATAAAATGAACCAATAATAATTTTCAGAAACTTTAAACATCCATATAGGTTGGATATTCTAGTATGATTCTTCTTTGGTAAAAAATGTTTAATAATAATTTTCAGGAACTGAGCAGCAGTACATGGCAGGGGGTCTTACACAGAGAAGGGGAGATGAGACTGAATTTCATATGGAGGAAATTGGTATGGCTTGAGCTGTGAAGGGGTGTTTAAATTCAGTGAACAAGGAGAAGTAGCTGGTGATATTGTGAACTGCAGGAGATGAAGATGGGTTGCTGAATTTTGTTGTCTTGATGAAGCACAGAGTCTTTGTGGTCATGGAAGCTGCTGTTGGTGGTGGCAAGATGATAAACTGCTAAATGGAGTTGCAGTTGGATATGCAGAAGGTTGGCTTGAAATTGTGTTGGACTGAATTGCAGTAGATGGGAAATGGGTAATGTTATGAGAATGTCTTGAATGAATGTTTAGGATTATTACATTGGATTGGAAGAATGAATTTGCTGATGTTGAAGATAATTGTAGGTGGTCTTGAAACTATTTTCAAAGATGCTTTGAGCTGGTGCTGTAAAGGGTATGAGCTAGCCTTGGAGTTGGTTGTAAACAGTGCAGGGTACTGAGCTGGTGCAGCTGTTGTTTGAGTTGGGTCTATGCATTGCAGGTTAGGGAACTGAGCTATGCAGTCTGTTGTTGGGTATTTGGAGCTGTTCCTGCAATGAGTTTGTGATTGTGTTCAAGTCGGTGTGGTGATGGACAGAATTGACTGGTGGTTGTGCTGATGTGCTTTGATGCAAGGCTAGAGAAGTGGATATGTGGTTGATGCATAGAATTAGAAGAATAAGATCTTGTGGAGGTGTTTGAAGTGGCAGTAGTGGAATGTTGCAGCTAAAATGGTGAAACAATGAAGTTATACAACAATACACTCTCCGACTTCAAAACTTGATGATTTGGGCACTCTTCTCTATGATTGTATTGATGTATATTTGTCAAATAGAATTTGAGATAAATTAAAGTTAAGGTAGTTCTTTTGTTGGTTACTTAAATTTGTCTACCGAGATTTAATCAGTTTCACCTTTCAACAATTCCTCCTGATTTTTTGCAAAATTTTGCGGGGCACCTTATCTATGGGGAGTGTTTGAACATCTGAGACGATTCGAGCTTTTCTTGAAATGGAACAGGGGTATACTTCTTTTGTGACATAAGACTTATCTCAACCACAGGTATCACGTTTTGAAGCCTTTGGAAATCCTTCTGCAATTTCAGGTGTCATAGGTAATCGTTTTTTCCCTTTCTCTTTAGATTCTTTCAATTGTTTCTGATCATAATATAATAGGTTCATAAGAATAGAATTCCAGTCCCTAACGTGATCGAATGAGACTTGTTTCTTTGCAGTTTGTCATATTAATATAATAGGTTCGTAAGGGTTTCATGAAACTGCGGGTGTGATTGACATTTTGCTTGCTTGTGCGATTGACACTTTCGTAATGGTGAATTTAGGAAAAGGTTCAGTTTTGAACAGCAGTTAAAGATCAGGGTATATCTTTTAACTGAAAACGATTTTGGCTTAATCCTTTTAGCCGTACATAATAGACATCCTGATGATACTCCCTACCAAATTTCATAATTGTTGGAGTAGTGGAAGTATTTTTAGAAAACTGAGAAAATTGAGTCTTTTTTCTCCGAAAAATTCTGAAGAGCAGGAAAATCAGCCTAGTTCAAAGTGATTTTCCAATCCCCCACGTTGCTCTTAGGATTTTATGGTAAGACTTTAGTTATAGATCAGGATCATATATTGAATGTCTACTTTGAAATTCACCATTTAGAATTACCATGAGAGAGATACTGTAATTCTAAGATCATTGCTCGTGTCTTCCAAACGATAATGTAATGCGAGAGATAATGTAATGCAGGTTGTGTTGAATGTATGCAGTTGTAGACGCTGATGATGGAGTTACTTGTTGGCTCGGCTAGGAGGAAAATTGATTGTGTACGCATCTGTAGACGCTGATGATGGACTTGCTTGTTGGTGCGTCTAGGAGGCAAATTGCTTGTTATTTTCTTAGTTACCTCTTACTCTTGTTCCTGCATGAGTCAGGCAGGAACAAATCTAAACATCAAATTTTTATTAACTATATGTTGTTGCTGATTACGATTCATTAAGCATTCCTTAACCCCAGTAGTATTTAATTTTTGAATCCCCAGTAGAAGGGACTTATCCCAAGTTGTTCTGTTATCAATATTTCGGTCTCCAGATGTCTGATCAAGGAAAACACTTCAATAAGTTCACTTTCAGTAATGGGCAGGGGACAAGTCTTTTTTTAATAATTTTGTTAAAAAAGTATGAGCTACCTTCTCAAATTTGATGAGCAGACTGCAGTAATTATCTACCTTCTCAAATTTTGCTGTGTATTGTTCTATTCTTGCCTCCCTTGGAAAATATTTTTATAGAAATTAGCCTTTGCTTTTACATTTTAGTTTTGTTACCATCCATTGCTTTGATTTCACAAATCTCGTTTTACAAGTGAATTTCAACCTAATAACGTCTTTTAGACACAAAGACGACACGAGTTCGTGTTATAATCCAACGAAATATCATAAGTTTATAACAAAATCGGATTCGTGTCTCAGAAAGTGATTAGTGACTCAAAATCTTCCGATGTTTAATGTTTCGTGGAATATTCCAAAGGAATCTTACCTGTAAATGGATGGATTCATCGTTCTTACGAAATTTCGGACTTATAGTAGTCCACCGATGGCCAGGTTTCGATCTCGAAGCTAGGGTTTGCATAAAAAAATGCCATAATAGGGTTTGTTTAATGTTTCGTGGAATATTACAAAGGAATCTTACCTGTAAATGGATGGATTCATCGTTCTTATGAAATTTAGGACTTATAGTAGTCCACTGATGGCCAGGTTTCGATCTCGGAGATAGGTTTTGCATTAAAAAAATGCCAAAATAGGGTTTGTTTAATGTTTCGTGGAATATTCCAAAGGAATCTTACCTGTAAATAGATGGATTCATCATTCTTACGAAATTTCGGACTTATAGTAGTCTACTGACGGCTAGGTTTCGATCTCGGAGCCATTTTCTTTCTCGAATCGACACCGAGCTTAATATTTATCGATTTCGATGATGTATATTCCTAAGTTTGAAGGCTGAACCCTCTCGGAGCTTCTTGGTTCATATTTTATTTGTCGTTATACCACATTTGAAGTTGAAATCAACACTGAGTTTCATATTTATCGATTTCGATGATCTATCTTGCTAAGTTTGAAGTCAGAACTCTCTTGGAGCTTCTTGGTTCACAGTTTCCATGTCCTTATACCATATTTGAAGTTCGTATCAACACTGAGCTTCGTATTTATCGATTTTAGCGCTTCATTCTTATACAAAGAGAAAGCACAAAGAAACACACCAACTATCGAATTCACTTCTTATTTTTCATCTTCATTATTATACATTTTTTGGATTTTTTTATATCAGAATGTCGATAACAATGTCCTAAATTTATTAATATTTTTTTTGGATTTTTTTTTCATGTCGAAGGTTGATAATAAACCGAATATATGAGTTCGTATTAGCACAAAGAGAAACACAAATGCTTCAATCCGTATGAGCATCACAAATACAATCTCAACCGTCAGATTCTTTTCTCAATCTGCATGAGTGGATTTAACAAAATCTGGTCCGTCCATCATTGCCATTCACCCGTTATTTGTTGTAACCAAACCCTCTTTCTTCCCTTCCTCAACCTTCGGCGCTCATCACCACCCTGTTTTTCTCTCGATTCCACTTCTTCTCTCGATCCCGCTTCTTCATCATCTTCTCTCAATCTCTCTGGTTAACTCTCCCTTTCTCTCATCCGTAACAGTCTCATCAAACCCAGATCTGAACCATATTCTAATCAACCAAATTCTAATCAAATCCAGATCTTCTCTCAATCAACAGAGATTAGGGGTTCGATTTATTGAATTATAGGGACTGGATTCAGCCAAGAATCAGATAAGAGCAAGGAAAAGATGACGTTAACTTCAAGCTGTGCTGCCAATAAGATGGAGATTCAAGGGAATTTCGGTGATTATTCTATAACAGAAACAACAATGAATTTGTGGGGTTTTATGTGAATCAAAATTTGGCTTATTGATTTGATTTTTCAGCTTATTTATTTGATTTTTCGGCTTATTGATTTGATTTTGTGTTATTCGTAATAATGATGTGGGTTTTGTTTTTGAAGATTGCTGTGAAGATGAATGTAGATTTGGTGATTGAGAAGAATTAGGTGATGGGTTTATGTGGTTCTTCTTCAAGGATGAGAAGACTAAGAACTGGTGTTGTTTTGATGGTGTTGAAATCGATTTCAGAGACAAAGAGTAGGTATTTCCTGACACCAAAAACCATAGCTGTTGTTTGTATCATAGTTTTACATCAAACCATTGGATCTCTGTAATTTTCATATATGTTGTGTTTTACAGTATTATGCAACTTCTGTTAAATTTTCAGTACGATCGGAGATGGAGATGTGATGAAACCAACCAGGTTCAGATTACATTGCTACAGATTTCAGATCACTGTGCAGAGATAGAAACCCATGAAAATAGATGTTTTACAGTGTATAATGAACTGAAATTTTAATGAGAGTAACCCATTTAGCCTATGAGGTTTCTTTAAAAATTTCAATTTAATATGAGTTATAGAAGTACCCCAACCAACTGAGTTTTACAGGTGAACTTGTAGAAATTCAGTTTGAGATGAACTTATAGAATCAGTGGTAAATTAGGTTCTAACAGTTACTTTTCTATGAAATTTTGATACAATGCCTATGATATATCTATAAATGTGTGGTATAAATTTCTGTTGGTGTTTGAATTTGCAATGGTTATGGATGCAGGTACAAGAGCAACATTTTAGATGGGATTTCAGATAAGAAGGAATTGGTTTGGCTCCAGTGGTGGTGTGCTTGAATTGCAGAAGAATAAGAACATGTTGTGGGTTGCTACTTTAGGAATATGTAGGCTTGTTAAAGATTTAGGCTTTGGTAGATGGACACATGAGTCCGCTGTTCAACATTCAGGGCAAGTTTATTATATCAGTAAAGACCCATAAGGATTTGGTAAGTTGTTCTAAAGTTTGTGTTATTGACAAATAGTGTATTTCCTTTTGTGTTTCATGTTGTCAATTATAGTAATCCTCTATTGGATTTGGTAAGTGTGAAGTCTCAATTCAAGGAAACAAGAGTTGAAAAAAGAGGTGAATGGTGAAAGTGTTATGTTACTTATGCAAATATGTGATGGCAAATTTAACGAAAATTTCTTATAACTGCGGTGAGTAGGCATCTTTATGGACATTTATAGGTATGCTAGAGACCGACTTAGTTCATGATGTCTTAACGAAAATTGTAGAGGGGAGTGTTATCTTTCTATAGAGCTATTGGAAGTTTAATTTGAATCAAATATGAATGTTTTATGCACCCCGAAACTTTGACCCTCGTGCTGTTTTCAAGGATGTTATAAGTTGAGGATCAAGTAAGTTATAATCAAATTGGGTTGAGTAAGGTGTTTGGATTTGCCTTATTTATTATGTAGGGATTAAAATATATTGAACTATCAAACTTTAGAGATTTTTTTTGCTTGTTTTAGAGTTGAATTGATTAAGTTTTGATAATTTTAGAGTTATTATGAAATCTGGAAATTGCTTGTAACTGCGGTTATTAGGCGTCTTTATGGACTTTTATAGGTATGCTAGAGACCGGTTCAGGTCATGATGTCTTAACGAAAATTGTAGAGGAGATTGTTATCTTTTTATAGAGCTATTGTTTGTTTAATTTTAATCAAAGATGAATGTTTTATGCACCCCGAAACTTTGACCCTCGTGCTGTTTTCAGATATGAATCTACATCCGAAATTCATTTAGAATTCAGTGGAAATCATATGGCAAGGAAGGAAACACAGCTGCAGAGAAGAGCTTGGTTGATTTGGTTTATGTAGAAGGGGACCGCAAAGGTGATCTAAAGAAGTCTGCAAAGGAGTTGGAGGATGAATTCACCTATGTCGCTCTAGAAGACTGCAAGAGGCTAGCAAATAGCTACTCGAAGCAGTTATTCAGGATCTACAAGGACAAACAAGAATCCTAATGTGTCGGAGTTCTTCATTTTATATTCCTTCAGAATGTATGCATACCATGGCTCCTTCTGACCCATCTCCATTCCAGTCAGAAGGAGTAGAGGATGAAACTGAAACGAATGACGATAATGATGACGAGCTTTGCAAGTATAGGTCCTTGAAAAAGGGGCATCCAGTTCTCAGGATTGAAGGAAGTCACCTTCTTGCTTCAGTTATTGTCAGGTTTGGTAATCATATATTTCATAGTATATTTTGTTTTGTGTGATGAGGTTTCATAATAGATCAGCGAATGAAGCTTAAGTTTTTGCAGTGTAGATAACGGTGGTAGAGAGTTGCTTGTGGCTATGAACCTATTAGGTAGGACTTGTAGACTTGGATTTTTTTTTTTTTAAGTTAAGTGCATCCTAATTGATGAATGAAGTTATGAATTGTACAATGAATATTGATTTTTAAATAAATGGTCATTTGGATTTATGAAAGCTGGTTTCGTTTCATTATAATTTAAATAAATGTTCATTTCGGCAATTCGGTTTCGGCTCTAATTTTTTTTTTCAAAATAATTTTATGTACAACTCGTAACAAATGTTGTAGTTACACATTCATCTACTAAAACAGAAGTTATTACTTCAAATATTACAACCTTGACGCATGTTGTGTTAGAGATTATGACTACACTAAACAAAGGTTGTGAAAAATGTATATTTTTCATGTAGTGATGACTTACAACTCAAACAAAAGTTATCAAAGAAATGACATACAACTATAAGCATAGTTTTCAAATAATTCACATACAACTCTTACCCATAGTTGTAAACTAATTTTCTACAATCCCAACAAGTGTAGTGTAGGAGTTATTTTCACAACCAAAGTAAGAGTTGTGTTAGGCATAAAGAAGAAATTTCGAAAGACATTGACAACTGAGCCAAACGTGGTACAAAATGGAACCACAACCGTGTTTACGACTATTATTGACGAGTTGCAAAGAATTGAAGACTTTCTACAACCCCCCCTTGTGCAACCTATAGATAAACGTCGTCTTACATGGTACCACAACTGATTTTCGGGGTAGTTAATCGATGTTTTTCCCGTAGTGTCTAGTCGCTGGACTAAAACCATCATCAACAATATGTTCCAAAATAGGATTTGAGAATGGTAAAACTCCACCCGCTTTCTCAACTCTCCCAATATGAGAAACCTCAGCCTCCTTGGACCTTCGTAACTCAGATTCCACGGCCATGCGTTCCTCAGCTTCCTTTGCCATGCGTGCCTTAGATTCCTTGGCCCTTCGTTCCAAAGCCAAAGATCTCAAATGCTCAACCTTTGCCCTAGCAGCATCTTCCTCTATTTTAGCTAGCTCAGTAGATTTATCAAGCTCAGTAGCCCTCTTTTTTAACTCCTCCAGCTCCCGTATCGCCTCAAGTTCTTCATTATCTTCCATATCACGATCAACATTATTTGAAGGATTTGAATTAACCATAGCTGCAGCATCAGATCGACCTGTATTTGCACTATACACAATAAGGCATTGTGCACTTGTAGTTTAATATTGTAGGTATCTTTTCTTAGCCTACCAAGTTTTTGGCGCCGTTGCCGGGGACTCGATGGCGGTGTAGCTGATCTTTTGTTCCATCTAACTGATTTCAGTTCAAATTCTGTACATATTTGCTTCAGTTCTAGATTATAGCTCGTCTTCAACATAGTTAACTCAATTATATGTGTATATACCTTTCATCTGATCTCTGTAGTGCTAGCTGTAGCTTAGTTGGTTTATTAATTTCTATAGTTTGCAAATTCCCAGTCATTCCATTATTAGCTATACATTTTTTTCATGTTTCATGTTTCTATATATATATAAAATATGATAATTTATACCTGTTGTAGGTGTAAATTATACACAGATCCAGGTGGCGATATCCTAGGCCTGATACACTCATATACGAAGAAACGCGAAGCATAGAAGGAAGATTAGGGGGCGCGAGATTTAAGGATCCACGTGGATCGGGCGTGCAGACATCGGACAAGACTTGATCTGGACTTCTGATAAATCTGATACAGACAAGACAGGGCGGGTCAAACAAGGTGATATGGTCAAAAGGGTAAGAAAGTAGGAGACGCATCGGCCAATCGTAAGGGCGGCAACCAAGACAAGCGACATCGAGCCATCGGAACACCATACGAGGTCGTCTTGGATAAGAGACAGGCGAGGGATGAAGTCACATCGGCCACACGAGACAGCATAAGTTGGCCCAACAACATAATAGCAACTAGATGTAATGTGACCAACACCCTAACTTAGTTGTATGTAACCTCTTTTATAAATAGAGCGACTCGAATTCAAGAAGGGGCAGGTTGTAATCTTTGGGGAGGGAAAGAGAGAGAAACCCGAGTTAGCATTAGAGAGAAGTGAATGAGAAGTAAGTGCATCTTGTAAGGAAATCCCACTAAGAGCAACACCATTGTAACACCGCAAAGTAATAAGATTCATCCTTTCACCCCCGTGGACGTAGGTAATCATACCGAACCACGTATATCTTGTGTTCATGGTTGAGCGTTTACTTTCGTTTGAGAAGAGTAGCACATTTCTATCCTTTGGATGTAGTTTGTAGTAAAATGCATCTACATTCTGGCGCCGACTAAGGGGACACGACTAAGATCTCCGGATACCTTGCCATTAAAGTATTCAGAGACGATCAACAGCTCCTCAATACACGTTAATGTGTTGGAGTAGAAGCTACGATGAACTCTGTTGGCCGAAGTAATGGCTGTTTTGAGTCATTTACTGAGCATCTAAAGTCATAGTAGTAGCAGCGTCCTCTTAGCGTCTTCAACAGTTTGATCGACAAAGAAACTTCACGAGCTCACCGGCGACTAACAGTTCGGGTTAGAAGCTACGTGAAGAATCTGTTGAAGGGACGACTGTTTGTTCTTGATAATTGTGTGTTTGTTAGCGTTAAGCGAGTTGTTTTTAGCTGCGGTAAGAAGTTGGGTGCTCGGAGTTACCAAAAGTTAGCGTTTTAGATGTTTCATCGTGTAGTGAACTGTCGATCTAGTATAATTTTTAGCCGACGGTGAAGCGTAGGTCGTCGGAAAGGTCGTAATTAAATCTCGAGAAAGTGGAGTTAGTACAAGTTCAAATTAATTCTAGGGGATACTTGCCGTACTTTCTAAGCATCACGTGCATAAGATCAATGATTTGGAGAATGTAGAACAAAGGACAAACTAACTTAAATGCATAGGTCGAGTACGGAGAGCGACGTCGTACGGAGTGATAGTGACGGGGAAGTGAGTACAGCTGAAGATTCAGCATAAGACCAAAATAGGGAAGATAAACGGAACCCACCTGATAACCAAAGTTGACCCTGCATAGTGACAGTAGTCGTAGGGTCGAACGTTTCGCCTTTTTTGTCCGTGCATTTTGTTAGAAAATTCAGGTCGAAGTAAGGGGTTCTTTTTCGTATTTTCTGACGTAGGTACGGGCGATACTCGGCTTATCACGCGACGTAACTAATGGCTAGCACATCAGGGACGATAAGGATGTTAAGGAATCGCACGGTCACTAGCAGCAGCATGCGGGCAGGGATAACGGGGCCGAGGCAAGGGAACAGTCGACAACCACCGCCCGAGGAATCTCATGCAGCTGCGCGAGGGATGCCTGTTGTAAACAAGGAAGTAGATTTGGGACGGGACGATAACACCTTACCTCTGCACCATATTATATTAACTCAGAGAAGAGCCGATCAAGTCGATGGACTTACAGCTTCAGATATCGATGACGATGAGGAAGCACTTGCGGCGCGAGCTCAGAGGCAATCAACGAGGCGACAAATTGAACACCAGGAAGCTTTGGGAAGGGAACAAGAGCGTCTTAGGCAGATTCAGTTGGGGAGAGCAATAGCAAGTGACATCGGCCCGACAACCATTCAAACTGCCAATCATATAACCAATCCAATACCGCCCCCACCACCCACATTAGCACCATTACAACCTCGGCCATACCAACCCAATGGACATTCCAGTCATGAAAGTACGGACCCGACGTTGTTGGCCATTTTGGAGAGTAAGAGGAGACAAGAAGCGGCACTAAGGGAACTCCATCAACGGAATTTAGCCTTGGATTATGAGAACTACCAACTGAGGAACCAACGGACCAGATCAAGAGGGTCGTCAAGCCGAGGAACATCGGGTTATCGTGGCCGATCCGATCACATGCCACCCATGATAGGGCAGAGTAACATTAATCGGCCCAATCAGTCAGGTCAGCCGCCATTACCTCCGGTTCCCCCAACGCAGAGATATGGACCACCCGAGGACTCGTCCACCGATGAAGAAAGGAGAGGAAGGGACGGGCGACAAGATCAGACAACTCAAGCCAAGCTTAAGGAGTTGGAAGCAAAAATCAAGCAACTTTCGGGCGGAAGCGAAGAGGATAAGCTGGCCGAGATTATGAGTGAAGCCGAGAAAACGCCTTTCTCTCAAGAATTGGAACAAATGGCGTTCCCACCTAAGTGTGCTTTACCTTCATTCCCCTCTAGATTCGATGGAACTGGCGATGCGACCGAACACCTTAAGATGTATACCATGTCACTGATCCAGTGGAGAAGTAACCTGGTAGTCATGTGTAAATTCATTCCAGCTAGTTTGGAGGGCGAGGCGCGAGATTGGTTTTATTCGCTCGCACCTGGTTCGATCAACGGGTACGATGCGCTAGTCGAGGCCTTCCTTGAGACCTATATGCATAACATTCGACCTCAGCCAAGAATGAACAAGCTGTTTACCCTCTCCCGAAGATTCAGAGAGCCATTGAGAACCTTGACCGACAGATGGAGGAAACTGTGTACCGAAATCGGGAAGGTACCGGTGGACCAAGCCATCTTTGGGTTTGAAAACACGTTGGGGAGATCGGACCCCATTTGGATTGCCATGTTTTCTGAAAAACCTAAGACCTTAAAGGAGATGAGAAGAATGCAAGAACACTACATCGCCTTGGAAGAAATTCAGGCTGAATCAAGAGATAGAGGGGTACAAGAAGCCAGTGCTGAAGTCGGTACTCAAACTAAAACGGTCACGAACGACCATATCAGGCGATCAGAAAAAAGATCGGACCCTCCCCCGAGGAGCAGTGAGAAGAGGGAATGGATGGCTAAAGGAAAGAAGCCGAAGCAGGAAGCCCGATCGTATACCCCACTAAACGCTTCTTTGGAAGAGGTGTTCAAGGAAGTTGAGAAGAGGAGCGACATCAACTACCCAAAGATCGAGGGGGTACAGTTCCAAGAGACCAGAGATCACCCCGAATACCGTCACTACCATCGATAGGGGCCATTCCACCAATAACTCGTCGAGAGGTGAAAGATATTGTTCAACACCTTATCCGCGATGGATATTTGAGGCAAGATGTCCGCCACCCCCTTCGGCCGGAAGCAGCACCCGATGCGCCAGTTCATCAAGTCCGCATCGATAGGGCGAACCAATTCGTAAACATCATTTCACATTCGGCTATGCAAAACTACGCTCTCGGCCCAGTAATCACCACTAGGATCCATAAAATGGATCGTGATGGTAAAGAGGTATTTAGCGTAGCCAAGTCTCTTCCCATGGAACCCTGGATGACGGTTCCCATATCGTTCTCGGCTAAGGATGTCCCAGCAAACGGACAGGCACACAGTGATCCACTAGTCATCACATTGTTGATTGAAAAGTGGGGAGTAAGAAGGATTCTTGTAGATAGTGGGAGTTCAGTCGAGGTACTCGTTTCTACGACACGTTCGTAAGAATGAAACTCTCAGACGATATGCTCGTCCCATCCACATACTGTATCTACGGCTTCAACGGCACAGTAACCATCCCGAAGGGCGAAGTAACTTTAAGAGTTTCAGATGGTGGTGGGTACCTCAACTCACTAACCACTTTCTGTGTAGTCGACGTCGCTTCACCTTATGAAGCCATTATCGGGCGCCCATGGGTTGCTGGGATAAAGGGCGTGGCATCGGCCTACCATCAAAGGTTAAGGTTCCCGACTTGCAAGGGAATAGCGGAAGTTATGGGCGACTTTCAGGCGGCACGACAATGCATGAAAGTTGACATAGAAATAAATGAGCATCGGCGAGCTCGGCAAAGGCAAGAAAAGAACAAAGAAAAGGAAGTGAAGGCAAAAAAAGAATTGGAGGAGGCAATTTCTCAAGCGGTCCTGGCACACGAAACGCGAGAACAGGACCCTTTATAGCAATTAAAGGAAGCATCCCCAGTCGGGGAGACCAAGTCAAACTTCTCGACAGTTGAGCCGACTAAAGAAGTAAACTTGGGAACGATATAGGAACCTAAAGTAGTGAGAATCGGGGCATTACTATCGGACGAAGAAACCAGTAAACTCACGACGTTTTTAAAAGAAAACCTGGAGGTATTCGCTTGGGAAGTGCATGATTTGGAGGGTATCGACCCAAAGGTCTCGCATCATCACTTAAAAATTGATCCGAAGTTCAAACCGGTTAGACAAAAATGAGGCGACGCGCGCCGAGTTACAAGTGGCGGTCGAGGTCGAGCTGAAGAAATTACAAGAATCCGAATAATAAGGAAGTCCCACTACCCACAAAGGATATCTAACATGGTCGTGGTACCAAAAAAGAAAGGGGAGTCCGAATATGTATTGATTTCAGCGACTTGAACAAGGCCTTCCCGAAAGACAGCTTCCCCCTTCCTAGTATAGATCAATTAGTAGAATTAATAGTGGGATACGAGGCGATGACTTTAATGGACGGATACATGGGATACAACCAAATACCACTGGCGCCCGAGGACCAGGAACACACATCCTTCTTCACGCCAAGGGGATTGTATTGTTACACCAAGATTCCATTCGGACTTAGGAATGCTGGGGCTACATACCAGCGATTGGTAGGCGATATGTTCGAAGACAAGATTCACGATACCATAGAAGTTTACGTGGACGACATGTTAGTTAAGAGTCGGAAATCAAAAAACCACGTCCGAGACCTTCGAGAGATCTTTCAAACAATGAGGAAACACAAATAAAGATTAATCCTGCCAAGTGTGACTTCTGGGTCACATCGGGGAAATTCTTGGGTTACATCATCACTCCCAGGGGAATATAAGTGGATCCCGAGAAGGTACGAGCCGTCATTGACATGCCATCTCCCGCGACGGTGAAAGACGTGCAGAAACTAAATGGGTGCATAGCCGCATTGGGGCGATTTGTGTCACGATCATCGGACAAATGCAAGGCTTTTTACGACATCTTGAAGAAAGGAGAAAATTTCCGATGGACGGACGCAAGCGAAGAAGCTTTTCAAAATATCAAGCTACACCTAGCTAGCCTCCCGGTACTTCAAAGGCCTGAGCCGTCAGAAATTCTCACTTTATACTTAGGCGCGATACCCTATGCCATAAGTGCGGTATTGGTTAAAACAGAGATGGGCATGGAAAAGCCGGTGTACTTCGCCAGAAAAACTTTAAGTCCGGCAGAGAAAAACTACACTAGAATGGAGCAGATGGTGCTCGCGCTAGCCTTTGCTGCCTCTAAACTACGAACGTATTTTCAAGCTCATCGAATACGGGTGCTCACCAAATCGCCTATCGAAGCGGTCTTGGATAGTGCTGGGCGATCGGGGAGAATCTCCAAGTGGGGAACCATAATCAAACAATATGATGTGATATACGAGACAAGAACCGTGATCAAGGGACAAGTAGTGGCCGATTTCTTGGCAGACTTCCCACTCAGTGATGAGGACGAGGTAGAAGATATACCGGGAATGACAGAAGAACAGGAGGGGCCGACGGACCTGCTAGCCGCTAGTAGCCCAACACGATGGGAAGTATTTGTTTATGGGGCATCTAACAAAGACGGATCGGGTCTCGGGTTGGTGTTCACCACGCCAAAGGGGAGGAAGATTGTGCATTCGTTCAGGTTAGAATTCAAGGCAATGAACAACTTCACCGAATACGAGGCGGTGATCCATGCCTTACGGATAATTGTGGAAATGGGGTTGCATGAGGTTCTACTGACTAGTGACTCTCAACTAGTGATCCAGAAAATTACGGGCCAATACGCTACACACGATCCGGTGCTGCAAAAATATTGGGAGATCGCCCAGTTTTACATTAAGCAAATCCCAGCTATTAAATTCCGCCACATCTGCTGAAAGGATAACAGACACTCGGATGCTCTATCATACATCGCCTCACATTTAGTTGACCCGAGCATTGAAGGGATACGCATTATGAGGATGCTTAACCCGTCTATCCCTGAAACACCAGAATCACGAATCGAAGTGGTCGTTAACACAGCCGAGAGATACAAAGAAGGCGACTGGAGAAATATGATACATCAATACTTAGAGACGGGTGAGCTACCTAAGAGTCGGCCCGAGATGAACAAGATCAAAAGTAAATCGGGCGCCTACGAGTTAAGGGAGGGGATCTTATATCGAAATTCCTACCTAGGGCCACTCCTACGATGCTTAAGCAGGGAAGAAGGCCATATAATCCTACATGAGCTACACTATGGGGCTGGCTGGAAATCACAAATCGGGAAGAAGCTTGTCGGCTAAGGCAAAAACAATGGGCTACTTTTGGATATATATGAACGAGGACGCGAAGCAAATGGCAAGAGCTTGTGAAGAATGTCAGCGTTTCGGGAAGAAAATCCATGCTCTCGGAGTACCGTTAAACTCGATCATAAGTCCGTGGCCTTTTGCTAAATGGGGAGTGGATATTGTCGGGCCGTTACATGTAGGAACATGGCAAAGGAAGTATTTGATCGTGGATACAGATTATTTTACCAAGTGGGTCGAGGCGGCACCACTGAGGCATATTCGAGATAAAGATGTTTTTAAGTTCATTTGGGATCATATCATTTGTCGCTTCGGGGTCCCGGCTGCCATCGTCTCTGATAATGGAAAACAACTACAGGGCGAGAACATTGATCTTCTATTTAACACTTACAACATCAGGAAGAGCAAATCTACCCCGATTTACCCCCAGTGCAATGGGCAGGCCGAGATCACTAATAAGACCATCGCCGATAATATGAAGAATAAACTGGACGGGGAATATGGCAACTGGTGCGAGGAATTATATAACGTCCTATGGGCATACAGAACCACACGGAGGGAAGCTACGGGGTTCTCCCCTTTTATGCTTACCTACGGGACCGAGGCGATTCTACCAACAGAAGCAATGATACCTACCACAAGAACTGAAGCGTGGAGGCGAAACGTGTCATCCGATCTGATCTTGGCTAAACTCGACGATTTGGAAGAAACAAGAGAGATGGCGCTGCAAAAAATGGAAAATTATCAGAGGAGGTTACAATGGGAGTACAACAAGCGCGTTCGACCAAGAGAGGTTAATCCCGGGAAGCAGGTATTGAAATTTCTAGCTGAATGGGAGCGCGACAAAAAGGGCGGAAAACTAGCACCAAAATGGGGCGGGCCATATATGATTGAATCTAAGGCGGGCGAGGGATCGTATCGACTACTGCGACTCGACGGAACCAGAGAGCTCAAACCATGGAACATCCGATTCCTGAAACTCTATCATCCTTGACGGGCAATGCGAAAAAACACGGTAAGCAAACGTGTCTTCTATCTCTGTGAAACCGTGAGGGATATGGGATAGGGCACAAGCGTCTAATGGTCGTTCGTACTCGGGGCAATGCCAGTGTGGAAGTGTCGAGGTGACTTACACTCGAATGGTCATTCGTACTCGGGGCAAAGCCAGTGTGGAAGTGCCGAGGTGACTTACACTCGAATGGGCATTCGTACTCGGGGCAACGCCAGTGTGGAAGTGCCGAGGTGCCTTACAGTCGCTGGCTATTCGAACTCGGGGCAGTGGAAGTGTGCAAGTGCCGAGGTAGCCTAAGGGTTCTGGTGGTTGGAAACCAGTTCCAAAGGTTGTTTAGACGCGAGGTCTACTCAGCTAGGTGGCCTACTTACATCTGAAAGGTCGCCACCATCGCAAGTGGGCGTGTCCACTTGCCCAAGATCGGTTGATCGATAACCACTCGGGACCATCGAACCTAGAACTAGGATGACTGGTACCCTTCCACTGAATCCAAAGAGATAGTGATGAGATACCCCGATCAGGACATGGCATAGGGCCCGATGACCCTCCTTGTTGGGTGTGTTCGACAGAAATGGTTAGAGTTCTAACATATAAAAGCAACAATTGCAGGGCATAACACCAGGAACAAAATTGAAACAAACAACATCGGGCGTTAATCAACAAACAGTCGGGGCAACATGCGGAACAAGAAACAAATCGATAGTGTCGTGCAACAACCAACACCCAGAGGAGCAATATTCAAAACGAAAACCACATCGATCGCATGGTACATCAAGCAACAATCGCCAGAATAACATAAGAAACAAAAGCTAAATCAATAACACTAAGCGTCTGATAACAAAGTACGAAAAGCATCGCGCGGACATACGAAATGAAAAGTTTAGCGGAAATGAAACAAACAACATCGGTGACGCAGCACCCCCATTAAAACAAACAAGCAAGGTAGCAGAAATTAAAAAGGGGAGAAGTGTTTAGAGCGATTTACAACCCGATGGAAGGGGCAACATAGTGACGCAGCACCACAAAAAGAAATTTTAAACCTTGGGAGGAGCCGCGCACGGCTTTTCCTCTCAAGCGCGACCTCGAGCCGCTTCTTCTCCACCCAGTCCATAATGCCACTTGAACTTTCTGATCTAACTCCTCCACATGGGCGACCCGTTCTTCCTCGAGTTGTTGGGTAATCTGGGAAGCGTTTTCCTCAGCCTCAGCTAACTTGAAGCCCAAATCGACCTCGGCCTGTTTCAATCGGCGAACCTCCAGATCAAGCTCCTGCGAACGTTTTTGGGTGGCTACAAAACCACAAATATAGGATGTTATTCATCGGATATAACTTAACATTTTTGCAAGAATAAAGCGTGATCTGGATCTAAAAAATGGCCTCAACACATCGGCTAAGAGACATGACAGGGCGGGTAACACCGACTGAAGCGACTATACCGACTTGGACAACTCATCCTCGGTCCTAGATAACTTCATGGTTAATTCGTTATAATGTTGCTCGTTGAACTCGTTACTAGGGAAATACTTCTTATGCTCGGCACAATCGTTCATTAACCGATTACGCGACGCTTGGAGAACCGCAAGCTGCGATCTACTCCACTCTAAATCGCCCATAACTTTATCAAATTCACGCACTCGTCCCAGTAAATCGCTGTTATCTCGCTCCACCACATCCTTATCTCTCAATATTCGCCGGCGATCCTCGTGAAGATCTCGATTCTGCAATTGAAGAGCGTTTACCCTTTGCTCCAAACTCGTGGCTAAAGCAGTTTTTTCGGTAACAAGATGCTGAGAAGATCCCAAATGAGCCCGTAAATTGTCCATCTCAGAAGGATCATAATCAAACCGGCGATGTCGTTCTAACTCGTCCTCAAGACCTGCAATCTCCTCAGTTTGACGGTCTATTTTGTCGTCTTTGTTTGCCATTCGTTGACGAAGATTTTCCACAAGGTCTTTCTCAATATCCCATTTTCTCTTCAGAATCCTAAACTCCGAAGTAGCGTCTATACTTATACTAGATACCTCGGCTAAGAAGAAGGATACCCGACTCAGGATACTAGCACGATAAACTCAATCAACACAAGTCAAGAAGAGTCATATACCTTGAGCATCGGCAAGTTTGATCTCCAGCTCGTTCGCGCGACCCTTCTCATTCTGAAGTTCAAGTTGGAGAGACTCTATCAACTGTTTATATCGAAGGCGATTAGCGGCATCCAAGCGTACACGGTTCATGATCTAACACAAACAAACGAATTTGCATCATAAGCGACACTAAGGACAGAAATCAGAAGTGGGGCATTACTATACAGAATCGAGTCGATCACCACAGTGTCAAGTGTCAAGGCGATGTCGCCATAACAGGGTACATCATTCAACATGTCTTCACCAGTATACTTCCCAAAGTTGGGGGAAGTAAGCGCACCCAAGGAATTCATGATCGGGACAGAAACAGTGAAGCAGGTCTCGGCGCTAGAAGACGATCCCTCAGTAAACCGGGGCACACAGGGAAGCTCTACCGGAACATTAGTAACAACCTTCTCTACGGCGTGCGTCTCCGAGGGCTCCTGCTGGTCTCCCACACCTTGTTCACCGGCTTTTTCACCCGGCACAGTCTCTCCAAACAACTCATCCTCATCGGAAAGATCAATGAGGGGGCTCGTTTTCGGCGGTGGATTAGCAATATCTTTACCTATGCCAGGATTACGCCTAAGCGGAGTAGGGTCGACATCGTCAACGTCATCATCATCGCACCTCGGGTGTTTCTGCACAAGTGTCTCGTCAGAACATGTGAAGGCAAAAAACAGGGGCAAGTACATGTACTTATAAGGGAATCATTATGTTTGTTACCTTCCCCTGGTCTTCCTCAACCCTTGTGCTAGCACCTCTTTTCCTAGACCCGAGAGTCTTTGTGGAACTGACCTGAGATTTGCAAACAACAACAAGTGACTAACTGACGCCCGAAGCTAACAAGATAGAAATCAAGAAAAGCGCGTACCTTATCGGCCTTGTCATCATTAACCACCCGAAAGAATAGGGCTCGAGCGGGAAAAGTAGGCGACGGAAGTCACCATGAAGGATAGGACCTCGGACAAGAAGCGGAACTCGGGGATAGGTCGGATCATTAGAATGTCGGGCTCGCTTTGTTGGAACCATGGCCGACAGGATCGGCATCCAAAGATCATTCTTTCGACACCCTCGGGCATAGTTTTAACACGATGAGGACTTGCAGAAACCCAGCAAAGATCGCCCAGGTCGAAGTACCAGCTCGATAGTTGACAAGGAAATTGGCAACGGTATACTCAGGAGCGTCCTCGGGCTTGTAGGTCGACCACTCGGCAGTAGAACCATGACCATCGCGGCGATCCCTCCACTCGTTCATAATTCGGAAAGTATTGCCAGTCCATTGAGCTAAAGCACGAGAAGGCCGAATCTGGGACAAAACTTCGTAATAAAATGGGCTATCAGGGTTGTATAAAGGAAGACGGAGACCTAGCTCTAGTTGACCCAGGGTGATAACCACACAATCGGCCGATTTCTCGTATTTCTTCATGTCCGCCTTCTTCAATATACCATTTCGGCCCGAGAGAAGGGTCACCTCGTAATTTTGGAGATCATACTTCTCCTTCAGTTGCTCGATAAATTCCTCATCATAGAGATCTTTCACCACCCTTTTCTCGGACCTGCACGAAATAGAAGAAGAGCTATCAGCAAAAATAGATCTCATCGCGCGATCATCATGCCTAGAGGGGCTCTCAAGCAAAAACAAAGAAACAAGCGAAGGGTCGTCGAACTTAGAAAAAACGTCATCAATGGACCTTTTCTCAGCCATGGAAGGAGAAGAAGCCATTAACAGAGATAGTGCAGAGCTTGGTATTCGATAGAGAAAGACAAGGCGACTAACAGCTACGGTGACGATTAGTGAGGGGGAATTGAAGGAAGAAAAATCAAGAAAGTTAGGGTTTTTCGAAGCGCAAAGCGATGAAGGAATCCGGGAGAAAAGATACAACTGCGGACAAGTAAAAGAAAATGACAGAGAAGAAGAAGGAAGAAAGAGGCGGGCTATTTAAAGGAGAGGAACCATAACCGACGTCGACGGTTACCAGTCATAAAGTGGAGTTAGTGGGGCGCTGCATGGCGGAATTCGCGGCATGACCAAAGACGTGGGCAGTTAGAACGAGGTTCTCCCACTCGTGTCTCCCACACGAGCGGAAGAAGGGGCATAAATGTAGGTGTAAATTATACACAGATCCAGGTGGCGATATCCTAGGCCTGATACACTCCGATACGAAGAAACGCGAAGCATAGAAGGAAGATTAGGGGGTGCGAGATTTAAGGATCCACGTGGATCGGGCGTGCAGACATCGGACAAGACTTGATCTGGACTTCTGATAAAGCTGATACAGACAAGACAGGGCGGGTCAAACAAGGTGATATGGTCAAAAGGGTAAGAAAGTAGGAGACGCATCGGCCAATCGTAAGGGCGGCAACCAAGACAAGTGACATCGGGCCATCGGAACACCAGACGAGGTCGGCTTGGATAAGAGACAAAGTAGGATGAAGTCACATCGGCCACACGAGACAATGAAGTCGGCCCAACAACGAACAAAGAACTAGATGTAATGTGACCAACACCCTAACTTAGTTGTATGTAACCTCTTCTATAAATAGAGCGACTCGAATTCAAGAAGGGGCAGGTTGTAATCTTTGGGGAGGGAAAGAGAGAGAAACCCGAGTTAGCATTAGAGAGAAGTGAATGAGAAGTAAGTGCATCTTGTAAGGAAATCCCACTAAGAGCAACACCATTGTAACACCGCAAAGTAATAAGATTCATCCTTTCACCCCCGTGGACGTAGGTAATCATACCGAACCACGTATATCTTGTGTTCATGGTTGAGCGTTTACTTTCGTTTGAGAAGAGTAGCACATTTCTATCCTTTGGATGTAGTTTGTAGTAAAATGCATTTACACCTGTGTTCCTGTTTTTATTTAATTTTCGTTTCACCATAATTTTGACTTTAGTGTATTAGTTCTATAGCTGTACTGTATTAGATAACTAGGCATTTTTTTTTCTCCCTTAGCTTAGGAAGATCAGTCCTGTAGCTGTAGGTGGTAAATTAAGTTTTTCTGTAGCTTTTACATTTTGGTTTAAGTTGTCTTATTTCTTAACTATTTGTCTTGCTTAGTGTTGCTATTTTCTAACCTTTCTTTATAGTTTAGATTTTACTTTATGTCAGTAGCTTGTGTTTGAATCCACATGTGCCACATCCTTTCATCTTTGTAAATTATAGCATAAACCATCGGCACGTTTCCATACTGTCTGTTCTAAAAGTCTAGATTAGTGTTACCTTTCTCTTAGCATTTCCTAGTTAATTAATATTTTTAGCATCTTGTTTGTGATTTAGCCACAGTGCAGTGTCTCATATAGACTGCATATTAGTTCAGTTAATTGTAGTTCATAGTTTATGTGCATAACAACTTAGCTTTTCACATTTCTGTTATTTGTTTTCGCTGTCTTTAGTTTAACTTAATAGTAGTCCATTTTCCTTCGTAGCTTTTAGTCATTTCATTTTTCTGTACTTATTTGCATCTGATTAGTCTTGTTTCCCACTTATAAGCTTGTCCGTAGCATAACATAATCACTGTCACCCTGTAAAAATCCCGTATTCCTGCAATTTGTATCTTTTCTTTTCATTTTACTAAGTTTCATTCTGTAGCCTATTAGTTTTTATAAAACAGTACGTATTTGTTAACTGTTAACTGTTCACTTTTGTAATATCTGTTATTTTAGTGTAGATTTTATCCATCATATAGCTTGTGAATGTTACATTTCAGTTAGATTTTTGTCTTGTGTTTATCCTGTAGCCTATGTATTGTTCCCAGTTCATTTAGTTTGGTAAAATAGCATTGCATACTGTTTTGTTTCCATCAGTAGTATTAGATTGAGGTTTCCGTCCTTTACCCTTTTTTTTTTTTTAGTAGTAGCAGATTAATAGTTGTTGTTTTTATTTTTCTTCATTTCACGTTTTAGTTAGGAATTGTTTGTTGTAGGTCATTAGTCGTCCATGCATCTGTTTATATAATCTCCATTAGCCGTAGTTTTTATTTTTCAGTCATTTCGAGTCAGCTGCATCTGTAACCAGTAGTGTTCCGTAGCAAAGTTTGTACGCTTGTTAGATTTCTTAGTTTAGTCATAGCATATTACATTTGTAGCTTGTTATCAGTTAGCATCCAATTGTGAATAATTTAGCATAAATTAGATTTGTAGCTTTTCATAAAATTTGCATATGTAGTTTAAGCATAAGAATTGTAATATATAATTAGGTTCTGCTAGTTCTCATCACCCTGCATCTCATTGTATTGGTTCCCCATTTTCATTAAAATAAAATAAAAATAAAGTTACTTTCATTGTTTCTTTGCTTTATTTGCATACTTCTGGTTATTGAAAATCTCTTTGAGCAACCAGGTACCTGCAATACTGCTGTGCAAGATCAGGAAAAGGAAAATAAGGAGCATAACATACTTGTTGTCGTGCCTACACCCGGTACTGTACCGGCGGTATCATTTCTGAACCTTGAATGTGAACTGTGTACCATATAGTCTCTACAACATATTGGTTTTGAGTGCATGAATTATATTTAGATTCTCGTGAGCATTAAATTGTGATTGTCCTGGTTGTCCGTTTTTTTTTTATAACATGTTGATTGGTATGCATGCTAGGCTATGATTGTGTCTTTTAGAGATCAAACTAATCGACTTGTTAGGATCAATCAAGAGGATATTATAGAAATACCCATTGTTGTAGTAAACGAACCTGTAGACATACCTGACCAATCTGAAACAATGGGTGATGAACTGAACCAACCCCGTAGTCTCAAGGACTACATGTACCCAACAAGGGCAAGCCAGCCCTCTTGCATTGTTTTACCAGCTGCTGCTGGTCAGTTTGAACTAAAGGCAAGTACCATTCATATGTTGCATGTGTTTACAGGGATTGATGCTGAAAACCCTTACCACCATGTAAGAGAATTTGAGGAAATTTGTGGGACTCTGCATTTCAACCAAATGCCGGAAGAGTCCCTCAAACTGAGACTATTTCCTTTCTCTTTGAAAGAAAACTCCAAGTCTTGGATGTATGCTTTGCATCACAGTCAATTAGTTCATGGGATGACCTTACAAAAGAGTTTTTCAAAAAGTTTTTCCCCAATCATAAGACTGCGACCATTCATCAAAGTCTGAATAGTTTTGTGCAATTAGATGGAGAAACTCTAGCCAAATATTTGGAGAGGTTCAATGAATTATTTCTCTAATGTCCTCACCATGGTTTTGAAAAATGGAGACTTGTGCAAATTTGTATGAAGGTCTAGATGTCAGAACCCGAACCACAGTTGAGTCAATGTGCAATGGTGCATTATTGACAAAAGTGCTGATGAGTCTTGGACCTTCTTAATCGAAGTTGCTGAAAAGACTCAGCAATGGGAGTCCATCCGTGAACCTAAAAAGATTGCCCATGTAGATAATGTCCATAGAATCGATTCTGACTTTGAGGGAAATACAAAGATTGCATCTTTGGCTAGGAGAGTGGAAGCGCTAGAGCTGCAGAAGAATGTGAAAACTACTTCCCCTACTATCCGTGACCAAATTGAAATGGCCACTTGTGCCGTATGCCATAGCTCATACCACCTAGTTGATAGTTGTCCAGACCTACAAGCATTTCATGAGTCTAGATTTGAGCAAGCCAATGCATTGTACCATAGTCAAGAGAACAATCCTTATTCTCAGACCTACAACCCAGGGTGGAGAAATCACCCTAACTTTTCATGGTCTAAGGGGCCTGTACAAGGGGGAACAAGTAGCAATAATCAAGGATACTCATATCCCAGAAACCCTCAAGTGCAATCACACACACAATACCCTGTAGAGAAAAAGCCTAGCTTTGAAGATAGTGTCGGTATGTTGACCCAAAATCTGTTGCACCTTCAAAAGACCACAGACCAACGTTTCTCAAGTTTAGAACTTAAAATGGGTCAAATTTGTGATGCATTAAATGAGAGAGAAAAAGGTAAACTCCCTAGTCAGCCCCAACAAAATCCAAAGAGTGCATTTCAGGCAATTACTTCAACTTGCAATGAGTCTTCACATGATCAAGTGCATGATGTCACCACTCTTCGTAGTGGTGAAGTTGTTGAGAACAATATAGGTGTACCGCAGTCGAGTGAGTCTAAATCAGACTCACCAGTGCATAAAACTCCACAGAAAACACCCATTGTGGAAAAGGAATATGAGCATGATAGATACTCTAAGAATTCCACTGATGTTAATGTCCCTGCACCATCTAATGTGCCTGTCGCCCCATTTCCCCAAATATTGGTGCAGCAGAAGAAAGGTACCCAATACAATAAGATGTTAGAAATGTTTAAACAAGTCAATATAAACATCCCTTTTCTTGAAGCAATCAAGCAGATACCTGCATATGCTAAATTATTAAAAGATCTATGCACACAAAAGAGAAAGCTTCATGTGCATAAGCGTGCCTTTCTCACTGAGCAGGTGAGTTCAATTATTCAAAACAAGACCCACCTAAGTTTAAAGACCCATGTAGTCCAACTATCTCTTGCACTATAGGTGATCATACAATCGAAAAGGCTTTATTGGACTTAAGTGCTAGTATGAATCTACTGCCATATTCTATGTATGTGTAGTTAGGTCTGGGGGAGCTGCAACCCACCCCTGTTACGCTACAATTAGCGGACAGATCTGTGAAAATCTCTCGTGGTATTGTTGAAGATGTGTTAATAAAGGTTGATAAATTTTATTTCCCTATGGACTTCATTGTGTTAGATACTCAACTTGTGTAAAACCCAGATAATCATATTCCTGTCATATTAGGACGTCCCTTCTTGGCAACGTCAAATGCTATCATAAATTTTCGTAGTGGAATATTGAATTTATATTTTGGCAACACGACCATGGAGTTGAATGTATTTCATGTTAACCAGCTACCCATGAATTGTGATGATAATGAATTGCATGAGCTTAACATGATTGAGAGTCTGATCCAAGACTCATTGCCTGATATTTTATCTATGGACCCTTTGCAAGCATGCTTAGATAAATTCGACTTAGATCTCTTTGATTCTGAGTACATTAGTGAAGTACACTCTTTGCTTGAATCTGTGCCACCCATGGACATTGCTAAATGGCAGAATACAGTGGAACCACTTCCACTTTTTGATTCCAAAACTGCCCCATCTCTGGTAGAACCACCTAAGCTTGATTTAAAACCATTGCCTGATACTTTGAAATATGCTTTCTTAGGTTATTCTGATACTTTGCCTGTTATTATTGCATCATGTTTAGACATAGAATAGGAAAGTAAGCTTTTAGAAGTACTAAAAGAATATAAAGAGGCTTTAGGTTGGAACATCTCAGATCTTAAAGGTATAAGTCCCACAATTTGCATGCATCACATAAATCTTGAATAAAACACTAAACCATCTAGGGAAATGCAAAGGAGACTTAACCCCAACATGAGAAATGTTGTTAAAGGTGAGATTTTAAAATTGCTTGATGCGGGTATCATATACCCAGTTCCAGATAGACAGTGGGTCAGTTCCATTCAAGTTGTACCCAAAAAGTTTGGGATTATTGTAGTTCAAAATGAAATGAATGAGCTTGTCCCCACCCGTGTGACCACAGGGTGGCGAGTTTATATTGATTATAGGAAATTGAACATAGTAACAAAGAAAGATCACTTTCCCCTTCCCTTCATTGACCAAATGCTAGAAAGGTTATCAAGGCGTAGTCACTATTGCTTCTTAGATGGCTATTTAGGTTATAACCAAATTCACATAGCACCCGAAGACCAACATAAGACCACATTTACCTGTCCTTATGGAACATTTGCTTATCGTCGTATGCATTTTGGGTTGTGTAATGCACCCGCTACTTTTCAACGCTGCATGATGAGCATATTTTCTGACATGGTAGATGAGTTTCTTGAAATTTTCATGGATGATTTTTCTGTCTTTGGGTCTTCTTTTGATGAATGTTTGCATCATCTTACTCTTGTGCTGATTCGATGTAAAGAAAAGAATTTGGTTTTGAATTGGGAAAAATGTCATTTCATGGTTAACTCAGGCATTGTTCTAGGGCATATAATTTCTGAAAAAGGCATAAAAGTAGATAAAGCTAAAGTTGATCTCATTCAACACTTGCCTCAACCTCGCTTTGTGAGGGAGATAAGTTCATTATTGGGCCATGCCGGTTTTTATAGGCGATTCATCAAAGATTTTAGTAAAATTTCAAGACCCTTGTGTAGCCTTCTTGCAAAAGATGTTGCGTTTGTCTTTGACGATGCTTGTAAGGAAGCATGGGAGCAATTGAAAGCTCTTCTTACAGCTGCCCCTATAGTCAGACCACCCGACTGGACCTTACTATTTGAAATTATGTGTGATGCGTCTGACTATGATGTAGGAGATGTTTTAGGTCAGCGAGTAGAAAAACTTCCTTATGTGATCTATTATGCTAGTAAAACACTTAATGATGCGCAACTGAATTATTCAACCACTGAGAAACAAATACTAGATGTTGTGTTTGCATTAGATAAGTTTTGATCTTATTTGATAGGGTCTAAAGTCATCATTTATTTTGACCATGCTGCATTGAAATATCTTCTATCTAACAAAGATGCTAAAGCTCGTCTAATTCGATGGATACTCTTGTTACAAGAGTTCAATCTAGAAATTCGAGATAAGAAAGGGTTTGAAAATGTTGTTGTTGATCACTTATCTAGGTTGAATGTAGAATATGTTGATGAATCATTGCATATTAGAGAATTATTCCCTGATGAAAAATTGATGCTTGTATCTGAAATGCCTTGGTTTGCTGATATTGTTAACTACCTTGCTACATGAAGAATGCATATGCATTGGTCTAAACAAGACCGTTCTAAATTCTTGGTTGAGGTTAAATATTTCTTTTGGGATGACCCGTACTTGTTTAAATACTGCCCTGACCAACTCATTAGGAGATGTGTCCCCAATTCTGAGCAAAGAGATGTCATCTCTTTCTGTCATGACCATGCATGTGGAGGCCACTTTAGTGCCAAGAAAACTGCTACAAAGATCTTGCAGAGTGGTTTTTATTGGCCATAATTGTTCAAATATAATCATGCATTCTGTGTTGCTTGTGACCGATGCTAGAAATTAGGAAGTATCTCAAGAAGAAACATGATGCCCTTACAACCTATTTTGATTGTTGAACTGTTTAATGTATGGGGTATTTATTTCATGGTTCCCTTTCCTAACTTTGAAGGTAAGTTATACATTCTTGTTGCTGTTGATTATGTCTAAGTGAGTAGAAGCCATTGCATCCAAAACAAATGATCATAAGGTTATTCTTTCTTTTCTTAAAGAAATCGTTTTGGAAAACCTAGAGAAATAATCAGTGATGATGGAACTCTTTTTTGCAATAAACCTTTTGAATCACTTATGCACAAGTATGGAATCACTCAAAAGGTAGCAACGCCATACCATCCTCAGACCAGTGGCCAAGTAGAAGTTTATAATAGGGAAATTACGCATATTCTTGAAAAGACTGTTAATCCTACAAGGAAAGATTGGTCTTTACGTTTAAATGATGTTTTGTGGGCCTATAGAACTGCATACAAAACTCTCATTGGCATGTCCCCTTACAGACTTGTGTATGGTAAAGCTTGTCATCTACCTGTAGAGTTAGAACATCGTGCATATTGGGCTGTAAAGAAACTGAACTTTGATCTTGATAAGGCTGGTACCCAAAGAAAACTTCAACTCAATGAGTTAGAAGAATTAAGAAATGATGCATATGATAGTGCCAAAATTTACAAACAAAGAATGAAAGTGTTTCATGACAAGCGCATTTTGCGCAAGTTTTTCACACTTGGTCAAAAAGTTTTATTGTACAACACTTGTTTGCATCTTTTTCCAGGAAAGTTACGTTCTCGATGGTCAGGTCCATTCTTGGTTCGTACTATTTTCCCTCATGGGGTTGTTGAAATTGATCTAGCAAACAAGAACATCTTCAAGGTCAATGGTCAGAGATTGAAACCATTTCTGGAACATCTTCTACCAGAAGTTGATTCCATATACTTGGAGGACCCCATCTATGTGGACTAAACTGGTTCACCTGTGTACATACATATGGATTAAAAATCCATTCTCTTTCCCTTTTCCTTTCTTTTTGCATTTTTTTTTGTGTGCTAATCAAACTTTTTGTCTTGCGCTCATACTGTTTGCTCTCAAAGCATTCATCCACTTCAGGTTTAGCACCATCCTTTTTACATCTGGTAATCTCTTTCCTTTAAATCTACTCTGTAATGTTCTCCTGGTATGTTGTTATAATTATGCTTATATATTGAAACATTGAGGACAATGTTAGATTTAGGTTTGGGGGAGTATTTCGCATATAGAGTTTTTAGTCTTTTCCACCTTATAAAAAAAAAATATTCAAAAAAATTTGTAAATATCTGCATAAAACCTCCAACTTTTAGAGATCTTGGAGTCACTAGCATGCTTCTAGCTATGTTTACATAGAGAGTCTGACCGAAATAACTGAACTAGGAAGTACTGGAGAACACAATCAGGTTTCTTAGTTGTTAGAGCGTTAAAGTTGGATTTAACCATGCTGGTGGGAAAATTAGGTGCTGCAAAGATATTTGGTAGTAGAGTTGTGATCACCCTTAGTGGAGACTACCTATTTTACATAAAGCGAGGCACCAACCTTTATTTTTGTGACTTTCTAAAAAAATCTGTTAGAGTCCGTGCGTCAATTCCGGGTAGGAATGGTGAGCTACCCAACTGCGCACCACTTTCAGCACTATTTTTGATCTTTTGAGTACTAATATTGTCAATCATGAGGATGACGTCTAAAGATGAAAACTCCTTTTTGTAGTTTGATTTGCCGTTAACACCATTCTCTCTCTCGACAACATCAACAGATCCATAGAAACACAACATCATTAACAAAGCAGAACAACATCAGAATATTTGAAGAAAGTTGAAATTGTCCAAGGTTCACATGCAACAATTCAAGGAAAAGTAAAAAGTTCCTATTCAAAGTGAAGATACAGTACCAAGAGCATAATTCTATAAACATTTGAAGAGGTATTTTACAAGAGAAAAGAAAAGAAAATAAGATGAGAATTAGTGAAGTTTATGAAATCAAGACAAAATAGGTTGTGAAGAATTAAGCGATAAAGTCTTTCATCCATGGCTTTAGCAGTTTTATTAGTATTTTATTATTTTTGGTTTGTGTTAATTCATCATCATCATCATCATTAAAAAAAATGAAAAAAAATAAAAAATAAAAATTATTATTACAGTTTGTTTAATAAACACCATGGTAAAGAAGAATATAAGAAGAAAATTCCAAGAAACAAGGATATTGAAGAAAATAATTAGAAATTGTCAAGGTTCTACGAAGTTCATAAGTTCATCATCAACAGTTGAAGACAGAAGATTGAAGACATTTATATGGATGCTGTGAGAGTAGTGTTGATTGCCGATCGGATGTGAAGGTAAGTGAGTACTCCCATCCTTGATAATGATTGATTTCCTTTCTTAGAGATCATCATAAAAATATTCTTTTTATCCACAATTATGTGGAGTCTCCAGAAATTATTTCGGAAGGTTCTCCTTCCCACCATTCAACGTGTGCGCGATTTTTCTCTTTATTCCTGCCTGCACACATGAGAGACTAAAAAAAGCGGTATTTTTGAGTGCAATTATCATAAAACCCTATTAGTGAGGCAGAAGTCGAGGCTTGTGATCACTCTCGAACCCGAATTCTTTCATATGGTATGGTTATTTCTCGCTCAACTCTTAAGGATGAGAATGCGTCCTTTGGAAATTCTAACTTCTTATTAATAGCATGCAGAAACTCTATATCCTCATAGATCCTTGGATGCTTAGGACTCTATTACACACTGAAGTTGGAGAAGGTTTTGTGGATACATCTCTAGTAGGCCCTCACGAGACTATAACTTGTCCAACTAGGGACACCTAGGGGTTTAAAGGCTTAGTGCATACGCTAAATGCATTCGAGAGACCAGCGACAGTAGTATAGTTAGGATTTCTTAATTTATGTTTCACTTGAGGACAAGTAAAATTCAGGTTTGGGGGTATTTGATGAGTGCCAAATATTGCATATTTCTACATCTTTTTATTGGCAATTAACTCATCTTTTGCGCTTTAAAATCATATATTATCCCAAATTCTGTATTTTCTTTGTTTTCAAGAATAAATATTTGTACTAATTAAATTTGTGTTTTTAGGTACTAAATAAATTTTGGATGAATTGAGAAGCCAAAAGGGAAGAGAAACAGTGGCTAGTGACTATGGAAGAGGGATAACAAAGCTCCCGCCAGAAGGCAGTGAAGAACGTAAAGGAAACATTGCACAAAGGATGGCTGCAATCCGCTTGCGCACCTTTGGCAATTCGCTTGCAAAAGCTACTCAAGCAGTGGGCTAGCAAGATGATATGGGCTTGCAAGAATTGATAAAACCCTAACCTAAATCCATACCCAAAACCCAAACCCGTACCTATATCTGAAGGGAAAATTATGCCAAGGCCCCACCCATGGATAACCCATAATATGAGGCCCTTAATTAAAAGAAGTTTAAATTTAGGCCCGGAGTTATTAAAAGACTTTGATACCCTTTTATACATTTTCAAGCCCCAAATTAAATAAAAATTAAATTTAGGCCCAAAATTTATAAAATATTATGTGATGATGTTCCAGCCACAGCCAACCACCTCCAACCATCACAACCACCGTCGACCACCTCCGACCACCGCCGGCAACCACCTCCGACCACCATCGGCGGCAACCACCACCGCCACCAACCAACTCCGACCACCAACAACCACCACCGCCAACGAAAACCACCTCCGACCGCCGCCGACAACCACCACCGTCGACCGACCACCGCTCACCACCACCTCCGACCACATTCATGTTGTGTAACTAAAAGTTACACATCCATATGACATGTGTAATAAGAAGTTACACATACATATGACATGTGTATCCACAAGTTACACATGCATATGACATGTGTAGTCAACAGTTACACAACAGAAAAAAAAAAAATACAAAAAATACATCTATCATATTAATATTCATTCACAATAATATCTCTGTTTACCAGTTATAGTAATCAGTTGTTACTGAACACAATAAATGAGTTAAAACACTAGAAATAAGCCACTGAAACCTATACTAGAATTTTTGCCTTTCTTTCTTGTCTTCCTCACTCCAAAATGCTTGCATATCTGCAACGAAATAAACATCCATGGATTAGGTTGGATGAATAAAAAGCAAAAATAATAATAATATTATATATAACAATTGTAAGGAAAAATTATAGAACAAATATCACAGAAAAGACACATGATAACCCATCTTAGCATGTGTAACTGGGAGTTACACATGCATCTGTCATATGTAATTGACATTTACACATGCATATGACTTGGATACCTAGCATGTGGAATTTTTTGGTTGCAAGTTTGTTCATTTTAGCATGTGTAAATAGGAGTTACACATGCATATATCTAGTGTAAAGAGGAGTTACACATGCATATAGTATGTGTAACTGAGAGTTACACATCCATATGGCTTGTGTAACCTGCAATTAGAAACACAAAGAACTTGTGTAACCTATGGTTACACATGCATATGCTTATGTAAACTGCAGTTAGAAACACAAAAAGGACTTGTGTAACCTCTAGTTACACATCCATATACTTGTGTAACCTGCAGTTACACATCCATATGGCTTGTTTACCCAGAGCATATATGTTATCTCCATTACTACTAGAAACAGGGACATAACATAATGCAACATTTTCAAGTAAATAGTCGAACAAAGAGATTCCTACTATCGTCTTAGAGTGATTTAAATGTTTCTGTAAAAAAAATACACATTCAGTCAGTATGTGTAAATAAAAGTTACACATATATTTAGCATGTGTAACTAGAAGTTACACATCCACTTTAGCTCGTGTAACTAGAAGATACACAACAATATGGATATTTCAATAAAAGTTACACAAATTCTTTAATCAAACTACATATTTGTAGGCCAAGACTCAAGATGAGCAAACTAAAATCGAACCAGAGTGAAAAGAATGCAACCTTAATGGAGAGAATGCAAAATGGGTACATGCAGTGTCTAATTAATGGAAGGTAACTAAGGTACTTTAAAGAGATAACAAATACTTATATTCGATGTGTTCCATTATGTAACCACATATGCTGATGAGATTATTAGTTGTTATATTAAGCTAGTATTCATTGTGAATCGACAAAGTCGTCATCACTAATGGATGTTCAGCCATGACAAGTCTCACCTGCCAACCCAAAATAGTTGCTCTTTGGTAGAGTGAATCACCTATAAGACCAACATCCAACAAGAATACGAGAATCTAGGTTGCTATTACATGTACCGATCTAAAGGAAATTCACTAGATAAACACTCCTAAAACAAACATGTATAATGAGCTAGGAAATTCATTCTTATCAATAAAAGGCTTTGCCTATATAACACCACCGAAAAGATAAAACTCGGTATTAATTTATTGGAGAAAAACATCTATTTATCCGAGAGGTAGTCACACATACCCATATCACAAGGCCTTGTTCTGTGTTGTCTTCTAAAGCTTGTTTTCCAGTAATGAGTTCCAACAGTAGAATCCCAAAAGCAAATACATATTTTTTTTCATCCACAATACCATGCATGCTGTATTCAGGAGCAACATAGCTACCATGGTAAAAAAAATTAGAGAAGTAAGAATCAGAAAATGTATTTCCACTGAAGAATAGAACCATAGAAGTGTAAACATTATACAAACCCAAATGTACCTTCATATTTTGTGGTGAGTCCAGTGGTCCGGCAACCATTTTGATAACCCGAAATCAGTAATCTATATCAATATCGCGGATGAGAACGCAAGTAACAATTGAACTAAAATTTAGCATTGCAACTAATGCCTGAAGCTCAAAATAGCCGCAAAAAGTACCTGAGGCTCAAAATTTTCTGTGAGAAAAATGTTAGCAGTCTTGATATCTCTATGTATGATACGTCTTTGACAAGTCTCATGAAGATATAAGAGTCCTTCTGCTGTCCCTAAAGAAATTTTATACCTAATTCCCCAATCCAATACATTGCTGGAATATGGAAAACAACATGCGAAGAAATATAAACAGAAAAATATAGTAATTCATGAATCAAGTTAGTTTTAAGAGTCTCTTCTTTTGATACTAATTTTCAGAACTTAAGCATTCTAATGGAGAAAATTTAATGAATAACATGCTGAGATAATTTTGCGCCGAAAATTGCAAACTTCAACAAACAGAAAGCAATACAAATTAGTGAACAAACCGTGAAGCACTGATGCCAAGCTCCCATTGGGAGAAAATTCAAGAACCAAGTGCATCCTGAAATCGATTTATAGAGATTCCCTTAATTTAATTGGGAAAGACTGATCTTTACTCTTTCATTCTATAATCGTCCCACTTACTCATTTATAAGACTGGTCTTTTCCAATTCTGACTCTAAGTTTCGTTCAGAAGATTGTTAAATGTGTGATTCTTCTAAATTACATAGTAATTTCGTTCATTTATTACAGATCTAATGATTACGAGTTTAATAACAAATTTGAGAAGAAATGAAACTCATCAACTTTTTTCATCAAATCTCCAGAAAATCTTCAAGGATGCAAGGATTATAGTGACATTATTACAGATCTAATGATTACGAGTTTAATAACAGATTTGAGCAGAAATGAAACTGTCAAAGTTTTCGAAATCATAAAATGATTTTTCAGATGCAAAAATTTGAAATCAAATAATTAATTACCTATTGAATTGAAATATTAAAGATGAAATTTATTTATTCCGTTTGATTTTGCAGGTGAATCTTCAGATCTATTTGCTGATTCTCGCCGACCTTTTCCATTTTTTTCATTGAATCTTCAAGAAAAAGTGACGTTGATGTTGAATTCATGTTTTGATAATCAGATCAACCAATCTTTGTTTCGTATATCTTAGATCTATTTGCTGATATTTCGATTAGAAATCTTGTTCCCAACATATTTGTTCGTCTGAGAGAGAGAAAGTTGAAAATAAAATAAAAATGAAAATGAAATTATAACAAGTTTTATTAGATATAAATACTAAAGGGCAGTCTTGGTATTTTTTATTTTATGATGACGTCAGCAATCCGGAAGAATTCAAAACCTGTCCCCAAAAATAAAAGTTTCGGGCCTAGAAATATTAATAAGTGAAAGTATGGAGTTGAGAGTATATGATCCATTTAGTGGGGTTTTTATATATTGAACTCATATAGTAGGGGGTTCTAGTATTTTTCACATATCTGAACCGTCATATCAGATACAACTGAATAACATCACACTCGAGACATCAAATTTTGATGCCCTCGTCTAACACCCAAGCCCCCCTTCTTATTTCTCCCTTTCTCTTTATCGAACAGAACCCCATTTTCTTCTACATTTCTCTTTATTCTCTACAGCGGCACTTGCAGATCTCTTCATTCAGATTCATCTCCCCGACCATCTCTGCTCACAGCCACCTCCATTAACACAATCAAACTTTCACTCTCTATCTCTCTCCATCTTATCTTCTCCCTTATCAAAAACAGTAACCCTAGAAGCTAAGATTGAGAGAGATAAGATTAGGGTTAGCTGGAAAGTAAGCTTGCAGAGACAAATTAAAGATAGAAATTGTCATAATACGCGTTTTTGGTAAGTGGGTTACTATTAGTTGTCGAATTGAAGGTGAATTTGGAGAAATTTTGTGTATAAATAGGGTTGTTGTGTTGTGTTGTAATCATACAAGACTAGTTGGTTTAATTAGTTTCTTAATACAATTGTGTTTTCACCCTATTCATCATGTTCTAATCTCCTTTGCTAGGGTTTAGATGAAGCCCTAGCCTGCTGCTATGTTATTCATACTTTGTGTGTTGTTCTTAAATGTTTAAAACTGCTTAGGATAGATTTGATCATAGTGCTTCAACATTTTTCTCTCACATTGTATGCCATGTATCCATTGTAGTTAGAATACCACTGTGTTGATTGTGCTACAACTCATGCTAAACCAGTCTATTATTGATCCTTAGATTAGTTGTGCTTTAACTAGATAGTTAATGCTTTGGAGAAATACTTTAGTTGCGATTAAATTATCCATTGGAGAAACACCTTAGATACAAGGTAAACTTGAATCTATTATAAGGACAAGAGTAATACTACCAGTTGAATATATAGTGTAGGTTAGTGGTGGATTTGAAGACCCTAGTATCCACATTCTCAGTGTTTACACCCTGTGTTATTTGCATCTTTTACTTCTATTTACTTTCTGTATTAAGTCCCTGCCAATATCTCGTCGTATCGACACAAACAAACTCCTTTTGGTTACTCTATGAATCAGTTGTAGTAAGACTTTGGTTACAATTTACACCCACCTTGTCCCCGGGGATCGACCTGTATTTTCACTATACATAATAAGGCATTGTGCACTTGCAGTTTAATATTGTAGGTATCTTTTATTAGCCTACCAATATATTCTAGCGGAAATGTATCACCGTATTTGAAGCTTACTAGAGGAAGCTTCATGATGTAAAATGCATCATTTGTGATGGGAATGCATCATTTTCCATACGATACTTACCCGAGGATGCATCATCCAGCTATATTTCTTACTTGAGGAGCTTTATAATGAAAGCGCTTCATCTTGCTACGTCGCTTACAAAAAACGCAATATTGTGTTGTTATTTTCTGAGAATGTGTCATTAGGCGGTGTTGCTTACTGGAGGATGCACCATGATGCAATCAATCATGTTCCTAAGTTGCTTAATCATATGTGTAACATTTACTTACGTTGCTTACCCATGGACGTAACACGATGCGAATGCATCATTATGGCGTATTTCTAACTCGAGAATTATAGTAAGATGCAAATTCATCATTATGGTACTATGCTTAATCGATTATTTGACTTTTGGACTTGTGGCACGAGTTATAAATTGTTGGTGATGAGAATTCTATAGTGTAGCGTGACCCACTTGGAATGATCATCCCTTCAAGATCCATCTATCTCACTATACCAAGCTCTTTGTGTTTGCTTGAGGCCATACAAAGCTTTCTTCAACTTGTATACTTTGTCCTCTTCTCCTTCAATCACAAAACCTTGTGGTTGTTCTACATAGACCTCTTCATGGAGTTCCCCATTCAAAAATGCCAATTTGACATCAAGTTGATAAAGTAACCAACCTCTTTGGGAAGCCATAACAATCAAGTCTCTAATGGTGTTAAGACGAGCAACCGGTGCAAAAGTCTCATTGAAGTCGATGCCGGGTTGTTGTGAATATCCCTTTGCCACCAACTGGTAGGCTTGGAAAGTTACCTACAATTATAACTGCAAGTGCACAGTGTCGACAAGCAACACAGGGCAAGCACAGGTCTATCCACAGAGACTTGGAGGGTGTAACGTTGAAGCTTATGGTCTTACTAAACTGATTCAAAGTGAGAGTAACAACAAGGGGGTTTCTTTTTCCGATACGACTAGATGATTTTCAAGTGACGCGAAATAGAAAACAAGAATGCAAATTAAAGAGCACTAGGGTAGTCGAATCCACCACCTAATCTTATCTAAGTCAGTCCAATTTCAATAATGTTCTTGTCCCTTGTAATGGACATCGGACAAGATGCAAGTCTGCCGTTTATCCAGGGTTTCAATGGATGGCTTATTATCAACTAAGGCAACTAACTAACCCCTAGTATTAGTTGTATTGTCACAGTATAACTAATCACAGATTAATTTCATTACTTAGATGATTAAACCTATCATAAGATGGATATTCTAATCGCAATTAGGGTATCTTTCCAAAGCACTAACTATCTTCTCAGGGCACAATTAGTCTAAGGATCAATAACATTCAATGAAGCATGAATTGAAACACATTTAACATTGAAGTAATCTAACTACAATGGATACATGACATACACTGTGAAAGTAAAATGCTGAAGTATTCAGATTATATTTATCCTAAACATTATAGCACAACAAGAACAATATCAAAACATGAACCAAACTTAGCAGTAGATTATGGGTTTCATCTAAACCCTAAAAAATGGAATTAGAACATACTGAAGATGATTAAAACACAAATTAAACTATAGCATGGTGCACCGGCTAATCCGGGCATAAGTTTTACAAACACTGCCTCTTCTCTATTTATACAAATATCTCTCAATTCTACTTCAATTCAAAGATTAGATGAAGACCCACTCACCAAAATAGCCTGAATTGGTTGTCCCCTCTGCTAATTCGACTCTGCAACTCCATTAATTCGACGTTTGGAAACCCTAACTCCATCTGTCTCGAACTCAGCTTCTAGGGTTTTGGGAGAAGCTGTGATGGAGATAGATGGAGCTAGAGATGTTGAAGGTGGATGTGCTGCTGCTGGTACTGGTTTTATAGGGAGAAGAAAGAGATGCTGGCTCTGTGAAATGGTCGGGGAAAGGGGGAAAGAAGGTACTTGTTATGTCGAGAGATAAAGAAGAAATGGAGAGGAGTGTTTGGTTGCTGCTCGAACCAGGGGAAGAAAAGATAGTGACTCGAGTGTTGGGCGAGACCATCAGATGTTGATGTATCGGGTGCGGAAAATGGGTTTGGGTCTTGGATCTGGAAGTGGGCTAAGTCCTTGGTTCTTTTGAGAATTCTTCTTCTAAGCCCACCTTTTGGTTCAGCTGTTACAAGTGGCTTGCGGACGAGTTGCAAACGGATTGCACTGCCTTTTTGCGTGATATTTCTTTCGCACTGCTCACAGCTCTTCAGATTTCCTTCTACCTTTTGCCACCAAATCTCTGCTCCTTTTGCTTCTCAAAGCATCCAAGCTTTATTTAGTACCTAAAAACAAAAAATTAATTAGTACAAGTATTTATTCTTGAAAACAGAGAAAATACAGAATTTGGGATAATATCTGATTTTAAAGCGCAAAAGATGAGTTAATTGCCAATAAAAATATGTAGAAATATGCACTATTTGGCACTCATCACCAACCTCGCTTTGTGCCTTTGAACCGATCCATCCGCATTGTACTTCACCTTGTAGATTCACTTCACACCAATAACTTCTTTGTCACTTGGCCTTGCTACTTTCTCCCATGTATCATTATCATTTATGACAACAACTTCTTTTTCCATAGCCTTTATCCAAACCGTTTCTTTTGATGCTTCTTCAAAATTTCCCGGTTCAACCATACAATAGTTATATCTTTCATACACTTCACTCAACCTATGCATCTTCTTTGGTGCCGATGGTGGTGATGTTGATGCACTAGTACTTGAAGACATACTTGGAGATACTCCTTGTCTTGTATTTGGTTGTGTTTGAGGTAGTTCTTCCTCATTTTATTCACCTTCTTCAACTTCATTTGTTGCTGAATTTTCTTGCTCTTCATCAACAATAATGGTTCTCTTCTCAATTTTACCTTCTTCTCAATTCCATGAAGCACCTTCATCAAACAAGCCATCACGGCTTTTGATTATTGTGTTGTTTTTCAAGCTAAACAACCTATAACATTTTGATTGGAGGCTATAGCCAAGAAATATACATTTCTCACTTGATTCATCAAGCTTTTTTCTCTTCACCTTTGGAATTTGAGAATAACACATGCTACCAAAAACTTTGAGATGCCTTACCGATGGTTTTGTCTCACTCCATGCTTCAAAAGGAGTTTTATCCCATACGACTTTTGTTGGAAACCTATTCATCAAGTAGACAACGGTGTTAACGACTTCGACCCAAAACTCTCTAGGCATACCCTTCTCATGAAGCACGGACTTCTCCATACCCATCACAGTTTGGTTCTTTCTCTCGGAAACACCATTTTGTTGAGGAGTATAACCAACGGTTAGTTGCCTTTCCAAGCCTTCATCTTCACAAAATTTATCAAACTCTTTGTTGTTGTAATGTTTGCCTCTATCACTTCTCAAAACTTTGATGTAGTGACCACTTTGTTTTTCAACAAGGCTCTTGAACTTCTTGAAGATACTAAAAACTTCTGACTTTTGTCTCATGAAGTACACCCAAGTCATACGACTAAAATCATCAATGAATAAGATAAAGTATATATTACCTCCATGAGTTGGTGTCTTCATTGGTCCACACACATCGGTATGTACCAAACCAAGAAGTTCTTTTGCTCTCCATGCTACACCTTTTGAGAATGGTTGGCGATGTTGTTTCCCAAGTTCACAACCTTCACATACTCCATCCTTGTGGTTGATATGTTGTGGAAGTCCTTGCACCACGTTCTTGTTGGAAAGCACCTTGAGACTATTAAAATTCAAATTCCCAAGTCTTTTATGCCATAACCATGTTTCATCAATGGTTTCCATACTCAATGCAACAATTTTCTCCTTTTCAAATACAATGGAAAGCTTTTATTCTTCTCCATATTTATACTCTTCATGACTTGTCTCTTATTGTTGTGCTTCTTGTCATAAATGGTGCAATATCCATCTTCAAAATGGACCGCGTACCCAAACTCCACAAGTTGGCCAACACTAAACAAATTTTGTGCCAAGTCTGGAACATATAACACATCTCTAATGTATTTTTGTCCATTGATAGTTTGCACGCAAATTGTACCTCTTCTGTTAGCTTGAACCATATTTTCATCCCCTATCTTCACAAGAGAATTTATGGATGTATCCATATCAACAAACAAACTTTTTTCACCGGACATATGAGTTGTACAACCACTATCGACAAACCACACTTCACTTTTGGAAGTCACCATAGCACTTTGACAAGCATAATACAAGTTTTGTTTTTGTTTTTGTTTTTTTCTTTTTCTTCCGCTCTACCGGCTTGTTCATCTACTTTGAATCTACAATCTTTCTCCAAATGTACATACTTTTTACAATGATGGCATTGGAGTTTTCCTTTATTCCAACAATTCTTCTCCAAGTGACCATTCTTCTTGCAAAAATAGCATCTTGGTACTTGTTGAATCACTTTTTGTGTAGTTGTTGGAGTTACTTCCATTTTCCCTTTCCTTGGAAGTTTGATGTTGATTCACCCTTGTACTCATTTTTATTTATTGCTGAATTTTTTGAGTCCAAGTTGAGTTTTAATTGAAATGCACTCTCAATTGAATTGTTGGAGTGTTTTAACAACCTTTGCTCATACACCTTCAAGGAAGCCCATAACTCTTGCGACTTTAATGTAGATAAATCTTTAGTCTCTTCCAAAACCGCCACAATGGGTTCAAATTTTTCCGGCAAGCATATCAAAATCTTTTCACAAATTCTTCTTTCTTCCATCTTCTTACCACACATCATCATATTATTAATAACTTCAAAAACTCTAGATGAAAACTCATTTAAACATTCATTCTCATTCATTCTAAGATTCTCAAAGTCTCTTCTATATGAATGTAATTTTAACTCTCTTACCTTCTTATTGTCTCCATACTCTTGTTGTAGAAGATCCCTTTAGATTTAGGTGAATGGATTACCCTTGGTAGAATAGTGTCTCCAACTCCTTGTTGGATGTACATGGATGCCTTTGCATTCTTCCTCCTACTCTCCTTAAGTAAATCCTTTTGGGATTGATCTAAATTTGATGTATCTTCAATTTCATCATACCCATCTTGAACAATCTCCCACACTTCTTGAGACATGAACAAGGTTTTCATTTTAGTTGCCCAAAAATCATAATTTTCTCCATGAAAAAGTGGTATTGAAGGTTGTTGAATGTATTGATTTGAGTAGCTACTACTTGCCATTGATTTGATTGAATATTTATTAAAAAATTAGGTTTTTTATTTTCTAGATCTAGATTTTGAAAAGTATATTTGTTGCTGATTTTTTGATTTAATGGGTAGAAATTGATATACTTTTTTCATTCACCATGATCAAATCTAATAGATCTAAGCTCCTGATACCAAATGTTGGATTTTATGATTGAATTAGTAAAGAAATTTGAAGTAATTTTATTGAATGGAGGTGAGGGCTCTCTACCTCTTCTACTCAATTCTATTTCATTTTATTACATTCTCTTTCTTCATCTCTTTCTTTATATACTAGGCATACATAAACCTAATACAAAAGCATGTGGAATACTCATGTCCACTCGCTAACTTATTACTACTTGTTATCTTACACTTCTATTACACTTTGAACATTGCATTAATTAATAAAAACTGAAAACTTCATTGAGTTTGAAACTCGATGAATATCAGTGTATACATGGTACTGGTGTCTTTTACTATGTAGGAGAAAATATGGATAATGATTGTGTAAGATCCATTCTCAATCTCTAGAAAATTGGTGAATCACTTTTGAATCCGGATGGATAAGCAGAATTAGAGATGTACCCTCTCAAACAATGGGTATAAGAGTGCAAATGGGATTATAAGAGTGAGAATCCTAGAATCCAGAAAGTGGAATTAAAGTCATTATTCCTAACTTTTGTTAGGATGATCAGGAACGTATATCTATTAGTACTATTTAGTTCAACTTTACATTTGGTTTTGGTTTCAAAGTTGCAAGTAGTACCAGATTATTTACCACTAATCAACCAAGTGGACCACAAATTTTTCTTATCATTGGATGTTAATCTTTTGAGTTGTAATTACACAGGAAAACAAAAGCATTTTATTTTGAGTGATTTAATTTTTATTAGTTTAACTCATTGATTTGATTAGCACAAAACCAAGTGTCAGTAACTTATAAGTTTTTCCATAGTTTGAAATTTGCTTCTTTGATAGTGCAATTGTGGTTTACCAGCGCTAAAATTGTGTATATGTCGCAGACAATGGATATGTCTGGAAGTAACATCATGGAAGCGAAACCAGTATGGCCGATATCGCATCGGTAGTCAATTTGGTTGTAGATTCTCGTAAATGGTGGATTATAATGCAGCGATGATCCATATTTGTGCCGATACGAACATATTCACTTCTTATCGAAGAGTGGACATGGGTAAGTTGACGGCTTTATTGGTTACTGGCTAAGAGTTATTGGAATATCAATCCAGTTTGGATTGGGCAACCTCTTAATTTGATTTGTATCAGAAGGGTATAAAATATGTTAGAGAATTGCTCGGTCGAACTCGCATGCGTTGCTATCTCAAGCATGTTTGTCAATGTTAGTGATCAAAACTATAAAGTTTTGATTTCTAGTCTACTATAACTAAGGTCTTGGACTAGGATATAAAGTGTAGTTGAGATCAAGAACTCCATGGGAATCATCATACAAGACGAAGGACTACTCAAGGAACTGGTGGATCTTCATTGACTAAAAGGTATGTGGAGACTTGAACTTATCTATCACTCAAAAGTCTATCTACTCTATCTCCTATCTTGAGACAAAAGTCGTTTTACTATATAGACTAAGATTATACACATGTGGTATTTCGAGCCGAGTATACCTTGCCTATATATTTCTCGAAATATGTGTTGGTAAATCTTTCGCTTTAGCCAAGTTCATCTTCACCTAGTGACGAAAGTCATGTTAAGTTTCAATCTCTTTGAAAATTGCTCTGATGAAAAATGGTTTGTGAATAACAACTATATAAATTCCTCTGAGAATGTTTCAATAATTAAAATGAGAGTTTAGACAATATAACCAATGGAGGATATAAGCATTGTTGTGGAAACGCATATATGCATAAGTCCTTATCCCTTGAACCAAAGTTTGCGAACTTTGTTGTTCAAGAGAACCGGAAAAATGCGCGAGCTTCAGTCCGCGAGCTTAAGTTTTCGATCTAACGATTGATAAATATTAGCTTGAATCTAATCAAATTTTCATCTAACGGTGAATATTGAATGCTTTGTTACTAAGCTAACATTGATTACAAACCCTGATTTGAAAGACTATATAAGGGAGAACTTTAGCAACTGGGAAACCTAATCCCCACACCTTACGTGTGATACTAGTTGCATAGCTAGAGTCGATTCTCCTTTAACCTTTGGTTTCTTATTTTAAACCAGGTTAACGACTTAAAGACTTCATTGGGATTGTGAAGCCAGGACGATACTACTTTTATCGTAGTTGTGTGATCTGATCTTGTTGTTTCTATCGTACAAGTATAATTGTAATAATTGGCTTGAGATTTATATTTCCGATAGGCAAGATATAAAGTAATCACAAACATCTTCGTCTCATCATTTGTGATTCCACAATATCTTTTTGCGCTGCGTCGATTAAGACTTTTGTGAGGTTATTGATAAAGCTGACCTATTCTTCGGGAATATAAGTATTGTTTTATCAATTGGTTCCTGTTTACCTTGATTTATCAAAAGACGGAACAAAACTTATAGGTATATTTGTGGGAGACGGATTTATCTATTATTGTATACTTTTATGTGTGATACAAATTGGTTTATTAAAGTCTTCGACTTTGGGTCGTAGCAACTCTTAGTTATGGGTGAGATCAGCTAAGGGAATCAAGTGCGCAGTATCCTGTTGGGATCAGAGGCGTAGGAGCATAATTTTACCTTGGATCAGTGTGAGATTTATTTGGGTTCAACTACAGTCCAGACCGAAGTTACCTTGGAGTAGGCTAGTGTTTGTAGCCGCTTAATATAATATATGTTTAATCTGGACTAGGTCTCTGGGTTTTTCTGCATTTTCGAATTCCTCTTTAACAAAATTCTGGTGTCTGTGTTATTTCATTTTTCGCATTATATTATTTATCTTTATAATTGAAATAATACAGGTTGTGCATTGTTGATCAATCAATTAGAATATCTGACCTTTTGGTTGTTGATTTAAATTGATTGACACTTGGATATTGGTCTTTGGTTCCATCCAAGTTATCTCTCTTGTATTTAAATTGAGACTCGCAGTTTGCTTAAGTAAGATTTAAATCGAGAGATAGAGATATAAACTCTTTGATATACTTTCCTATTGATTGAGTCTAACTGTCTAGTTGATTCTCATAAAAAGTATATTGGAGTTTGTCCATACAGATTGCTAATCGAAATATTGGGTGTGGTTGTTAGACCCTCTCTTTTTCAAAATAAACAGAGATGGTCCAATAAATTCGAGGAATCAGTATTCAATTTGTGGCACATCTTTTTCACTAGGATAGTGGGTCTCAGGATTATAATTGTTCCCATGGTATCTTGTGCATCTAAATGTCGACTGTGGAAGATGACTGAAGCATCTATTTGGTAATGGTTATTATATAACCGTCAACTTCTTCCTAATGGGTAGCGTTGATGGATGTTGAATTTCAAAATTTTATTTTAGGATATTTGCTGGGACTTGGGATACCATTCAGTATCCCTAATATCATTGTGTTGTAAACTTGTTGGAGTTTTAATTAAACTCAAACTACAAAGTCTAACAAGTTCTTAGGACCTGGACGTTGGGTTAACAGTATGCTGAGTAATGTGCGCATAAAATTGATGTTTACTGAGTTGTTCGTGACTAAGTCACATATTAGTGGTGTTAGTTGGGTATGTTAGTCCCCTAGCCTTTAGGAGATTTTAGTATCGTTGTAACGTGGACTATAGTTCCTATTTTTTAAGATATCAGTTGAGTCTGTAAAGCCCATATAAAGGCAATTCTTATAATCAGTAAATATGTAGGATGAATACAATGTAGTTATTCAAAGATTTTCATTGTTCGATCCTCTCTGCTCTCTCTCTATGCCAAATCCTATATTTGGTATCAGAGCTAGGGTAGAGAGAAATAGGTTAGAGTGAAAAGGAGGATAAAAAAATTAAAAAAATAGTGAGAGTCGTAAAAGGTAATTAATTCTTCTGTGTGAAGATGAAGTTTTGATCCTGGTATATTTTCGCTGGTGATATCGGTAAAGGTAAATGGTGGTGTCGCAGAATCGAGGAATGAAAAGGCGTTGTGTGTCTAGATGGAGGCAAAAGTCCAAGTTCAGGCGAACATCCATGGAAAATAACTTAAGGTGTTACGTACTGTGAAGGGTTTGTTTCAAATCTCATATTCAGTAATTCTTTATTTTCATTTATGACGTTCACCATGTCCCTTGATGGAGTTGTTAGTAAAAGGTTTAGTTTTTTAATTAAACTCGTTATTTTTGTGGAAAAATCCTCGGGTTGCAAAGATTTGCTCATGGGTTTGTTTTAAAACTTGTTAATGAATTTTCAATTGCAAGAACACCGTACAGTGGAAACTATTTATAAAATTTCTCTGGAGTGTTTGATGAAAAGTCCGAGAGAGAAAGGTTTGTATGTTTTTTGTTGTTGATTGTTATCATATAGTCAACCGTTGCGTTTGATTATTTGAAGTTTCTCCTCAAATAAGTTCTGGTGTGACGCATGCTTGGAAGATTGTTGGATAAAATTTCTACGAATAGTCGGATATTTGGTTTCAAGTAGTCAGGGAACAAGCAGAAAGAAAGAGCCGCGACTTTTGCTTGTTGACAATGACAGTGGATACGGAGGTGTCAAGGGATGGCCGGGATGTTAGCGAATTCTTGTTGTGGAGTCAATACTCCTTGGATGAAACCGGTATGACGGTTAAGCTTTATACCAGATGCATCGTGGGACAGCTAAGTAAAAGTCCATTGATGTGGAGGTTGTGACTTCATTAATGAATCCTAAGGTAAAGCAGTTGAGCAAGACGGAAAATTATGGGTGCTTTGTAATTTGTGGTTGGAGGTATCGTTAAAATCCTGGAAGAGACGGAAGTCCTGCATCATGTGATGGAAAAGGCTGTGTGCATACAGTTTGTGTCAAGGTATATATACAGTTTAAAGCTTGCAAGTGACGAGTAGTATGAAATGGGTTATCATGGATCTAAAAATGTGTGGTTATTATTCTTTTTCTCTTGGTGATGGTCGTTGTCGTTCATAGGAGAAACCTTTTTTTTCTCATAATTTGTCAATATATGATTCTATCTGTGGATAAATTATTTTCAAGGGTCTCTTCGCATTTGCAAGAGTTCTATCACAAGGCGGTGATGTTCTCAGGCAGAAACTATATAGTATCTGGTGGACCAATTTTTTTTGTAGCATGGTTTTATACGTGGATGTTAATGTATGGTTGAGTTCCTTGATGGTTTTCATCAAGTTATGAAGTAATGTTGTTGTGCTATTCAAATTCCAATGAATAATGGATGTGGGGTCTTAACTTCATCAGTTCAGAAGTGAAGATCAAGTGGTGATCAAGATTATGTTAGCATTGATCCGTAGCAGTGGTCAAGTGAAATTGTGTACCCTATTTTACTAGTACTGTAAATGGAGCATTTTGGTATTGTAGTTTATCATATAAGGGTACGCAATGATTAATATTTTTTTTGTTACTTGTTCATGATATATGGATATTGATCGCACCTATAATGGTCAGATGCGATACTGCAGACCAAGTAGTTGTCAGATGCAATAGTGCAGACCTGTAATGGTCAAATACGAAAGGAAAGATCCAATTATGTTCAAGTTTTGCTTGCAAAGGTTTTGTGAGTAGTTGATGGAAGACGGGGTGTTGAAGCTTGTTTAGGAAAATTTTCGAAATCTAAGAAATAGGTTCGGCCTGTGTGGCGCATACAGTTTGATCAGCAGTATCAGTATGTCTCTCGGGTAGAAAGTGAGAAGCCCAGACTGCAGCCAGATATAATAGTGAACAAGTTCAACCAGGTACTCGTCGTTATTCGATGTGTTGAAATTGACTTATGATACTATTCCGAATCTATGAGATATATTTGGTTTCTATGGGGCATACAGTTTGATCCACAATATCAGTATGTCTTTCAGGTGGAGTTTAAAGATCGGTTGAAGCCAAAAGTGATAGTAAAGCAATATCAACCAGATTCTCGAAGTGTTGCATTTATGCAAGTCAAGTGACTCGTATGTTGAGGTTAAGGGACATTGGAAAAATGGTTCTTTTGCAGTTTGAGTTATTTGAGTTCAATGGAGGATGTTGGAGTTTTAACTGAACTCAAACTACAAAGTCTGACAAGGTCTTAGGACCTGGACGTTGGGTTAATAGTATGATGAGTAATGTGCACATAAAATTGATGTTTACTGAGTTGTTCGTGACTAAGTCACCGGTTAGTGTTGTCAGTTGGGTATGTTAGTCCCCTAATCAGGCGAAAAATTTTTCCCACTCAGCTCCATTAAACTCTTCGATCTACACAATTTACTTCATTAATTCAGGTGGTTCGGGTGTTTTTCGATTCATTTCCGATGATCGGTGTTAATAATTACATCTTTATTTATCATTAAATCCAATAAATACGTCTGAATCAAGAGAGAATAAGTCATGTGAGTATTCTGGATCTACTACAAAATCAGATAAAATTTTAAAACCTGATGATCTTAATCACAGCTCTTCTGAATTTGTATCCTTCATTCCGGATGAGGATATCGATGAAATCTTAGAGGAATGGAAATATAGCTTGATTGGGAGATTAGACCTAGTTAAGCTCAAATTTGGGATTGTTGAATCATCGTTGAGAAGGCAATGGAAAACTTCAGGTAAATTTCAATTAATTCCAATTGGAAAAAGTTACTTTATTATTAAGCTTGAGAATGAATTTGATATGAACTTGATATGGAATGAAGATTGGTAAGTTGAATCACAAGATCTTAAACTAAGAAAATGGGAACCGAATTTCAATCCAGAAACTCAAAAAACTTCTATGGATTATGTTTGGGTACAACTTCCAGGACTAAGCATAGAATACTGGAAGGAGAAGATTCTGATGAATATTGGAAAGGACTTGGGTAGACCAGTTAAGGTTGATGAAACAACACTTAAGAAGAAATCAGGATACTATGCAAATATCCTGGTGGAAATTGATTTAGTAAAAGAAATTCCTAGCAAAATCTGTGTTAAATCTAAGTATGGAACATTTGAACAAGCAGTAAATATTCCTAATAGGACAAAGTTTCGTTATCACTGCAAGATAGTAGGTCATTATACATCAGAATGCAGAAATAAAAAAAGGGAGCATGAATCATCATTTTGGTGAAGCTGTGAATCAGCCTAAGCAAGTTTGGAGAGTAGTGACTAAAAAGAAGATTATCCCTCAAGTGGGTTTTGATATCTGTAATACTGATGTGCCAGTGGAATCTAGCTATGTATCTGGGGAACAATGTACTCCAAATTTACAAGTATCAGAATCTTCACAGGTCATACCTAATAATTCAGGCAAATTTCAAGTGCTACAGGAATTGAATGATGAAATTTTTAATTCAAATATTGAGTTCCCAGCTCTTTTAGTAAAGAAGCTATTAAGGGCAGCTGTTGGTGCTCCTGCTATTAACAATACTATCACAATTATACATTCAATTGGTAGACAAGCTTCAAGTAAAAATGTTCCTAAATCTAAGCAGAAAATAATACAGGGGATCACAATTACTACAAGAAAACAAGCTGCAAAGTTGGTGATTAATGGTGGAAAAAGTGAGCTATTGAGAAGAAACTCTTCTCAGTCTCAATATTAAAAATGGAAGTAGTTTTCTGGAATCTCAGAGGCCAGAGATAAACTTAGGAGTTTAGTAAAATCTTTTAATCCTTCTTTAGTTATTCTTGCAGAACCAAAATTGCACTATTCTTCAGAGTTCAGCAAAAAGTTGAAGTTGTCAGGAATGTATTATGAAGCAACACACAACTCAAGAAATGGTAATAAAGGTAATATTTGGATTATGTGGAGTTCTTCAATTCAAAAACCAAAATTAATACTCTCATCTGAACAATCAATAATAGTGGAAATAGGGGATTCTTTAATAACTGGTATTCATGATGCATCTTTGACAATAAATAGAAGAAGTTTATGGAATGATTTGGTTACAATTAGTACTTTAGATAAGCCATGGTTGGTAATGGGGGATTTCAATACTATTATGAGAGAATATGAAAATAAAGGTGATCTAAAGCCTATGCTGATTTCAATGTTGGAATTTAACAATTGTCTCCATAGCTGTGGTCTGATCCAAGCACCAAAAAATGGATTGAAATTTTCAGGGTGTAATAATAGAGCTGGTAAAAAGAGAATTGTATGCAATCTAGAAAAAGATGTTTTTAATGAGAAATAGTTAGAAAAATTCTCAAGTTGGGGGGTACAAAGTTTGTAGTAGAGGTATTTCAGATCATAGTACTCAATATGGAGGGTCTACTGACAACCCAAAGCCTAAGAATACTTCTTTTAGAGTACTGAAAGATTGGAAAACTCATCCTGATTTTTTGTATATTATTACTAAGTCTTGGGAGAAATACCTTGAAGGTAATCCTATCTTTGTTTTATGAGTAAAATGAAAAGACTAAAAATTGACTTGAAGGAATGGAACTGGTCAGCATTTGGAGATGTTAATCAGAAGCTGAAGCATATAGAAGATAAAGTAATGAAAGCTACAAAAGCATCAGATAATGATCCTTCAGATACCACATTATTGAATAATCTTGTTACTGCAAGGGGTAAATAATAAGTTTTACTTCAGCAACAAAGAGAGATTGTGCAGCAAAAGTCTAAAGTGAGTTGGTTAAAAGATGGAGCATCTAATTCAAGATACTTTCATATCCAGATGAAACTAATACAAGCTCAATGTATGATAACATGACTTGAAAATGTTGCAGGAATTATTCTAACTGATCAAAAAGAGATTGCAAATGAGTTGGTAAATCATTATGAAGCAAAATTCAAATATCAGGATATTAATATAGATGAGAGTATTTTTACAAGTATTCCTAATGTTATTACAAGAGAAGATAACATCATGATAAATTCCATTCCTTCTGATGAAGAAATTAAAGCTGCAGTCTTTGAATTGAATTCTGAAAGTGCTCCAGGTCCTGATGGTTTTGCAGGATGGTTTTATAGATTCTCATGGGAAGTAATTGTTCTTGAATTCACAAAGGCAGTTCAGTTTTGTTGGAGCAAATGTTTCATTCCAAATGGATTAAATGCTAACTTCTTCAAATTACTCCCAAAAGTGAATAATGCAAAAACAAAAAAAAAACTAAGCAATTCAGACCAATTGGACTTGTGAACTTCAGTTTCAAAGTTTTTACCAAAATTTGGGCTACAAGGTTGGAGAAGGTAATAAATAACATAGTGTCCCCTCAGCAATAAGCTTTTATAAAAGGAAGAACAATTCAAGAACAAGTTGCTATTGCCTCTGAGATGATAAATAAAATTGAAACAAAGAGGAGATGTGGAAATTTTGGTTTAAAGCTTGATATAACTCAAGCATATGATTCCCTTAGCTGGAAATTCTTATATCATGCTTTACACAGTTTTGGTTTATCAGATGAAGGATTGCACTGGCTGCAAGTATTGTTATAATCTGCAAGAGTGTCAGTGTTAGTCAATGGAGGGCCTGAAGGTTACTTTACAGTTGGTAGAGGCTTAAGACAGGGTGACCCACTGTCACCCTTGCTCTTTGTCATAGCTGAAGATTTTCTTAGCAGAAATATTACAAAAATGATTCAAGATGGCATCCTGAAAGCTATGGTGAACAGAGGAGGTGTGCAACCATCACACATTTTCTTTGATGATGACATCTTCTTATTTGGTAATGGTGAAAAAAGGAATCTTAGAAAGATAATGAATCTTCTTAATAAGTATCAAGATGCATCAGGACAACAAGTTAATCTGGAGAAAAGTAAGTGCTTCATGGGTGATGCTTGCCAAAATAGAAGAGTGCAAATTTTTAAAGAATGTAATGTTGTTTTGGCTGATTTTCCAGACAAGTATTTGGGGGTAATGTTGGTGCAAGGCAGTGTGAAAACTCAACATATATGGAATGTGGTAGATATGATGCAAGAAAGATTGGCTGGTTGGAAAGGTAAGGTGCTATCTTTTCAAGAAAGACTCATTCTGGTTAAATTTGTTCTGAGTAGCTTTCCAATATATTCAATGTCAGTGTACAAGTGGCCTAAGAGGGTAATAAGGGAGTGTGAAAGAATAATTAGAAATTTTTTTATGGTCAGGAGACCCTGCAACTAGAAAAATGGTAACCCTGGAATGGAATAAGACTTGTTCTCCAATAAGTGAAGGTGGTCTTGGTTTGAGAAGACTTGAGATCATCAATAAATATCTTTTAATGAGGCTACTTTGGAGAATTCAAAATGGTAATGATGATTGGTCAAAAAAAATTCAAGCTAAGTACAAAAATAAAAATGGTGAATGGATTACTTATTATAAGAAGTCATCAATTCAGCCAGGAATAAAGTGGATAATAGGTGAAGTGGAGGAAAACACTAGATGGATTATTGGTGATGGAAGTAATATATCTGCTTGGAAAGATAAATGGGTGATAGAGAAAACACTGCAAGAATTGTACCCTAAAAATGCTTATATGCTGCAGTTTCCAGATATGAAAGTGTCATACTTTATACTTGATGGTGAATGGATTGTGCTAACTGAGCTCATGGAAATGATTAATATAAATAATTTACCAGCAGTGGGTGGAGGTGGAGACAAGAGAATATGGACTGGAACTATCACAGGTCAATTTACAATAGCTTCAGCAGTGGAAGTCATGAGACAAAAATTTCCTCCTCTTCATTGGACAAAAAAGGTATGGCACAAATCTATTCATCCTAGTATTTCTAGTAATATTTGGAAACTAGGTAGAAATATTTGTGTAACTGATGATAATATGAAGAAGAGAAAATTCCATATGGTATCAAGATGCATATTCTGCAGGAAAAAGGAGGAAACAAGAGACCATATGATGTTTCAAAAAAAAAAAAAAAAAACCATATGCTTTGGTATTGCAATTACAGTGATATCATTTGGAGCTGTCTTGGTGGAATTTTTAACTTTAAAAATCCAAGATATTTTGAGGATAAATTTCAGCTGGCAAAAAACAAGAGTCCAACTATCAAAGAGATATGGATGTTGAGTGCATTTGTCACTATGAAGGAACTCTGGTTCTTGAGAAATGATTGCACTTATGGTGAAGGGAAATGTGATATCAATGTCACTAAGAAGAGGATAATGAAAGTCATATATTATTGTGATATTAGAATGAAAGAACATATGTGGAATAGTCAATATGATCTGCAAGTACTCAAAATGTTTGGACTGAAGACCAGAAGGGTGAAGAGCTTGATAATCAAAGAAGTTTATTTCCAACTACCAAGTCAGGGTAAATTATTACTATGATGTGATGGTGCCTCTAGAGGAAACCCAGGTATGGCTGGTTATGGGATAGTTGGGAGAACTCATACAGGGGAATTTTTGGTTGCAATTTCAGGAGGAATAGGCATATCTACTAATTTTTATGCATAGGTCTTTTCTATACTAATTGCAGGGGAATGGGCAGTACATAATGGATTTCAAGAACTTGTCTTCAGAACAGATTCTCAAGCAGTTAAGAATGCCTTCCACAGTAAGAGACTTCCTTGGTTTGCAATAACAAGATGGGAAAGGATATGTGCTGAAGTGGTATCCTGGAGCTTCACTCACAGTTACAGAGAAGTTAACTTCTCTGCTGACAACATGGCAAAAAGGGGAGATGCTCTTGGTAGGGGAGAAAAAAGAGTATATGATATTAAACCATCATTCTTGGGATGTCTGGAAAGCCCAGACCAAATTTACTTTAGATTTTGTTAAAAAGCCATATAATGGGATTCTTTTTGATTTCTTTTGCTTTTACATTTCTTGAGTTGTAATTCTTTTGAACTTCTTTGTCATTAATAAAATTTTATTGTTAAGAAAAAAAAAGTTAGTCCCCTAGTCTTTAGGAGAGTTTAGTGTCATTGTAACGTGGGCTGTAGTGCCTATTCTTTAGGATATCAGTTGAGTTTGTAAAGCCTATATAAAGGCAATTCTTGTAATCAGTAAATGTGTAGGATGAATACAATGTAGTTATTCAAAGATTTTCATTGTTGGATCCTCTCTGCTCTCTCTCTATGCCAAATCCTACAAAACTTTGATTTTGTAATAGTTTGCTCTTCATGATTATGTGTTTGATCAAGAAATACTGGGGAGAAGTAGTGCATTCTTAATGCAGTCACTTACATGGAATTAGATTTAAATTTATAGATTGTCTAATTGGTGTGGGTCATATTGGATATTGACGTGGTTTGACCATCATCATATCTAGAATGAAAGAACAAGTAGACATTATTGGAACCTTGGTGGAACAATCAAGAAAAATTGTTAACTCAGTAAAACTACCGTATAAGGATTTGCATGTATGCTAGTAGTGGAAAATCAGTGGCGAACACGCTGAGGTTCATTAACCTTGTTTCATGATAATTAGTAACTAGGAGTAATAGTCGTGAAATATGGGGATTCGAAATTCCGTTTTAATGCTGTCAAAAATGCGGGGATTGGAGAATCCACCCACAGATCAAAGGAATAGCTTGGATACTAGTAGTGGAATCTACATTTCTCATTAATCAGTGTATTGTGAGAATTGAAAATCTCATTTGGCACCTATTTTTCTTAAGCAAAAACAAAATTATTTACTGATGTATATTATTGATGAATTAAAAAATCAGTGAACCACAGGATTGTGGGGGTCGTTGCCATATAACAAGGGAGTTATAATGACAAATTTATCGAAATCATGGGTGTTAAAAGAAGATGCTTATGGTACGTTCCTTCTATAAGTAAATTGCTCTCAAATGTGCGCATCTAAAAGAAATTGTGTATATGAATTGTATCAAGTTGGCAAATGATACAATTAAAGAGAGAGCTTGTAATTGCATTATCGAGGGGAATGGGATTAATGCCTACATTTAATGAATCGTATTAAGGGAATCCCAACCAAGTTGACTGGAGATCCCAAAATCTAGGTTCAACGGGACAACAAAAATTAAGAACGATTCACCTGAAACATTGGGGAACATAACTCAAGATATATTTCAACCTATTTATATGATGAAATAGTGCAGACTGTCGCGTAGTTAAGGATAAGCATTGCTTTTAATGATTCATAAGATTTGGAAATTCCAAATAGGGTATGGTAGGATACTCTTAAATAGGAAATCACCTATATGAAGTGAGAAGTGTGGCCGCTTCCGTGAGAACCTTTGATTGGCTATGTTCATCTAAAGTCGCTTCATGAATTCTGGGAATTGTTCAGGGACGAAATGAACACAACTATGAGAACCAACTTGGTGAGGAAATAAATTGTGTGATAGTTATTGTCTTGGTTTACATTAAAAAAACTAATAGTTCAAAGCCTCTGGCACACTGACCCAGTAGTAAGCCCGATAGCTATTCACTAAGGAAGGTTCAAGGCGAAAGCTACCTATACCCATGCAATTTATTTCCATTTGAACTCTCTTTAGTGTCTGTCTGCATTTTCATTTGCATAGTTAGTCGATGAATTTTCATTCATGTGGGGGATTGTTGGAAAATTGAATTCAATTTTCGTATATGAATGGAAAAATCATTTGGCTAGTACCTTGTTGGATTTGGGAGTTGGGTTGTATCAGTAGGCTTAATACTAAATTGGCATATTAGTTAGATTAAGTTAGTTTCAATTTGGAAACCAACAGAAACCTAAAAAGAGACGCAACCCCTAGGAATTCAAGTTGGAATTCGAAAAACACAACCCTTGAGATATCTTGAAGCATCATGATTCCTCATTGAAGAGGTACTTGAAGCATCAAAAGGTACCAGTAATTTCTATAAATACCCTGCACGCACTTAGAAAAGATCAATCAATTAGAAACCTAATTATCATCCTAATGCATTCTAAAATCATCAATTTAGTTCGTGTTAAAGAGAGAGTTCATCACTTTAAGTTTGGTTTGTCGTTTCTCGAAGTTTGGAGTGCTACTACATCGAGAAGATAGTCATTGTATCCTGGGAGACAAACATCGATAGTACGTAAGCACCAGTGCGGGGTGAATCTGTCTTAAGGCTAGAGGATATATCCTTGCCTAGACTTTGGTTTCGTTTAATTGAGTTTGCATTTCTCTTCTTCCCTGTTTGTTTAATTGCTGTTTATACACAAGATTGCCAACAGTTATTCTGCCAGACAGTTCTCCTCATTGAAAAATCTTGTGCGATGTCTGATTTACTTTACTTTCACGTTATATTATTTATCTTTATAATCAAAGTAAATACACATGTATCTTAATCCACTTTTTATGACCTCATAGTTAGTTTGGTCTCAAACTTTAACTGTATACCAAGTTACATCTTGTTAAAGTAATTCTTAGGCCATTATTATTTTGGTCAAATTACACAACGTATGTCTGTACAAGTTGATATCCAAAAGATTGTGGTGTATTTGGTACCCTTGTAACTTGATAAAATTGTGCTTTGTACCGAATATGCAGTGATTCCTTTGTATTCGGTCTCGAACTCTATATATACCAAGTCACATCCATTATTGTTTTGGTAAATTACACAAGTTGTCTCTGTATAGGTTGATATCGAAAAGATTATGGTGTATTCGGTAATCAACACTCTTATCATTTCAAAAACTTGTGTTTTGTACCAGTTATGCAGTGATTTTTTTTTTGTATTCGGCTCCCAATATACAATTATGTATACCGTGCTTTCATTTTTTTTATTTTTCCTTGCCTTTATTTTTTTTGTATGTATCTCTATTGTTTTCTATTTTTAAATCTGAATGAAAAAACAAAGAACTGATATCCTTCGTACCTTTAGTCGGTAATTATTGCGTAAATGATAAGTTTATTCTTTTTAATTTAAACTACAATAAAATTTCCAAAAGTCGGGTTCTTATCTTACGTGGTAGCTTTATCCAATGGCTCGTTAACATACATGCACATACACAAGTATGAAGCAAAACTTACCCATACACTAGTCAATATAGATATACACGGATACAAATACAATGTATATCAATACCATTGTCACATGACAAACAATAAAATATGATAACAAACATATATGTACAGCAATAAAGGCATTCACAAGAATCAGAAATGACGAGTGTACCGAATACAAAGCAAAAAAACTTGTGCTTTCTACGTACAATGTAGAATTAATTACCACGGAAATACACTGGGTATAATATCACTTTACAAGCATGTAATTTTTTTGAAATTGTGCCAAAATAGCATATCATACCTAGATGACCACAAATCTTATACTCCCCCGTCCAAGTTTATTCGCTTAAATTGAGTTTTTTTAGTAAATTTGTATCAAAAATTTTCTATATTTCCTACTAAAATTTTCTAATTATCAAGAAAGAAACAAAAACTAGGATGTCAAAATTTGTATATGAAACAAGTAATTTGGAAGATTGATGGTGTATGTGGAAGTAATTTGAATTTCTTTCAAGTTTTTGCAAAATCCAATTTAGGCAAGTAAACTTGGACGGAGAGAGTATATTTCTATTTAACACTGCAACCAATGTCTAGAAACCAAATTCACATATTTGGCTAATTAAAGATCAAGTTTTTTTTTTGAATGCGCGATTGGGATACTTATATTAATTGGGGATATAGGAAAAAGACAAAAACGAGATTTAAATAGTAAATTAAGGTCACCCCATATCCATGTATTTTAACTAATTCCTAATCTACCCCTCATTAATCAGGTTTACTGGTTAATAATAATTAGTTATGTTAATTGATTAGTTTGAAAATGATTTATAGAAATCTTTATCATTTTGGAGAGATTAGAAGTATGAATGTTGGGTTCGAAATTTTTGGTTGAGATGAGTGACCAGAGAGATGTCTCTGAGTCTTCACGTTAGCAACAAATATATCTTTTATGTTGAATCTTCTACGGATGTAACTTTGGATTCACCATGGATGCACCTGAAAAACATCCTACCGGCATTGATATAACTATGAATACCATGCTGGAACAACCTAAACCGGCATGATATTCATAGTTATATCAATGCCGGCAGGATGTTTTTCAGGTACTAGGGAATATTCAACCAACATAGTGTGTCGGCGTTGTTGTCGGTCGTCCATCCATGCCGGCATTTGTTGGAAATTTTCATAAATATTTGCCGCTATCCGGGGGGACGTAGCCCGTCCCGGCTGTGTTCAACCTATACAGTTTTGAAATTCAAAACCTATATTGTTTTGAAATTTTTTCTGGTTTTGAAAAGTCCACTGTCAGCACAGTCAGTTAATTCTCGAGCATGCTGGTACTACTAACGGCATAGTATGTTGCTTAAATTTCTTTGCCTGCACATGATGTAAAGTATCCAGAAAATTGAGTTTTTTTTACTTGACTACCGGCATTGGTAGATTTCTATCGAGCATGCCGGCATTTAGTGACGGCGTGGTCTTCATCAATTCCGACATGGTCTACATCACTTCCGGCGATGTAAAAAATAAAAAACCGAGATGGTCTTCATCACTACCGGCATGGTCTTCATCACTTCAGACATGGTCTTCATCACTTCTAGCATGTATTCATCACTTCCGGCATGGTCTTCATCACTTCCGAATGTAAAAAAAAAAAAAATCATTTTCAAAGTGAGGAGCCGGCAGAGAAGGAGAAGAGGATTTGAAAGGGAGTGGGGAATATTTAGGTTTCAAAGCCATAACCCTAAAAGAGATTAATAAGAAGTGGAGATGGAAATTAGGGATATGATTTTGTTTTTTGATTTTTATTTTGAGGGAAGGGTATTTTAGTATCTCCTCCAAAAAAAAAACACCCCTTAGCAGACACTATTGGTTGGGAGAAATAATTATATCCCTCAAGTAATTCCCCAATCGCGCTTTTTTTTTTTTTTTTTTTTTGTCTGCATGATATCATAGTTTATGGAAATCAAATTGTACATTTATAACATAGCTAGTCTGCCGGTAAACAGCTTATATGCGTTGTGCTTCGTACAACTATAAACAAACCAAAGTTATGTACCAAAGCTTTATTTGTAATTACAGTAAAACCTCCATATATTAATACATTTGGGGATTCAAAAATTTATTAATATATGGAGGTTATTAATATAGGGAGGTATACCTAGATAACGTAAAAAGTTTCTAGTTCAATGTATGTAACTAGTATTAGATAAATGTACATATATAATTATAGTTCTAATGCACAAGTACATGTATGCGTGTAGGAACTTGTGGTAACAACGAAAAAAATTATATCTTTTTCTTAAACAACTATAAGTATGTATTTTATTTCATGATAAACTTTAATGTAACAAGCTCTATATGTCTCTAATATAGTGTTCATTATTAATATATAGAGGTAAATTCCTTAAGACGGGACTGAAAAAAGACATTAATATTAAAATGTGGAGGTTATTACTATTTATAACTGGCCCAAGTTTGGACCATGATTTTTTATTAATATATGGAGGTTATTAATATATAGAGTATCAATATGTGGAGGTTTTACTGTATTATTAAACACTGATGATAGTTTTTATTTTTTTTAACAATGATACAAAATGAGGCATATAAGCTTCATCGAATATAAGATATGCGATGTCAAATAATAGTAAAAAGGGAAAAAAATAGAGGAAATACTAAGGGCAACTGCAGTGGTGCGATCATAACCAAAGACCAAAGACTAAAAAAAAGACCAAAATTTGGGTTTAGTCCGTGTTGTGAAGCTACGGTAAAAGACTAAATTTGGTGGAGCGTACATTATAAGTTCGCGCGATGGTGGAGCGCACATTATAAGTTCGCTCGATGGAGCCGAGATCTTGTTCATGTAATAAAGAAAAGAAAAAAAATGGGGCGGAGGTATAAAGCACGCCCCACACTAAAGAAAAAAAGAAGGGGCGGAGACTATATTCACGCCTGGTGCGCGGCGGAGACTATATGCGCGCCTGGTGTGGGGCGTGAAGTTAATGTACGCCTGGTGTGGGGCGTACATTATACATTCGCTCGACTATATTTGGTTTTAGTCTTGGTCCCAGACCAAATATAGTTCGGGATTTAGTCTTGGTCCGGATTTTAATCGATAGTCTGTCCCACTGTGTCTCGTTTTTTGACCAAATATTTGGTTATACTCGCCCACTGTGGTTGCTCTAACACGATTAGGATAAGTACCCTGGGTAAAAACTAAGTATGTACTTGATATGAATTGAGTTTACACAAGTTTTTAAGCTAAAAGATATAGTACGGGAGAACCGAGTTTGTAACTGTTTTGGAGAAAAATAAAAGAAGCGGTAAGTAAGAGAAAAATAAAATTATACTCCCTCTGTCCACCAAAGATGCCATATTTCAAGTTTGCACAATTTTTAAGGAAGGGAGAAGAAAGTGATATTTTTAATTATTTTTTCCAACTATATCCTTATGGATAACAAATAGTAAAATTTAGAAATGATATATCTCTCAATTATGCCACGGATATTTGTCAATTTTATACCATTAGAAATCATTTTAAAACACCTACATACCGAATTAAAACATGACTACCGAATTATACATAATTCTTATATTAAGATTCCATAACAATAATTCATTAAAAGGGTAATTTTAGAGATGTGACATTATTTAGTTATAAGGTTCAACTTTGGAGGGGGAAAATATAAAATGAAAAGGTCATCTTTAGTGGGACGGATGTATTATATTTTAGCAGGTAAGATCTACCCTTAGGGAAGCCAACGTCAACAAGTTTTTTAAAAGATGTTAACCTGGTGCGAGAATTAAAAAAACCACTCTGGACCAACCATAAACAAAGGTTTCAATAACAAATCAAAAATAAATAAATCATAACCACGCTTTTCTGAACTATTACAAATATCCATGGACATAATTTGATTTCGCCAATCTGGAGGTGTGTATTTTACAAGTGTTTGAAAAACTTCTTTTTAATGTTAGAAGACTTACAAAAAATCCTACAAGATATTCCTGAAAAAGGGAAATATAGTATCAGTACATGAGATTTTGCTCTAAAATCCACTTCAACCCTTTCAATGGTTTCTCGATAGTGGATGTAGTCGACATATAATAGGTGACCCTTCATGGTTTGTGAACGCAAACAACTTTAAGGGAGGACTTGTAACCTTTGGAAACGAGATTTGTTGTTACATTAGCAAAAATGGATCGATCAAACATTATGGAATATCTGAAATTTATGATGTTGTTTACGTCAAAGGTATGACTGCTAATCTTCTTTTTGTTAGCCAAATTTGCAACAAAGGGCATAAGGTTGTATTCAATGCTAAAGGATGTGATATTGAAGACAAGTCTGGAAAGGTAATATTTCATGGCATTCATGGCTAAAATAATTGTTATATTTTAAATATTCAATTAATCTATATTGTAACTTGACCAAGGTGGAATATACACATATTTATGAGCGCTTTGGTCACGTCAATTATCGCTTGCTTGGCAAGATCATTAACAAATAACTTGTCAGGAGAGTACCCAAAATCAATGATAAGGTCGATGGTGTTTGTGGTGCTTGTCAAAAGGATAAACAAGTTATAATTCCACATAAGTCATCACAAAACATTGCCATCAAACTTGATTTAATTCATATGGATCTCTTTGGTCCATTTCAACAACCTATTATTAGAGGAAGAAATATGCTTTGATAATGGTTGATGATTACACCAGATTCACCTGGGTGGCGTTTCTAGCTCATAACAAAGATACCCTAAGTGAATTTAAGATTATTGTGAGTAGAATCCAAAATGAACAAGGTCGCAAACTAAAGAAAATAAGGACTGGTCGTGGAACAGAATTCAAAGATGCTAAGATAGTTGAGTTCTGTGACATACTGGGTACAATTCAACAATACTCACCACCTATAACTCCACAGGCTAATGGAGTTGCAGAAAGAAATAACATGTATATCCAATAAATGACCATGGTAATGCTCCATAAAAAAACTTACCTTTAAAGTTTTTAGGAGAAGGTTGCAGCATGTTACCTAATGAATAGGGTATTGTTGATGGTGGATTTTCATTTAAGGCTAAAATTGTAAAAGCCAAAATTATGCGCTGATCTTGCAAAAGATAAAGCCATTAATAAGTGATGAATACTTCTTCACTTTACTAATTCACCTAGAATGGAGCATGTGGCAACAATCCCAGTATTCTGTGAATTAAATACACGAAATTCATCCAGGTTGGAGCATGTGGAAATAATCCCATACACCCTGTGAATTTACATCATTATTAATTAATGCATGACCAGCCTTGTATTTCCTGTACTCATTATCGTTGCGGCATGACGACTGACTGTTGTTCTCGGCAGAGCAACACAAACCTCCAAGCATTAATAATGAAGCATGTACGAAATACCCGTACATGCTGTAACTCTCGGTGTGTTATACTAGCCCGATTGAGCATATATCTCTCGGTGTGTTATACTAGCCCGATTGAGCATATTTGAATCTAGACTGTCCATATCAGTCTCAAAAACGATCACGACCATCCAACTTCACCAGCATGATCGGATGACTTAGATTGAATCCATGAACCCAAGCACGTATTGGAATATTCACTACCGACCCAACATGGGCCCCGCATGGTCGAACTCCCCAAAAGGGTGGCATAACTTTCCAAACCTGCCAAGCCAAAGCAGTATGGATGGAAAACCCTAAATTAGGGTTTGCGGCACATTACGTGTGTCGCAAAATAGTCTCAACCATCCATCTTCGCAGGCATAGATGGAGGGTGTAGATGTAGATTCAAAAGTCCTAGAGCATGTCAACACGCTTACTGTAAGCCAGCCTACACACATGACCCATTGGTCAAGACCAACCATGGATGGTCGTTCCAGATCGTGCGCCCAAATGGGGCATGCTGCACGGCCGGCAAAACCCTAATTAGGGTTTTCATTGATCGCAAACGTCTGTTTTCTCCTGATCGAATGGAGGGTTTAGGAGTCGACTGAGCAGGTCTAGTGAGCATCAACATGATCACCGTGGACCTATCTATCTCCGAACCCGATCGGCCAAGGTATACCATGCCTGATCGTTCCAATTTGCACGCCCAAACTAGCGTGGTCACACCTCCCAATAACGAACTGATATCGACCACTCAACTTCGCCGGACAAATTGAGTGGCTTAGATCACGTTTCCATGGGACAGTATGGTATAGGCGTGAACATCATCCTACCGCCTATACGCCGAACTAATCGGCAGAGACTGACCAAGCTTGGTCGTCTTGAAACACGTGCCCGAAGTTGGCATGACGCACGATATTTGCCGCACCAAACTTCTGTCGTAAATCAATCCTGACCGCTCCTCTTTGCCGGAAAAATTAAGCGGTCCAGATCACACTTTCACGGGACAATGAGGTATGGGCATGTATACCGACATGCCGTCTACACACATGCCCGATCGGCCATGCCAAAACCGTGTCCCAAGCTTGGATTCGACCAAGCTGAAAAATGGTGCTTGTGCACCTCTTCTAAAACCCTAATTTCACTAACGGTCGCATATGAGTGTCTTAAAGATCATCTTGTTCGTCCAACTTCACCGGCTTGGTTATACATCCCTGGTCAAGAGTTAATTGGTTAGTGAGGCGTCATGGTGATCACCACCCGTCACCCTACCATACCATGTGTTCAGCCAAGGGAGGACTTGCTTGCGCAACCTCCAAACCATCACATGAAGTAGGATGTACATGAGGCTATTTTGAGACGCTCAAACAACGATGCTTCATACATGCTGAATATACTCGATGCAGTACATGCATATAATATACACGATACTTCACAAGTATCGACCTCCTAAAATAACTTAGTTATTTAATCTAGCATTACATGCTACTTTCTGTGGGTCCCACAATCCACACACTCGAGACATCAATCATGTCACAAACTGGGGGATACATACTGGGGTATTAGTCTGGCGGTTTACAGTGTGCAGCGCACAACGCGCCATCACAAGAACGTGTCAGGAAGTCATGTACGGTTAGTGATGATGGGAGAAGTGGGAAAGACTGATCGTGTAACACTAACACACGCAACTCCACTACTCCATCACTCCACTTTCTTCACTTCCCACGAGAGACGTGGGTTAATCTCAAAGACTTGTATAAATAGGTTCTCCTCCCTATTTTCCAAATAGGAACAGGAACAAGACAAGACAACAGAGGCAAGTGTTGATACAATCGTATTCAAAAAACGGAACTGATATCTTACATCTTGCAAGCCAGTTCAGCTTTCTGATACAAGTTATACATAACCAACACCTTCCTCGCTTCCATCCCTAAGATCAACCCCATCTCCTTCACTTTGTGACCGAAACAAGTCTGGAACGGCCATTTCTTGGTTTAGGACGAATTTGCACAGATTGATTTCTCGAATCTACAAGCACTCCCGTGCAGTGCATTTGTTTAAGGTTTAGACTCATTTCTCATCCACACACCCCAAATTACCAAAACCGGCAGAAATAGTTTTCACCCATAAACAAGAACTTATATAGACAATCCTTATACAATCTATACGTTTGGTTACGAAACTGTATTTAAGATTATTTTAACAAGGTAAACCTAGTATTTACCCGAACTGTTCACGAACCAAATTCCAACAAGAACAAGACTTATAATTTATATTTCAAGATGTATACGAATTCAACAAGAACGAGTCTTGTAGATTCTTTATGGTTGAGTTAATACTTTCTAGGTTTAAATGCGTAAAACCTATGATATTTCAATTATAATGATAAAAATATATAATGCGGAAAAGAAATAACACATACACTAGCGATTTTTGTTAACGAGAAAAACTACAATATTGTAGGAAAAAACTTGGGACCTATTCCATATCGAACATATATTGATTTAAGATGTTACACCAATTACCTATTACCGAATTTCGGAATAGATGTAATATCTCTGCGTCAGTTGTATTCGTTCACCTGTAGGACTCCTAGCAGAATACAAATTCTCTTTAGGATTTTCTCTTGTAAATAATCTAGCCGAACGATAATTCTCTTTAGAAGATCCTCTTTAAAATCTTCATGCATAACGTAATTCTCTTTAGAAGACGACTCTCAACAATTAGGGTTTACGGTTCCGTAACTTAATTTGATTCTTCCTCACAAGATCATGTAGAAATAACCTAAAGATATCTTGATCTATCAAATCTAGATTTTATGAAAAATACCTAGAAATAGGTTCCGTAACTATCAACGAAGATTGATTACATGTGCTTTACGATCCCCAAGTAAAGTCTTTTGGAATCTCAATCTTGTTCGTGAAGAAAAAACATATGGAAAATAAACTTATGCAATACACACACAAAATTTTCCCAGGTATGTTTTGTAATACATGAAACCTCGATCAAGGCTAGGTTTCTTGGAAGCAAAGCTCTTTTGTCTACAAGCACTCCCGCGCAGTGCATTTGTTTAAGGTTTAGACTCATTTCTCATCCACACACCCCAAATTACCAAAACCGGCAGAAATAGTTTTCACCCATAAACATGTATACTTGGGGTCATGTACCCTGAATACGCCATATGAGTAATGGTATGGTAAAAAAAACCTAACTTAAGTTATCTCTGCATGTTTGGAAGCAAATGCTAAATCCTCAAGGATAAAAAAATGATTCTAAAAGTGAGGGAATATTCATAGGATATGTATTAGATAATCGCGAGTTCAGAGTACACAATCTCTGAACTAATGTCATGATGGAATCAACAAATGTTATTGTTGATGACTTAATAAATTTTTAGATTAAACATTTATATTTTTAATCTTGGTGTGACTAGTGACGAGGAGAAAATTTCTGACAAGGGTGTTCCAATGAATGAACCACCGCTCGACCAAAGTGGATTCAAAAGGATCATACCAACAATATCGTTGGGGGAACGTAATACACTGCTAAAACGCGAGGTGATCAGCTTCAAAATATATGCAACTTTGCATGCTACCTATGCAAGTTGAGCCCAAAAATATTGATGAAGCTCTGAATGACCCTGCATGGGTTAATGCTATGCATGATGAGTTAAATCAATTCAAGATACAAGTTGTTTGGAACCTTATCATATGCCCTACCAATATATGTATTATAGGTACCAAATAGATATTCAAGAACAAGTCAGATGAATTCAGAATGGTGGTTCAGAATAAAGCAAGACTTATCGCTCAAGGATATTCTCAGATTGAAGGGATTGATTTGATAAAACCTTCACATGTATTACACGCCTTGAGTCCATATGTTTGCTATTAGCTCATGCTTGTTTTCTCAATATTAAGTTATATCAAACAGATATGAGATCTGTATTCTTAAATGAGTGTCTAGAGGAAGAGGTTTATATTTGTCAACCTAAAGGATTTGAAAGTCCATAAAATCTCGATCACGTATTTAAGCTCAATAAGGTATTATATGGATTAAAACAAACACCTCGAGCCTGGTATGAAAAGCCAACAACTTATCTTCTTATAAAATGTTTCTCAAGAGGTGGAGCTTATAAAATGTTGTTTACTAAATGAAATCGCAACAATGTCTTGATTGATCGAATCTATATTGATGATATTATCTATGGATCAACATCCAAGAAACTTGATGAGGAATCTCAAACCTCTTTAGGTGAAGAGTTTGAAATGAACAATGTTGAGGAATTAAGGTTCTTTGGGTCTACAAATTCAACAAAATAAGGATGGAATTTTCATATCTTAAGAGCAACCAAGGATCTTTCAAACAAATTGAACTTGAATAATCCACTTCGAAGCTCACTCCCATGTCCACAACTGGAAAACTACAAAGAGATGCAAAAAGGTGTCAAAGTGGATCCAAAACTCTATAAGTCCATTATTGGTATCCTCTTGTTTTTAACAACTACAGGACCTGACATTGCTTTCAGTGTAGGTTTTTGTGAAATATTTCAAGCAGATCCCAAGGAATCTCATCTCGCAACTGTAAAAAAGATCATTTGATATGTTAAAATACTATTGGGTTTGGTCTTTATTACACCTTTGATATTAACACTTAGCTTACTGCTTATTCTGATGCATACTGGGAAGAATATGTAAAAGACATGAAGAGTACATCATGAGGATTTTTTTTGTGGGACTAAATATTGTCGCTTGGCATAGAAAGAAACAAAATTCACAATCCTTATCAACATGCAAAGCTTAATACATTGCATAAGGTTCGTGTTGTACTCAACTCTTATAGATGAAAGAAATGCTTATTTATTTATTATAGAATAGACACTGGAACTATGAAGACTTTTGTGGTAACTCAAATGCGATTTTAAGTATCACTTTATCAGAGATCTGTCTGAGAATAGTGTTATCAAAACTGATTTAGTGCCTTATGAACAATAATTGGCTGATATTATCACAAAGCCTCTAGATACCTGAACATTCCAGAACTTTCGGCAGGCTATTGGAGTTGGTCTAGTTTATTAATGCAAGCTGTTCTATTTCCCATGATTCATATATTTTAGGAAATAAAGCTTTAGTTCCAGTAAATAAATTGGCGTCGTTCTTATCTTTCTTTACTATTGTGTTCAGCAATATATGGTGGTTCCTTAGTATTTATATGATCCTCGTTTCAGACTTTTTATTATTCAGATGACTAATGAAGTCATAATTGAACCCGTAGTTATGATTGTTATCATATTTGTCCTCTTTGCACCATAATGAAGTCATTATTGACTTGGTGATACCACATCACTATAGCAAGTCCAGAATGTAATGACTTGATGTTAGTATCAATAGTTCTTTTGTTGTTTGTAATGATTTCTCCCTACTTATTTGACTCCTAAGAAAGAGACGAGAATAAGATCCATGGAGATTCTTACATAATAAGCTAAGAAATATATACGCTAAGATTAACCTATCTTATCACCGTATTGATATTTAAACTTAAAAGAAGTAATTGAGCTGAAGTTATAATGCAAAATATCATAAATGTTATAAGGAACATCATTCACCTTAGTCTAACATGAGAACCTTTCTTCATAAGAATCATTTTCTTAAATGAATTTTGAGGATTACAACAATTATCTGCATTGGGTATTGTCTTCGGAGTAACTTACTTTATGATTAATTTCCATCTAGTATCCTTGCTAAAAAAATATTAGTTATGGTGTTAAGATCGGTTAAAAATCATTTTGTTTGAAAAGGTTAATGTGTTGTTCTCTTAAAAATGACATTAAATGGGGAAAGTTCATCTTTTAAACGTGTGTTTAATTGCTATGCAACTATGAATTATAGGAGATGAATGTACCTTTATCTCTCGTTGAATACAAGAGATAAACATATGACTTTTTGGGATCATCTAAATAAAAGTTGGTATGTTATCTTTAGTTTCGATAACTATTTTGTGTAGTTCACTACGATCCCTTGTTTTTCACCTTTGCCACTTTGTTGACAAAGAGGGGAGATTTGTTAAGTAGTACACTAAACATATGACTTTTCGGATTATTATATAAGGGGGGGAGTAAATTACAAGCGTGGGTTTCACCTATTATGCAATAAAGGTTAGTACAGACTAAGGGGAAGAACATATCTCTGTAGTATTGTTTCAAAGTTTTGGTACAATTGGACTTTGAGGTAGGTAAAGATACTATGCACCAAAGTAACAACCACTGAGTAGATTTACTTTGTCATTCAAGGAAGCTCTAAACGAGTATTCTCATAAGTTGTTGTCGCTATGGATCTTCAAGAACAAAGGTGCTCAAATCATCATATGCAAAACCAAAAGAACTTGAAGAACGAAGAATTCAAGCAGATGTTCAAGATTCAAAAAATCAAGCATGATGGATATTAAGATGAAAGGTTAATTTTATTAAATCTACATGTAATTATCATATTGTCTCTAAAATTTACAAAGGGGAGATTGTTAGAGAACTGCTCGGTCGAAATCGCAAGTTTTTGTTATCTCAAGATTGTTTTCAATGTTAGTTGGACAAAACTATATCTTTATTTCTAATATACTTAAGCCAAGTATCGAACTAGGATTAGATCATGGTAGTTGAGTATCAGACATTACTGAATAACCCTCGGAGATTGAGGCCTGAAGAGCAAACTAAGACATCAACGAGAACTTCATAAAAAAAAAGAGGTATGTGAAGACTGAACCATCTTATTTACTCACGCCATTTACCATTCTATGTTATGAGATTATGTCGTATTATTTTAGTAGATTTAATATTGCAAAAAGACATTTCGAGTCAAGCTTGCCTAGATAAATCTCTGGAAATATGTTTCAAGCAATGGATGTTCTTAGATCCTTAACATTCTTGGTTAAGTACAAGCAATTGTCCATAAACTATTTTTGTTTCAAGTTGATCATTTGGAAATTTCCCAAGCTTGTGTATGTCTATTGGGATTGTTTCAAATCTTTTGATAAGAGTTTTCAAAATAATATGATTTCGCGAATAAGACAGGAACACATACCTGGTACGCAGTCCCATACCATGTTGATCTGAGTTTGGGAATGGGGGAGGTATGCATTGATGAGTGCCAAATATTGCATATTCATACACCTTTTCATTGGCACTTAACTCATCTTTCGCGCTTCAAAGTCATATATTATCCCAAATTCTGCATTTTTACCATCTTCAAGAATAAATATTTGTATTAATTAATTTTGTGTTTTTAAGTACTAAATAAAGCTTGGAAGAATTGAGAAGACAAAAGAGAAGAAAGTTGGAAGTGTTGCAACCCGTTCGCGCATTAGTGGCAACCTGTTTACAATACATGGGATTAAACTACCCATAATCCAAAACCCATGATCCAAAACCCAAGACCCAAATCCATTTCCACCTCACCACCATTGGATTCCAAAACATCCACCTCACCCCATTGGATTCCAAAACATCCACCTCACCCCATTGGATTCCAAAACATCCACCTCACCACCATTGGATTCCAAAACATCCACCTCAACCCATTGTATTCCAAAACATCCATCAAGTGAGAAAACATGTTTTGTTGAGTAAATAATTGCCAAAATTCGAATCCAAGTGAGAGAGAATTTTTGTGTATAAATAGAGAGGGTTGTTGTGTTGAAAACTCATCCAAGAATAGCTTGTTCATGTTAGTTTATCAAATTTACGTTTTGTTGTAATGTTCTTCATGTTCTAGTTTCATTTACTAGGGTTTAGATGAAGCCCTAATCTCATTGGTATGTATTCATATCTTGTATCTTGTTCTTGAAAGTTTAGAATTGTTTAAAGACATAATTTAATCCAAGTTTTTCAACATCTTGCTCTCACAATGTATGCCATGTATCCATTGTAGTTAGAATATCTCTATGTTGATTATGCTACAACTCATGCTTAACCAAATATTGATCTTTAGATTAGTTGTGCTTAATTAGACAATTAATGCTTTGGAGAAATACTTTAGTTGTGATTAAATTATCCATTGGAGAAACACCTTAGTTATACGGTAGACTTGAATCTACTATAAGGACAAGAATAATATTACAAGTTGAATGCATATCATAGGTTATTGGTGGATTTGAATACCCTAGTATCCATATTATCATTGTTTACATATCTTGTTATTTGCATTTTTTACTTTTATTATTTCAGTCACTTGAAAATCATATCGTCGTATCGACAAAATCAAACCCCTTTTGGTTACTCTCTGAATCAGGATTTAGAATCAACTTCTACACTCTCCAAGTCTCTGTGGTTCGACCTGTGCTTGCCCTGTGTTGCTTGTCGACACTGTGCACTTGCAGTATACACAATAGTAGGTATCTTTCCGAGCCTACCAAGTTTTTGGCGCCGTTGCCGGGGACTCGGTAGTGGTGTAGTTCATTTTTCATCTCCTGTCACTGTTCATAAATTGTCTCCTGGAACTGTAGCATTTTATCGTAGATAAAACATCGTACCCAAAGTCACTCATTCTTGTAGCATATTCAGGAACACCAAAAAAAAAAAAAAATGCTTTTGCTTTAAAACTTCGAAACCCTAACTACCTCTTTTGAGCTCAACAGGTGCCTGAGTAGCTGTTGTAAAGGCGAAGGAAAGGAAGCGAAAGGAAGCGAAAGAAAGCGGAAGAAGTTTTTATTTTAATAAAAAAAAAAAAAAAGAGAGTTTATTTTATTTATTTTTAGTTTGTATTAGGATTCCTTTACTCTTGTAATTTTCTTTTTCTTTTGCACTTTACTTTGGACTTGGACATTCTATTTTTATTTTTATTTTTAAACCCTACGGAAGGGTATTATTAAATATCAACTGTTTGCAGAGAAGGACGGTGATTACAATATCACCTCGGCCCCTCGGGTTCGTTCATGACATAGGAGTCGTGGCCCGAGTCGACAACAACGGTTCATCCCCCGTCTGGAACGGGAGGTAAGTTTGTCGAAACACTCGCGAATCCCTTGTTAGCGAGTTACTGTATTCCTTCGTTTGCATATATGTTGAGGAATTGAATACGGCTGCTTTATTTTCCTAGTAAAGGGCAAGGACTGGCCATACAAGATAAGGGTTCGGATTTCATCACCGTTCTCTTCTTGCCCGCCTTAGGAAAACGATACATACGCGAACCTAAGCTTTAAAATTTTGAATAGAACAAGACCTATAAGGTAACGAGCTTAGTAGGAAAGTCTTTTGAAAAATATTGGTTACTCTTTAAGCATACTTCGAAGTTCATGACGGTTTCTGTAAATTGAATGCGTGATCGCTGCGCCTTGTAATACGGTGAGGCCTTGGGTATCAAAGCTCTAGCAGCTTCCCTCGCCTCTATTCAATTTACTTAAACTCGGATTGATTCCAGAGGGGTTTGCTCAGATTGTAACGAATTCCCTTTCGAAGGATTAGAAGCTGGTCTAGAAAACAATCTAAGTGGAGCCATCATGCTTTTTGTTTGCTAGAAATCAGTAGGTTTACTGTGGTGGAGTCATCCTTGTTTGTGATTGCATAGAACTTGACTTCTAGGTGAATGGTTAACATTCTTGATGTGCTAGCTAGGCTATGATTGTGTCTTTTAGAGACCATACACGCCGACTAGTTAGAATAAGTCAAGAAGAGTTAATTGAAATACATAGTTCTGAAGCAGACAGTCCAAACCCATCCGAAACAATGGGAGAACCAAGAACCCAGTCCGTAGTCTAAAGGACTACATGTACCCAACGAGGACAACCCAGTCCTCGTGCATTGTCTTACCAGCTATTGATGGACAATTTGAGCTAAAGGCAAGTATCCTCAATATGTTGCCTAAATTTAAAGGGGTTGAAGCTGAAAATCCCTACCACCATGTGAGAGAGTTCGAGGAAATTTGTGGGACTCTTCGGATCAACCAAATGACGGATGAGCACCTCAAAATGAAACTTTTTCCTTTTTCTTTGATAGACAAAGCCAAGACTTGGCTGTGTGCTCAACAGCCACAGTCATTTCATACATGGGATGCTCTTACGAAAGAGTTCTTCAAAAAGTTCTTCCCAAACCATAAGACTACGACAATTCGTCAAAGTCTGAATAGTTTTGTGCAATTAGAGGAGGAAACTTTGGCAAAATATTTAGAGAGATTCAATGAATTATTGCTCCAATGTCCTCACCATGGTTTTGAAAAATGGAGACTTGTGCAAATTTTGTATGAAGGTTTAGATGTCAAGAACCGAACTACGGTTGAGACCATGTGCAATGGTCAATTTATTGAAAAAACTGCTGATGAGTCTTGGGATTTCTTAATCGAAGTCGCTGAAAAGACTCAGCAGTGGGAATCCCCCCGTGAACCAAATAGGATTACCCTTTCATCCAATGTTCATAGAATTGACTCTGACTTCGAAGGAAGTGCAAAGATGGCATCCTTGGCCAGGAGAATAGAAAAGCTAGAGCTAGAAAAGAATGGAAAAACTAATATCCCTACTCTCCGTAGTCAAATTGAAATGGCCACTTGTGCCGCATGCCATAGTTCAGACCATCTAGTGGACACTTGTCCAGACCTCCATGCATTTCAAGAATCTAAAACCGAGGAAGCCAATGTATTGTACCAAAGGCAAGAGAACAACCCATATTCTCAGACCTACAACCCAGGGTGGAGAAATCACCCTAACTTTTCATGGTCTAAGGGGCATGTGCAAGGGGGAACATCAAATAATAACCAAGGATACCCTTATCCTAGAAACCCCCAAGTGCAACCACATTCTCAGTACCCTGCAGAGAAAAAAAGCCTAGCTTCGAAGAAAGTTTCGGTTTGTTGACCCAAAATTTGGTACAACTTCAAAAGACCACAGACCAACGTTTTTCAAGTCTAGAACTTAAAATGGGTCAAATTTGTGAAGCATTGAATGAAAGAGACAAAGGCAAACTTCCTAGTCAACCCCAACAAAATCCAAAAACTGTATATCAGGCAGAAAATTCAACTCGAAATGAGGCCTCCAATAATCAAGTAAATGCTGTCACCACTCTTCGTAGTGGTAAAGTTGTTGAAAACAATGTAGGTGTACCACAGTCGAGTGAGTCTACATCAGACTCACCAGTGCATAAAATACCACAGAAAACACCTATTGTTGAAAACAAATCTGAGCAACATAAGAATTACCATAATTCTAATGTCTCTACACCATCTCATGTACCTGTTGCTCCATTCCCACAAAGATTGGTGCAACAAAAAGAGAGTACACAGTACAACGAGATTTTAGAAATGTTCAAACGAGTTAACATCAACATCCCATTTCTTGATGCAATCAAGCAAGTCCCTGCTTATGCTAAATTCATTAAGGATCTATGCACACAAAAGCGAAAGCTTCATGTGCATAAGCGTGCTTTTCTCACTGAGCAAGTGAGTGCAATCATTCAAAGCAACACACCACCTAAGTTTAAAGACCCAGGTAGTCCAACTCTCACATGCAAAATAGGTGACCATACGGTTAAGAAGGCGTTGCTAGACTTAGGGGCAAGTGTGAATTTACTGCCATATTCAATATATGTGCAGTTAGGTCTTGGAGAGTTGAAGGCAACACCTATAACTCTGCAATTGGCGGACAGATCCGTCAAAGTGCCACGTGGTGTGGTAGAAGATGTTTTGATTAAGGTTGATAAATTTTACTTTCCTGTGGACTTCATCGTTTTAGATACTCAACTTTGTGCAAAACCCCGATAGTCACATTCTGTCATTTTGGGACGTCCTTTCTTAGCGACGTCCAATGCAATCATTAACTGCCGTAATGGAGTGCTGAAGTTGTCATTTGGTAATATGACTGTGGAGTTGAATGTTTTCAATGCTAGCCAACAACATTTAGATCTTGATGATGATAATGATGTGCATGAAATTAACATGATTGACAGTTTGATTCAGGAGTCGCTACCTAGTAGCATGTCTGTTGACCCTTTGGATGCTTGTTTGAATAATTTCAACCTAGATCTGTTTGATGATGAATACATAAGTGAAGTGAATACTTTGATTGAATCCACACCCCTCATGGACACGTCTAAGTGGAAAGCTAGAGTGGAACCACTTCCACTCTTGGAATCCAAGTCTGTTCCATCTCTTGTTGAGCCACCAAAGCTCGAAATGAAACCATTGCCTGATACTCTTAAATATGTTTTTTTGGGACCTTCTAATACTTTGCCTGTAATCATTTCATCTGCCTTAGATACAAAACAGGAAAGAAAACTTTTAGAAGTGCTTAAGGAGCATAAAGAAGCATTAGGATGGACCATCTCGGACCTTAAAGGCATAAGCCCCACTGATTGCATGCACCATATAAACCTTGAGGACAATGCCAAACCATCTAGGGAGATGCAAAGGCGTCTCAATCCTAACATGAAAGAGGTTGTTAAGAGTGAGATCATAAAGCTTCTTGATGCGGGTATCATATACCCAGTTCCTGATAGCAAGTGGGTCAGTCCCATTCAAGTGGTACCCAAGAAGTCTGGCATTACTGTAGTTCAAAATGAGAAGAATGAGCTTGTCCCCACCCGTGTAACTACAGGGTGGCGAGTTTGTATTGACTATAGGAAATTGAACACAGTAACTAAGAAAGACCATTTTCCGCTGCCCTTCATTGATCAAATGCTAGAAAAGTTGTCGGGACATAGGTACTATTGTTTCTTAGATGGCTATTCAGGCTACAACCAAATTCACATAGCACCCGAAGATCAGCATAAGACCACATTTACTTGTCCGTATGGAACATTTGCTTATCGTCGTATGCCTTTTGGGTTGTGTAATGCACCTGCTACTTTTCAAAGATGTATGATGAGCATATTTTCAGACATGATAGATGAGTTTCTTGAAATCTTCATGGATGATTTTTCTGTCTTTGGCTCTTCTTTTGATGAATGTTTGCATCATCTTACTCGTGTGCTTATTCGGTGTAAAGAAAAGAATTTGATCTTGAATTGGGAAAAATGTCATTTCATGGTTGACTCAGGCATTGTTCTAGGGCATATCATCTCAGAAAAAGGCATAGAAGTAGATAAATCCAAGGTTGATATCATTCAACACTTGCCCCAACCTCGCTCTGTGAGGGAGGTTAGATCATTTTTAGGCCATGCTGGTTTCTACCGTAGATTCATCAAAGATTTCAGTAAGATCTCAAGGCCATTGTGTAATCTACTCAGTAAAGATGTTGCATTTGTGTTTGATGATGCTTGTGTGCATGCTTGGGAGGAGCTCAAAACTCTTTTAACTTCGGCCCCTATAGTCCGACCTCCTGATTGGAAATTGCCATTTGAAATCATGTGTGACGCATCTGATTTTGCTGTTGGAGCTGTCTTAGGTCAGCGAGTTGACAAACAACCCTATGTGATCTACTATGCTAGTAAGACACTGAATGAGGCACAAATGAATTATTCAACAACCGAAAAAGAGATGCTAGCTGTTGTTTTTGCATTAGATAAGTTTAGATCTTATTTGATAGGATCTAAAATCATCATATATTCTGACCATGCCGCATTGAGATATCTTTTATCTAAAAAAGATGCCAAGGCTCGTCTAATTCGATGGATACTCTTGTTACAAGAGTTCCACCTCGAAATTCGAGATAAAAAAGGGTCAAAGAATGTTGTTGCTGATCACTTATCTAGATTGAATGTCGAGTCTACTGATGAATCAGAGATTATTAAAGAATCTTTCCCAGATGAACAACTGATGCTAGTTTCTGAAATGCCATGGTTTGCTGACATCGTGAACTACCTTGCTACAGGTAGGATGCCACTTCATTGGTCTAAACAAGACCGGTCTAAGTTCTTGGCCGAAGTGAAACATTTCCTATGGGATGACCCATATCTGTTCAAATACTGCCCTGACCAAATCATTAGGAAATGTGTCCCCAACTCTGAACAAAGGGATGTCATCTCTTTTTGTCATGATCAAGCATGTGGAGGCCACTTTAGTGCAAAGAAAACTGCTGCAAAGATCTTGCAGAGTGGTTTTTACTGGCCAACATTGTTTAAGGATAGCCATGAATTATGTATTTCTTGTGACCGGTGCCAGAAATTGGGAAGTATATCAAAACGAAACATGATGCCCTTACAACCCATTTTGATTGTTGAGCTATTTGATGTATGGGGCATTGATTTCATGGGTCCATTTCCTAGCTCTGAAGGAAAGTTGTACATTCTTGTTGCTGTTGACTATGTTTCTAAGTGGGTAGAAGCAATTGCAACCAAAACTAATGACCACAAGGTGGTACTTTCGTTCTTAAAGGAAAACATATTTTCTCGATTTGGCACCCCTAGAGCTATAATCAGTGACGGTGGTTCACATTTCTGCAATAGGCCTTTTGAGTCCTTAGTCCGTAAGTATGGCATAACTCATAAAGTTGCAACCCCATATCATCCACAGACCAGAGGCCAGGTAGAGGTTTCAAATAGGGAGATTAAGCACATTCTAGAAAAGACGGTTAACCCGTCTAGAAAAGATTGGTCTTTAAGATTGAATGATGCTTTATGGGCCTATAGAACTGCATACAAGACCCCCATTGGTATGTCCCCTTACAGACTTGTGTACGGTAAAGCTTGTCATCTCCCTGTAGAATTAGAACATCGTGCATATTGGGCTGTAAAGAAACTGAACTTTGATCTAGATAAAGCTGGCACCCAAAGGAAGCTTCAACTCAATGAGTTGGAAGAGTTAAGAAATGATGCATATGATAATGCAAAAATGTACAAACAAAGAATGAAGGTGTTCCATGACAAACGCATTTTGCGCAAGTCATTCACTCCAGGACAGAAAGTTCTATTGTATAACTCACGCCTGCACCTTTTTCCAGGAAAATTACGTTCTAAATGGACAGGCCCGTTCGTGGTGCGAACAATTTTCCCCCATGGGGCTGTAGAACTAGAAGATGTAACAACCAAGAATGTCTTCAAGGTCAATGGGCAGAGACTGAAGCCGTTCCTTGAACCAATTCCACCTGAGATTGAAACAACTCATCTTGCTGATCCGATCTATGTGGATTGAAAAGTTCACCCCTTGTACATACCACAGATATCTTCCCTGCTGGTTGCTTTAGACATACTCCACTGTCTTTGGTTTGGCATCTGGTAATCTCTTTCCTTTGAATCTGTTTTGTTCTCATCGTTTGTTGTTGTTTCTATCATATTTTGAAACATTGAGGGCAATGTTAGATTTAGGTTTGGGGGAGTATTTGCATATGGCATTGTGAGTCTTGCATTTTTTTTTGTTTTTTTTTTTTTTTTTATCTTCTATGACCAGTTGTGTAGCGGGTCTTTTGTAGGATCCTTTGTAGTCTTTTGCATTCTTCTATGACCAGCTGTGGAGCGGGTCTTTTGTAGGATCCTTTGTAGTCTTTTGCATTTTTGTGTTGTTGTTTTCTATGACCAGCTGTGTAGCGGGTCTAAAAAAAAAAAAAATGATGACCAGCTGTGTAGCGGGTCAACAAAAAAAAAAAAAAAAAATTTAAAAAAAAAAAAAAAAAAAATGATGACCAGCTGTGTAGCGGGTCCCTAAAAAATTATTTTGTCTCGGATCTTGTGTTTGGTATCTGATGATCAGCTGTGTAGCGGGTCAACAAAAAAAAAAAAATTAAAAAAAAAAAAAATGGTCACAAATTATCAAGGTTCTACGAAATTCCGAAGTTCATCATCTACAGTTGAAGACCGAAGACGAAGACATTTCTATGGATGCTCTGAATTTGGAGAAGGTTTTGTGGGTACATCTTTGGTAGGCCCTCACGAGACTACAACTCGTCCACTAGGGACACCTAGGGGTTTAAAGGCTTGATGCATACGCTAAATGCATTCGAGAGACCAACGACAGTGGTATAGTTAGGATTTCTGGATTTCTGTTTCACTTGAGGACAAGTAAAATTCAGGTTTGGGGGTATTTGATGAGTGCCAAATATTGCATATTCATACACCTTTTCATTGGCACTTAACTCATCTTTCGCGCTTCAAAGTCATATATTATCCCAAATTCTGCATTTTTACCATCTTCAAGAATAAATATTTGTATTAATTAATTTTGTGTTTTTAAGTACTAAATAAAGCTTGGAAGAATTGAGAAGACAAAAGAGAAGAAAGTTGGAAGTGTTGCAACCCGTTCGCGCATTAGTGGCAACCTGTTTACAATACATGGGATTAAACTACCCATAATCCAAAACCCATGATCCAAAACCCATGATCCAAAACCCAAGACCCAAATCCATTTCCACCTCACCACCATTGGATTCCAAAACATCCACCTCACCCCATTGGATTCCAAAACATCCACCTCACCCCATTGGATTCCAAAACATCCACCTCACCACCATTGGATTCCAAAACATCCACCTCAACCCATTGTATTCCAAAACATCCATCAAGTGAGAAAACATGTTTTGTTGAGTAAATAATTGCCAAAATTCGAATCCAAGTGAGAGAGAATTTTTGTGTATAAATAGAGAGGGTTGTTGTGTTGAAAACTCATCCAAGAATAGCTTGTTCACGCATACCTAGTATGTGTACTCCTGGGATCTAATTTTGCGAACTGGCAAAGCTATACATACCCGGTACATGCACTATTAGAGCCTGAATTCGTTAATTGTCCATAGGTATGCATACCTGGTACGCATACCTACCCAGCTCTGATTTAAGCAGAAGCTCATGAACTAGTTTTACAAATATGTTCGACTTTGTTATAACTCTCATAGAAACATCTAAGATAACTTATTTCACAAAATATCTTGATTTTGTGGATCATGGTTTAAGTCTTGATTATTTTTGAACACCACTTATGGTTGTAAGTTCAATAGGCATACTTACCAACATGAACTGTCATTGTGCACAGTTCCAGAACCCTGGAACATAGTGCATATTTCTCTGTGTAATTTCAAGGAAGATGATGTTTGTCTTAAGTGCAACAAATTACTCAATATATTTCCTACTAATTAACTAGTAATATAGTGGTAGTAAGGATCGTTCCCACATAGAGCTGTGTAATTGACAAGTTATTTATATTAGTAAAACTATAATAAAAGTAAATAACTAAGGGGGTCGATTGATTAATTAACTAAAAAGAATAAATAATAAGAACAAAAGAGATGTTTAATCAATCCTTCGATGTTACCAAGCATTAACCGATTAGTATACTTATCTATCTTTCGTTAGAATCATTCATCATCAACCGTAGAATAACATCTAAAAAAGTGTTATCCCCAAAGTTCCTTGTGTAACCAGATACTGAAGCACCCGCATATTAGGTTCTATCCAACCGAACCATCAAGTAGTAGCGCACTCGGGGTGTAACCCCAATCGAAAGCTTTAAGTTATGTGAACTTACACTACACCATTTTAAGGAATTAGCAACTCATATTAGCAACAACACTAGTGTCGTTGCTAATTTTCTGTTGCTAATTTCGGTTGCTAAATTTTCGCAACGAAATTTCACTGTTGCAAATTTCGCAACCGCGACCATTTTGTTGCTATTAGCAATTGTAGAGTATTTATGCGTGCGGTTAGACCGTGTGGATGGTAACACCTAGTTTGACACTTTGACTTAACTTGACTTAACGTGTGTGAGATAAGTGTGTGAGGATCCTTTAACCCTAATTCTAATCTTAACTTACCCTCTCTCTCTTTTATCTCTTTTACCTCTCTCGATCCCTGCCGCTGCTGCTTATTTCTCTACTACTTCTCTTCTTCACCAAAAAACACGAAGATTCATTAACCGAATCTACCAAAAACATCAAATCTTCTTACTCTCTTCATCAACATCAACTGAAAACGAAGATTCATCAATGGTTTATTGATTTCAGGTATTGGTCATTCATCAATGGTTTATTGATTTCAGGTATTGGTATTTGGTTTGATTTTGAGCTAGGGTTAACTCATGTTTCGTTTAGAACTTGCACCTTAGTTCCAATGGTTTTATTTTGGTTAATTAGTTTGATTTTTCTTTAAATCTGTATTTCATTTGTAGCACGACTCTAGGGTTTCAAATTATTTTTGTTTAATTTCTGTATTTGGGGTTTTTTCTAGGGTTTCTTCATAATATGGATGTTGGTATTCAGGCTAATATCTATCAGGATGAGGGGATTTCATATTATGCTTGTTAGGTTTTTAAGGTAACAAAAAGATGATGGTGCTGAAATAAAGATGATGATGATTTAAAACGGTAAGTTCTTTAAAACCCAATTCTATTTTTCATTGCATGATCATATCTATGTTGTTTAATTTTTGTATTATGGCAATATTGAATTTACAATTTCTGTAAAATTGATTTTGGGGTTTTAAGAATTGGGCACTCTGTTTGAAACATAAAAATTTTGGGTTAATCAACATGTTGAAAACATATTTCAGTTAAAACACTTTGTGAGTAATCTAGGTTTTCGAACTTTGTTATTTTTGGTAAAATTTGTTCATGTCACTTGTAGAATCCAAAGATTGACTTAATGTACTTTACTATTTTGGATGCAGGTTTGTAAAATTGTGGAGGGCTAGAGGTACTCAAAAAGACTTTATGAACGCCAGATAACTGCTCTTTTGAAAGTTACATGTCCCAGGGGGTAAGCATTTTGTTTAATTTAATTCATTTTCTATTTGAAAGAATACAATTGAATCTTAAAAATCGACATGGATATAGTTCTTAATTGTCTAAGTATGCCTCTGATCATTGGTACACATTTTCGTACGATGAGTCGTGTTTTTATAATTCATCCGTTGGAATTTGTTTATTCATGTGCTTTGTTTCCTAATCATGTCATTCTGATTTTGCAGGTTGCAATGCTTAAAGGGCTGGGAGTATGAGGAAACAATCTGCAACGCAAACCTAGAATCTTATGTTGCGCTGGAGCCATGTGATCTGCAAATAGCTAAACCTTGATATCCTGCGACATATTCCGGGTAAATAAGAATTTCATGCACTTATTCATAAAATGACTTCATTGCTTTATAAAGTTTTTCGGTGTGAGATTATAGGTCTGAAATTGTATTTGATAGAACTCTTTTGTCTTTGGGTTCAACTTGTAGGATTTGATCGAAGTCAGTGCGTACATGAAGTTTGCCAAGTCTTTATTAGTGAATTGTTGATCAGGAAACTTCCAGTCCAGAGATTTGTTAGTGAAATTGCTCATGACTTAAAGGTATGGTACACTGTTCTTGAATGCTTAATTTGATTAAATTGGTTTAATAACTTAAAGAAAGATGGAATATGCTTATAATGATTGAATGTGGATTGTGTACTTATTTTATGCAGACTAATTTGCATTTCCAGAGTCATGCTGTGTTGGAATTGTAAGAAGCAGATGAAAGCTACTTGGTTGGTTTTTTTGAGAACATCAACTCGTGTTCCATTTATGTGAAGCGTGCGACTATCATGCCCAAGGATATTCAGCTTGCGAGGAGGATCAGAGGAGAAAGGGCTTAATTAGTCAGTGTTGCTGATGGTCTGCATTCAGTGATTTTTCTCGTGTTTACATCTACGTAAACCACTTTCCACTTGAAATTGGACCACATTAGCTGTCCACATCCAAGTGCACTTTTTGTTATGTTGAGATGTTAGCATAACTGAAGTTCTTGTGCCTAGTTTTTTTTTCTCATGCCCTTTTTGTTATGTTGAGATTGAAGTTCCAGCTGATTGTATGAAAGCATATAGTGCCAATACTACTGATTATGTCCTGGTTCATTTACCAATACTACTATGTCTTTTCACTTTTTCAACTGAAATGACTTGATCAATGTATTCAATGCAGCAATTTCCGTGTCTGAGATAAAATAAATATGTGTTCATTCTATGATTATCATTTCTTCCCGAAGTCTTGCTGCACGTAGGTACTTCGTCAATATGTGTTCATTATACTCCAATTTTAACTTGAGGCAAGACATTGTTAATCCATATGTTCTTTTTTGTGTGGTCACAGGTCAGTAAATGAAGTCATCTGCCGCAAAATTTCAGATGCCATGTATATATAATCATTTATCTTGAATCTGAGATTACCTCTCTTTTCATGCTAATAAACAAAAGAATAGCCCATGTTAGTTCAATGTTTACATTTGGTTTGAAGATACATATATGGAAAGATGACGATATAGATACACATGTATTGTACCAGTAATATTCTGGATCCCTTAGCATTTCATCTTATTGGTTGTCGATTAATACTTTGTATTTTGCAGGAAATTAGAAGATGGTGACGTTGTGAACGTCGATTCATTTTTCTTCAACTTTATAGGGCTCTTTAAAGACAAATATGCCTAGAAGAGCAGAACCTATGAAAGTTTTGTTAAGCTGATTATACCCATTTTATGTACTTAGTTACAATTATTAGGTAATGTATCTTTACGAAGCTTTTCTGAAATTAGGTAATGTATATTTACGAAGCTTTTCTGAAATTTTTTTAAGCTGATTATACCCATTTTATGTACTTAGTTACAATTATTATATGTAGTCTTATTAATCCTCTGAAGTTATAACTATCAGGACTCGGAAGTAGGGATTTCTGGTAGTAACTTAATACTAATTCTTCTTTTGATGTCTTTATCAAGTTAGAAGGTCTTGTGCTGGGAGAAGGAAGAAAGTGGAATGGATTTGCTTTCAAGTTATTTATGTGTTGGTATATTGTTTATAAATTGTGTAACTTTTGAATAAATGGATTCTAAGTTCATTTGATTGTGTAATTTTTCAAACTGTTAATGGATTCTTAGTCTGTCTGATTTCAGAAATGGTTTGTATGTTATGTTGTTTGTATGGTTTATATTGGATTCTCAGTTTCATAGCTTAGTAAGCAAGCCATCGCTTAGAATCAAGCCTTGGCTCAAAATCAAGCCGTGGCTTGGTTCTAAGCCTTTTTTTTTTCTGTTGCAAAAAAATTTCGCAACGGACATCCTTTGTTGCGAATAAAAAAATTAGCAACGGCAAAGGCCGTTGCGAAATGCCGTTGCTGACCGAGATTAGCAACGAAGCCTGTGTCGTTGCTAAAAATTGCGACACCGTGTTTAGCAACAATGAAGTCCCGTTGCGACCCCGTTTAGAAACAACTATTGTATGTTGCTATATCGTTAAAATGGTGTAGTGTTAGGTTAATCCTAGCAGTCAGACTCTTAGCGCAAAGTCCACTTACAAGCGTTTTCTTCACACACGATTGCTTTACACAATCCTTTTACGATGTATCACGTTCTCTACTTATGTAGGAGGTGCTCAACAATTACGGATTTTCCAACTCTCCATTAGCAATAGAATGATCAGTAGAATAGTCCAATTGTACACTTGAACTAATGTGGTTGTGATAGTGGTAAAAAGAAGTTCGTTTCTCAGACTTATATAGATTTGATTTTAGACTTAAATTATAAAAATAACTAGCAAATTAACGAAAGATTGTAACAAAGTTATGAAATACTGGGACTCGGGACTCCACCAAATTCATGTTCATGTGGTTCGAATATCATTTCTTAGACAATTATAGCTCAAAACTAACAATTATTGACTCTGAATTTTTGCCAAAGTAGATTTTTAAAAACATTAATTATAAATGGTAAGCATGGACTATCAAAACACTTAAACTAAGCATAACCCATCAAACTAAATCACAACTAATTAATAAAATCATGATTCAATATTAATTAGTGCAAAAAGTCATAAAAAGAAATTGCTTCTAATAATGGGATATTAATGTTCATCTGCTTAAATATTTTCATTACCTCGTTGAAAATCGACTCTCTCTTTGTTGGAGCTAAAAACTGTGGATATGGGGCTCTAGGCATAAAGTTGGACCATCAGGAACCGCATTGGCATCACTAAAAACTTTGTCAGTCTCTTTAGCTAGCGAATCCTCATGGAAACTAGTATGTGGATCTACAGTATATCTACTATTAGGTTTGGCTACCTTGTTGTCTATCGCTTTTCCGTTCCTAAGGGTAGTGACAGAATTCACTTGGCTGTATGTTTTATCTCCCTTGGGATAAGGATTGTTTTGACTAGGGAACTTTCCATTCTCTCTCTCACTTAGCTACTGAGCTATTTGACCTATTTGAAGTTCTAACTTTGCAAGAGTCTTGGCATTAGTTTGAAAATTTTCCTCGGTTTCCTTTTGAAAACTAATATGTCTCGTTGCTAATATGTCCTAGGTCTTTGTTAACGTACCAAAATATTCCTCTAAGCGAGTCATTCTATTCTTGAGAGGGTTTTGAGGGTAAGTTGGCTCTAATGGGTTCTTAGAAATAACTAAACCTTGGTGGATCTTGGACATTACTAGTCTGGCCTTGATTTTGACCCTGGGACCATGATAAATTCGGGTGCTTCTTCCAACCGGGATTGTAATATGGATCAAACTTTTGACGGTTATCAAATCAAGAGTTATTATAAAGAGCATGGGCTTTCTCTTCACTAATTTGTCCTTCCCAAAATGAATTATTGGGTTCTATTCCATAACTAGAGATTTGAGAGTTTCTAATCCTATCATCAATATATAGTTTTGTGCAACTAAGGTTGACAACAAACTTGAGATAGAAAAACTTGTGAATTCGACCGAGCGATCCTCTAACAAGTAATTTTGTACTTGTTTATCAAGCTCAGTCCACAGTTCCTTTACAGTTTCCATACTTTGATGGTCGTCGTAAACATGAGTTTTCAGAGCATTCAAAATGTGGCTACATCCTCTTCGCACTTCTTTCGTTTGACCTTCAATTGTTTACCGTCTTCAGGATATGATGAAGCCCAATAACAGATTAACAACCTTGATGAGTTAAATGTTTGTACAACACCGATTTGACAAAGAACACACTTGAATAGAAATTTTGATGATTCCTGGTAAACAAGAAAATGAGAGAAGAGAAAGATTAATATTTATAATGGTTACATTGAAAGAAAGAAGAAAAAGTTTCCAATTATTGTGTTCTCACTGTTTTCGGTTTATCAGTTCGGTTCAGTTTGGTGATTGACAACCATCCGTGCTCTCTCCCACGCACACCCCATAAATTTTGCAACTTCTTTTCCTATATTTCTACTTAAGCTAGACTAGATTTTTTGCCCGTGCTACGCACTGGGCGGACCCAAAAACCATTTATTTTTGATTTGGTGTGGCTCGGCTTCGCCTCGCCCCGATCACGATTTGGAATCTAAGAAAATTAATATTTGCATTGACGTGAAGGCTAAGATGTCTACATCAATGGCTTAAGAATGTGTGCTGTTATGTGCTAAAAAGAGAGAAGAGATCACCATTAGAAACGAAAAAAAAAAAAAAACTAAAAGGAGAAAGATTGAAATAAGTATAAAAGCAGTATTAGAATGTAATTTATAAATAGATTATCATGTAAATAAAATAAAATAAAAGAGATAGATAGATAGATAGATAGAGACGATGATTATGAGGTAAACCCGTGCCTCATAAACTCATAATCATCAAGAAAACCATCAAAGGTGTTACGAAGTTTATTTGTCTTGTATATGGTAAAGAAAATAGAGCATTTATAATTTAAGACAATCTTTCGCATTGTTATCTTGCTGCACCCCTGAGAACGGAAAAAAAAAACTAATATAACCAAAAACATATTAGAAAAATTTAGTTCATGATTTTTTTCAAACCGTATATAAACGGTCAAGATTAAAAAAGAAAAAAAAAATTGGTATAAAAATCAATAAGATTGTTCAAAAGATTTTTAGATAATGATTTTGGTATAAAAATACGGAAATTGGTAAAAGAATTTTTACGTTTATTTTTGTTATTTTTGTTATCTTTTTAGTGGCTTCGGATCACCTGTCCCCCATTTCAGTGTCTCTCTTTGTCCCACCGCTAAGATGTCGACATGTGTCCATGAATGTTCACCTTGAATATAAAATCCATGAACAGCTATTAAATTGAGTAATTAGAGTAAAAAAAGTTGAAAATATCTTCGCTTACCATTTTCGTTATTATCTTGAAACCAACCCATTTCCGAACCAAGCAATCTATCAAAATACGCATGCAACATAAATAATGAAACCATAAAGTGTTACATGATCTTCTAAGGGATATTTTGAGTTTGGGTCACATAAAAATGACCATCTTTGCGTTTGGGTCACGAATTTTTTTTAATTAGAGTTTGGGTCAAGAGACCGTCGTTGACCGTTAGGATTTTTTATTTTTTTAATATTAATTTTTAATTACTTAACGCTGTTAGTAGCCGGATTATTATTATCCCGTTGTAATCCATCTCTAAATGTATTGATGAAATTATTAGCTCTGTTATTAAAATCAGAACTTAAATAAGATGGCGTTGTTGGTGGTTCTTCCATAAACTCAGATGAACTACTTTGAATTCTTACGAGATCCCCACGAGCAACAAATCTCATCCCTGGAGTTGGATCAGATGGTTGTGGTGGAGGCGGTGGTAGCCCTTCTATTGGAGATTGATTGCCGATGGTTAAGTAAAATTCTTTCTTTCTTTTACCCTTGGAAGTTGTCGGTAATGGTGGTTTTCCTTGATTAAGTGTCTTGTTCGTGTGAGATGATTCTGCAGCTTCGGGTGCTGGAAGTTCCACAACTTCAGGCAGTGATGCAAGTGGTGGTGGTAAATCAGTCGTAGTGCTACTAGTACTACCCCTATCGAAAAATTGAAGAAAGGAATTTGGTGGTTGCGGTTGCGGTAGAGGTGGAGACGATGGGTTTTGGGTTGTACTAGTAGAGGTTGATGATGGAGAAGGCGCAGCGGCCTCTGGGTTTTGGTTATTATTTTTTTTGAAAATTTTCTGAAGGAAGTATTTTGGTGGCGACGGTGGAGGTTGAGGTGGACGTGGAAGGGGCACCGGCGGTGGTGTTTTTATTGTCGTGACCTGGGATTTTAATCTCTCAAGCTCTGCTTTCTTTCATTTTATCGACTGAGTTATCCTTCTCTCCTCCATCTCTTTTCTTCTTCTTCTCCGTGGTGGCGGTGGCGGCAATGAAGTATTTAGAGTTAAAGACAATAGTGTGGGTAATTCTGTTGGTTCTAGGGGTGCTGGTGCTTGTTGTGGGGATGAAATTTCTTGTCCACTAGATACAGAAGTATCAACCGGCGGTATGGTACTCGAGCTGCTGGTTCTTGCTGACAAGAACGATGATGGTGAATATGTATACGGTGAAGATGGTGATGGTGAATATGTATATGGTGATGGTGAAGATGGTGAATATGTATATGGTAAACGGAATGGCTTGGTTAGTAAATAAACCGAAGTCTTATATTTATTTAGTCATTTCAGTATTTAACTAACTCTTCTAACTGTCAACGCGGTCAACGACGGTCTCGTGACCCAAACTCTAATTAAAAAATTTCTGTGACCCAAACGCAAAGATAGTCACTTTTATGTGACCCAAACTCAAAATTTCCCATCTTCTAATGAGAATCTTCAAATGAATTCAACATCCTCAGTAGAAATGGGCCAACCAATGGTGATCAACTATTGGAACGTGTTTCGTGATGTATTAGTACTGATCAAGATCATCATCCAGATGAGGATTTGATAATTTTTGATTCATTTTTTAGCTTTGAAGAAAAAATAGGTTCTAATCAATTAAGGAGTACTAATAATTTTAGCATTTTATCTTAATATCATAGAGATATCATAATGGACAATGTTATAGACCATTACTACCAGAACTGACCCATCAGCATGGGATGATGATTTAACTATTAGTATGGATTGTGATCATGGTAATGGCAGACTTGACGGCAACTAAGATATCTGAGAGTTCAAGTTGAGAATGTGCAACTTGTTCTTGTATGAAACTAAAGAATTTCCGATAATAATAGTTGGACACTTGCGATGTCTTGAGCATTCAAGGTAAGAGCTTCTCCAATGGAATGTATGTGAAGATAAATGTCTAAGTCCACATAGGATAGATATTCATTTTCTCTAAAAATCTTCTCCAACCCAACTTTTTAAATCAATATGAAGATGACATGGCTTAATTTTTTGTTAGACATTGTCAAGGTGAATGTCAAGTTTTAGACATTCACCTTGACAATGTCAAGCTATCCTAGTAAGCTTTTGCTTCTTAAAATTAATTCAAATATATTAAATAGCCCTCTTTAGGTGTAATAAAATCTAAACTTTACTAAAAATAAAAAATACATTTAATTCATAAAAAATCACCAACACCACCACTGGAGATGAGATGTTTTTTCCCCCTAAATTTAAGGAAAAATTGGAATGAGATGTCTTGTTTGGGTTGCCACCTAGGAAACACACACAACCACCATTGGAGAAGCTCTAATGACTAATGAACTGTACATTGGGGTTACAGGATGACGTAGAATACAGGTCCTTAGGGCATAACCGAGGAGAAATGATTTATGATTTATAAAGTAAAATGGTAAGTCAAGACATTTTTAACTTTTTTTCCTTTAATTACACAATTTAATAGTTGTTCACGGATTTTATATTTAAAGTAAATATTTATGGACACATGTCGATATTTTAGCGGTGGGACAGGAAGAGACACCGAAATGGGAGACAGGTGATCCGAAGCCCTTTTTAGTTTAACGTTTTTTGGTATAAAAATTAAAACATGGAAATATTTTCAGTATAAAATTCTTTTTTTATGGAAATTCGAATATTCTAAAATCTTTCTTTCCCTATTAATAAGATTTTGACGTAACGTCCACCTTGACTGTTTACTTAACGTCCGATTAAGTATTTGGTGTAAACCCGGTGTAATTTTTTAATTAGGTGTAAATCAACACATAAGTCTCGTACACCCACGTTTCTACTAACGGTTTTAGTATTTGGCCGTTAAAATCAAGGGGCTTGGACCAATAACGTTCTCTATTAAGGGGGTGTTTTTAAAAAAAAAATCTTCGACCAATAACGTTACGACACTTGTTTTCTCCAGAATTGGTGTAGTTGAAAGCTTTTATCTAATTTAATTTGAGGTGGGTGTCATGCTCACCGTGCAACGTGGGAGATCATATGACTTAGCCTTTTAAAGGAGGAGTGATAACCAAATTTTTAACCAAAATACTTTTGCTTTATTTTCTTTGGAAAAAAATAATTTATTTTCTATGGCATTTTAAAATATCCAACAGATATTACTATAATTGATAGAGGATGTAATCACAAATGATATTGGTTAAGCTACCCAAATACAACCATTGAATGCAGTACTGAGGTTCACACAACAGTATCAAAATTTGGCAGAAACCAAAGTTATATTATACCAGAACCATTCGGTTATTCTTTAAAGTTTCAATTTACTAAACACCAAATCAGAGTTTAAAAGAAAATTCTATGAAATAATTGTATACCCATATCACTTGTATCTCTTTATCTAATTTTCCTCTGATTAAAGAATCTTAATCGACAAGATAAATTGGAGTTGTAAATTAATCCATATTCCTTCAGTGTACGTCTCATTAACAGGTCGGCATATCTCCGGGAGGAGGAGGAAGAGTTTGCATTTCTCCCTTCCCATTCTTCACTATAAACGCCATGGATAGTCCCCAAGACATATGTATCTCTAGATGACAATGCATGAACCAAACTCCTAGAGAAAATCCAAAAAATTCAATTAGAACACACCATTTAGTTAAGAACACTGTATATATAAAAAGAAAAAAACTCGGATTTGACTTTGCGCATTGCAGTTGCACCCTACTTCTTGTTACACTAGGCTTGCACTGTCTTGTGGGCCTATCATCATTCATTTGAAGTCTCTAAAGGACAATCGAGGTGTCAGAATTGATAAAGAGAAATGTGAGGCCGAAGACAGTAAGCATACCAGGATTGTCTGCTACAAATCGAATGGCAGCCCAACCACCAACAGGAACTCCTATGGTATTCAAGTAGGGTGGATCCACCAGATTCAGCTTTGCTGTTCTAGGGTTGTAATTCCCTGATCCGTACCCCACGACATAGAAACTATAACCATGCATATGAACCGGATGATTCTCGGTACTAACCATTCCCGTGTCCTGCAAAATCAGTTCAACTCTAGAACCAAATTCCAATACCTTAGTTCTAGTTCCAACCAATGACTGTGTATCATGAGGGATATTATTAGGAGCTCCATTGACATAATCATAAACTTTGTGGGGTGTATCAGGAAAATCTCTTGTGAAATGACCGTTGATATCTTTATAGTAAGCTTGTAGAAGTGAAAAAGTAGGACTAGTAAACGAAATATTATTAACAGAAGCACCCAAAACCCCTCCGTGTGGTCCTTGGCAATTCTTATCAGGATTTGAAGACCCACATTTTTCGACGTTTAATCCTATTGTGAAAAATAGGTTTACATCAATTTCCCTTGGAACCATAACAGGATGAAGACTTCTTAATCCATCCATAACCGTTTTCACAGCTAGATCATCGGTAACAGTCGGTAACTGAGCCGGCATTACGATTTGCTTCGTTGTAGAACCAGTGTACTGGAAGTAAGATATTGCTGGCAATTTTTGAAATGAAATGTTTTTAGCTGACACATATGGACCCATTGCCATTGAGTATCTGTTAGCTGGTTGATCTGCAGTCACGAGAACGTTGATCGTTTGACCAGGTGCAATCATCAGATGGTTGACGATCAACGGCTTTGTATACTCTCCATCAGCTTCTACGATGGTCATTTTGTGATGAGCTATAGTAAAGAAATGTTCGGAATTTAGAGCTGCATTTACTATCCTCAACATATAGGTCTTCTCTGGAATAACCACCATCTTGTATACGTCTGAAAAAGAACATGGTTGAGCAAATCGAGTAAGCATATTTATAAAGGGGAAGATCCTTTAGCATGGTGTTATCCATTAAGGGCACATATTTTCTTCCCCAACTTTTTTGCATTTTTTTACCATTATTGCTGGTGCATTTGTAGTTGGGTCCGGGATGGCCATTGATGGTGAAAGCGTCTGCTGGTGTAGGGGCTCCCCCACTTTCTAGTGCTTCATGTTCTAGTTGTACAACATCCTTGTGCCAATACTCGCCTGAATCAATTAATTGTGATCAAACTAACATTAGCAAAATCTTTGCTAATCATTCTTCTAAGGTAGAGAAAATTTCTTATTTAATTCACCTTGTTATAACTAAAAACTCCATAATACCTAGTAATATGATTTGTTCTTTGTAGGGGTTTCTGAATGGAGAAGGGATGCCCATCTTAGGGTATACAACGATAGCACCATACACAGTCCCACGAAGCCAAGACACATGAGCATGCCAAAACAATGTACCCTTCTGCTTCTCAAGAGTGAATTTATACATAAAATTTTGTCCGGATAGAATCGGGCATTGAGTTATGTAGGAAGGTCCATCATACCAACATGACAGTTTTTGCCTGACACCATGCCTGAAATATAAGAGCAACAACAACATAAATCACACACGATCATAATTAAGTAGTTTCATAAGGTTTCTTCTTTTTTATTACCAGTGGAGTGTAGTGTTATAAGGTGTTTCATTGGTGACTTTAACAGTGATTTGATCGTCTTCTTGAGCATAAATGACTGGTCCAGGGAACATTCGATTGATCGACACGATTTGTTTAGTCTTACACATTTTTGTAATCCTCATGGTTTGAACCTAATTATGCATATTATTACCAAAACATTCACTTAGTTAGGTTAAAATAATATATTGCTGATAATAACAACAAGGAGTAAAGCGTAAAAGAGAGAGACCTTGAAATCATAGAACCTTGTGGTTGCTGAAACATGGAGATTAAGTGCATATAATACAATACTTAACCAGAGTATGTAGGAATAAGATATCCAGCAGTCGGACATATTTTCCCTTCTTTTCCTGTCACAAAATGTAGAGCTAAAGAGTGAGTGTAATAAGAGTGGAAGCTTGCCCTATTTTATAGGGCTATCGATCGATCAAAGTGATGACTCAAACTCCCACTTAAGTTACTTTTATATCTTAATAATGCCCGTGGACTCGATGTGAACCGAAATCCGACTAAATATTTCCTCAGTGCCATGGCCTGAACCGCAAATGACTAGATATTGTTCTAAGGAAACATGAAATGCTAAAACAATCATGTTAAACTGTCTTATATCAATCAGTCAGCAATCCGGAGATGGGTTTGGTGCGATAAACATTAACCAGTTCGGTTCTTGATAACCCACTTCAATGCGACCCATTTATGAAAATTAAGATATACAGTAGTTAAATTGAATAATTCGTAGTATAAAAGAATGATTATGTCACGTCGGATTTCATGATTTGACTAACATGGGGTCTTGTGATAATAAGATGTTGGGGGCGTGATATATTTAGTGTCTCCTCTTAAGATTTCCTTTTATGACCCATCACCCTTTTTCACTATTTGGACTCTGAAAACTTCTATATGCTCAAACCTCCACCATCTCCAAACTACCCATCACTCCTCCCACACAAAATCCTAGTTACTGATATGATCTCAAAAGAACTAGGGTACTGCTTGGTGGTTGCTGGAGCTACAAAGAAAAACAACTTTTCTCGCTTGTTTTGGCTTTCTATGACATACCTTCCCAACCAATCATAACCATGGTGAAGTTTGGTTGGTGCCATTTGGAACCCTAAGTTTCCCTTAATTCTATTACTCCCTCCGTCCTAGTTTACTTGCCAAAATTGAGTTTTGCAAAAACTTGAAAGAAATTCAAATTACTTCCACATACACCATCAATTTTCCAAATTACTTGTTTCATATACAAATTTTGATATCCTAGTTTTTGTTTCTTTCTTGATAATTAGAAATTTTTATTGGGAAATATAGAAATTTTTTGGTACAAATTTGCTAAAAAAAACTCAATTTTGGCAAGTAAATTAGGACGGAGGGAGTATTAATTAGAAAACAACTTAGTATAATACACTACACTACAAACCTAACGTCTGATTCTATTAGGAAATGATTGCTACGTATAATGACTAGAGATAAGTGTCCAAATTTTGATAATTACGTACTAATTAGAAAAGTTTGGGCAAGTTGAAAAACTTTTACTTTGTAATTGAATTGCTACACAAATGTGAGCTTCTGAAAGCCAAGGGTTTCTGGGAATACAATGACTTCATAGGCAGTTCTAAAAATTTGCTTTTGGCTGCCTTATGTTGTTGGGATAATGCCATCTGTTCGTCTTCCCACTTCAAGGGCCATAAATCTCCCCCAAAAGGACTTCTTAGCTAGGCGGTGTAAGGCAGGATTTTTAGACTGTCACGATAACACGCTCCAAAGCACCCTCGGAACCAGTGACGGAACCAGAAAATGAATGTAGGGTGGCTTGAAAACAAGTTGGCTTGACTAGGGCTGGCTTAAGCCTATTGTTTAGGCTTGATTTTTTGTAACCAAAAGCAATTGCACTACAAAACGAAAGCTTTTTTTGGACTTAGGGCTGGCTTAAGTCAGCCCTAGTCACAACATAGATCCGCCCCTGCTCGGAACCATCAAGTTCGACGGATCGACAAACATGCATCAAAACTTGTTTACCCCTTTTCATGGGTGGGGTGCAAATATAATCCGACCCCAACCAGTTCCAAGATCAGCCGGGAATTCTTCAACTTCATCTTCTTCCTTCTCTTCTTCATATTTATCTAATGCATCTTCTGGAACATCAGAGGTATAGGATCCTAAATCTTCTTTGTCTTCTGTTGGAGACAATGCAAAGATTCACACAAAAATAAATCTCAAACAGCTGAGTCGCGGACTAGGTCGCTATCTTTAAGGTGTTTCGCGACTCTGACTCTTGATTGTGTGCTAGCAGTCAATACTTGTCGAAAACCCTATAGGATAAAACAGCTGATAACTCTCTTGTTCATAATACTCTTTCTAACACTTGCTCATAATACTCTTTCTAACACTCGCTCATAATCACAAAAATAGATGAAAAACACTTTTTTCATCTTCTCCAGAAACTTTTCTTTTATAACTCAAAGGAAATCAATACGTTTTAATGCAAATCAATTTCGTAATAACTGCCCACTAAAAATCCTCCATAACAGTAATAAAACGGTAACATTATAATTACCAAAAGTTAATAGAATTTATTAGGGAATATTAAATTGAAAAACGTTTTGGAAATCAAGAGTTAAAAACAACAAAAAATAAGTTTCTGTATCAAGAGCCCAAAATTATACCACCACACTATTTCTCTAAGTTTGATATAATATTACAAAACTATGTTTTTAAATATATATATCTCCCAACATCATCTTTATTTGGTGCATCTTCAGGAACATTGGAATCCCCGGAAACTGGATCTTCTTCGCTTGACATTTCCTCATCTTCGCCAAAATCAAATTGGTCATCTGAGAAAGGGTATAATCCTTAGAGCAACTGCAGTCATACGACTATAAACCAAAGACTAAAGACTAAAAAACTAAAATAATTTGGTTTAGTCCGTCGAACGACGCTACCGTGCAAGAGTAAATATGGTGGAGCGGATGTATAAGAGTTCGCCTGATACGGGGCAGTGTTATAGGTTGCGCTCGAATGGGACGTAACTTTAAATTACGCCTGATATCGGGCGTAACCTGCGATTACGTTTGTCGTGGGACGTAATATATAAAACCGCCCGATGAAGAGGCGTAGTTTGAAATTACGCCGATGGGGCGTCATTTATAATTACGCCCGATGAGGCGCAATTGGAATAATATTCCGCCCGATGGGGCGTAGCTGATGTACACCGCTTGATGGGGCGTAACCCAGTACAAGCAAAACCAATTACGCCCGATGGGGCGTAATACTTAACTATCACTAGTAATTACGCCTGGTTCTGAGCTATATGTTTCAAAGAGACTAAATCCTTTCACTGTGTTAAATGTACTTCTTCTAGATCTATCTGTATATTAATTATATACCGTGAAAATGTAAATCAACAAAATATAACAACTTGAAACAACAGTTGCAATTAGGAAATGGGGCGTAAATTTAAATTACGCCCCATCAGTATCAGGCGTAGACACAGGTTGCGCCCCACTATGAATCAGGCGTAATTTATAGTTACGCCTGGACTCTCATGTTCGTTTGATTACGCCCAATCAGGCGTATCCTTTAGTTACGCCCCAATGGGGCGTAATTGATTTATTCCGCTGCTATCAGGCGTACCTTTGAGTTGCGTCCCGTTGGGCGTAACTTATGCTCCCGCCCCAACCAGGCGCAAATATTATCTCCGCCTAATACTGAGGCGTAACCTGCTGGTCCGTCCCAAACAGGCGTAGGCGTGAATTACGCTCGACTATAATTAAACCAAAGACTAAATATAGTCCGTTTTTTAGTTTTAGTCTGGCATTTATTCTTTAGTCCGCCCCGTAGTGATTGGTTTTTCGACTATATTTTTAGTTTTAGTCGAACGATGTGGTTGCTCTTACTATATTTAAATGTACCATTTATTCTCCAACAGAACAATTAAATTAATTAAAACAATGAAGAGACAATTACCCGAGTCACTATCAAGTTCTTCAGGAATTTTGGCACGTAGTTCCTTTAAAGTTCCAAATTTTGTATCATCAAGTGGCCACTGGACACTGCTTAGCAAATGAAAAAAACCAACCCAACCAAATTTATTACCACAAATTATTAGTCTACGTGTCAGATACCTGTCCAATAGCTTAACCTTGTTTTCATTGTCTTAGTCACAGAATCTTAAATATTAATTACTTTTAACACCAAAAAGGAATGATGCAATTAAAAGAAAAATATCTGATGACACCTTTATGTCAACAACAATTCGTAATGCTGTATGTGCAAATTTAAAGTACCAGTCTCAAAAGTAAAGTCTTACCTTCGAAGGGAAGGTACCATAATTTAGATCACTCTTTTGCAGCATATCATTGCAAATGTTTCGAGTCCATTAAAGGAGAAGACATTTATCATCAGCTATTAGTTATAATTTAGTAAAGTGAAAAGACAATGACAGGTTTACACGCTGCGAAACTGTGTAATCATGCTTAATCTTGGTTGGAATTTTCCACGTGAATCCACTCAAAGTCAGATTTCCCTGAAGGATGAATACGACCAAAAACATTTCCGAGTATATTAATTATATGTCCCTACTTTTAACTCCCTACAAATATATCCTTATACAACAATAATTATGTCCCTCTTTTTTTATAACCTTATCCATTTAATATTAGATTACCTTAATACCCTCACTCGTATAATATTTTTTATTATTTCAAAATACAACAAATTTCTTCCTCTACCACTTCACCACTACCACTAGCACCACCAACATTCAACTACCATTCCACCACCACCACCACCGTTCAACAACCACCACCTACCAACCGCTACCACCAACAATATTCCACCACCACTCCTTCACCGCCACCATTACACCACCACTAGTCCTCCTCCACCACAAATTCGTCGTCGCCGCCGCCACCACCGTCACCACCGCCGCCACCATCACTGGTTCAAATTTTTTTTGTATCAACAAAAAGTAGTTGATCCATTTCAGTTGGATCAAACAATGGATGTTTATCCATTGCAGTTGGATCAACAGTAGAAATTTATCCATTGCAGTTGGATCAACAATGGATGTTTATCCATGCTGATGGAAAAATGCTACCATTTCATCAACTGCAGTTTCAGATCCACCAACAAAACCATCAATAGTAGAAGTTTATCTAGTTTATCCAAGAAAAAAGGATCAACAGTAGAAGTTGATCCAATTTTAGTGGATCAACAATGGAAGTTGATCCATGTAAAATTGGATCAATAATGATAGTTTATCCATGTAAAATGGAGTGAACTTGGCGTGAGTCGAACACGCATCATCTGACATGGAGTCAGTCATGCTACCATTGCACCACAAGTTCAACATTGGAACAAATTTACATGATTTAAACTACAAAACATGAGTTCAAAGTATCAACAACAGTAGTTGATCCAAAATATATGGATCAACATCCATAGTTGATCCAATATCACTGCCTGCTTCAACCCATATAACCACCATATTTCATTACATGTAGCTTCATAAAGACCAACAGCTCCAAGACAAGCTTCAAAACCAATCTTAGTTGAATCAACAATAGATGTTTATCCATTTCAGTTGGATCAACAGTGGATGTTTATCCATTGCAGTTGGATCAACAACCATTGTTGATCCAAAATATATGGATCAACAACCATAGTTGATCCAATATCACTGCCTGCTTTAACCCAGATAACCACCATATTTCATTCATCAACATGATTAAGAAAACCATGAGATCAAAAGATTCTGTAAAAGATAAAAATATACAGTTGAGTAATGTGGCAAGTTGATCTATTAGTGGTTCCAACCGCATTTGATCCCTGGTTCAAATTGGGTTCATTTATATCTGTTTGGTCTATTGCAGCTACACTGCATGGTTCCCCACTTATGTTCCACAAAGAACCAGCTGAGATATTCCATTGTTGGAAAATGGAATTTAAAGCTTTCACTGTTAAACAAACAAACAACAATTTTAATTAGGGATAAAACGAATTAATGGGTTTTAGGTCAAAATCATGGTATTAATCTTTACGAAATATACAAAACAATTGGAATCGTGAAAGCAAATAGATCGAAACTCAAAGCCTTACTCCATTATTAAAATGATGGAAATGGAATTATTCCTGTGCTCGGAAGGAAGGTAGAAGAAAATGAAGTATCCATCTTGACAAACTGATTGAACATAATTACATGTATATGGGTAGACAGTCGAATATATACATACCTCAAATGGATTCAGTAAACCTCTAGGATATAGATTGGTCTGCTTTGACGATGAGATTCAATAAACCTTGAGGTGTGAGTGAACAAAAGAGGTCTTGGGTTTTATGTATCAGATATGGAAAAAAAAACGAATAAGAGATGGAGGTGATGGATACGGTGGTGAGCTCGTTTGTTTCTTCTCTGAAAGAGAAATATAAATAGATAAAAACAATAGATGGTGACGATGGAGATGTTGCTGGTGCTGGTTGCGTTCATTATGGCGGCGACGGAGATGAAGATGATGGTGGCGACGGCGATGAAAATGGTGGTGAGCTTTGTTCGATATTTTTCTCAGGATGAGAAATAAAGAAGATAAGAAGAAGGTATAAAGGTTGGGGTATATTTGGAAGTCCATAAATTATTGATGGGCCCCCTGATGGGCTTTTAGATAAGAGGGACAAAATTATTATGTGATAAGGATATTTGTATAGACTATCAAAAGTAGGGACAAAAATTCAATTACCATTTCCAGGCTACAAAATTTCCTTAGGTGTAACGTAGTCTTAGCTACATACAGACCAAGTCCTAAGCTACAGACTTATTACTCCCTCTGTCCCTAATTAGATGAGCTATTTGGTTTTTAGTTTTGTCCACAAATAGATGAGCTATTTCACTAATCAAGGGGATATTTCTAAAACTACCCTTTTAATTGATTATTTTTTCTATAAGAAATATGTATAATTTGATAGTCATGTTTAAATTCGTTGCGTAGGTGTTTTAAAATGCTTTTCAACGATATCTCTTTATTAAGGAAAAGTGGTCCTTGTGTCTGGGACAAAGGTGTTCGTCGGATTCGTCGATCCTGTGGCCATGATATATCGTGGGCGAGAGATACTTACGTTCGCACGATCTTGACATATAATTCTGGGACACAGATCCGTCCGTCCTTCCGTTCCGATTCTTATCTCTTTATAACGCGGATAGGTCGAGATCTATTTCTTTTCTGTAGGTTGGGTAAGCAATTATTAAAATCGATGAACTTTACTCAGGATACGGTGATCCTAATTAACTCAAGAACAATCAATCGCCACCATATCCATCGCCACCATCAGCAACAATCGATCGCACTGCTTTATTGAAGACCATCTCTTTTAAGGTATCGCACTTTTCTCTCTGCTTCTCTGCGTTCAATTCTAAATTTTGTATCCTTCTCTGTTGCCTTCTGCAAACCAAATTTGTTCTTTTCGTTGATTTTTTCCTAGCCTCTCTGAATTTTTTTTCTGTATTAGGTTATGGTTTATGTTGATTTTCTGCTACAAGAAGTACGAACCCTAGAACTTCTTAATCGAAACTCTGAAATTCGAATTTTTATACTATCTCTTTTAAAGGTAAATCTAATTTGGGTTTTGCGTATATGGATTGTTACAAAAGATTGATTATGATTTTGTGCAGATCGGTTTTGAAAGGTTTGTGAAGATTTGGAGTTTCTGCTGCCACAGAGAAGAAGGTAATCCCTAAAGCAGATATTTTTTGACTAATCGTTCTAAGGTTTTTGAGTTCTGAGGTGTTTCCCACAAGTTTAGGATTTGACACATCCATGATGTCATATTGCAGCTGTACAGAGATATTTTGATTTACCAGCTCGAGGTGATTTTTTTTATTGTGCTCGAGGATTGATTGCGTGGGGAAAAGATCGAATTGAAAGAGATGCACATGTAAGGAAAAATAACTATGAATCTTAGAATTAATAGAAATTGCCTTACTTCTTGACCAATATGCTTTAATTATTGGTATTTTTCTTTGATCCAATTAGTGCTGGTTCTGCTTCCTTTCTCATGTATTAAATAGCTGTAGAATGATGAATTTTGAAATCTGGCAGTTTTTTGAGTATGAATTTTGTCAAAGAGATTGATCATGGGAGATGGGTATATTAAGTGTTCAGGATACGAATCTGAGATGGGTTTGTTCAAGAATTTGGATAAGAAGATACTGTTGCTGCCATGTGTTTTTTCATTTCTTTCATTTGTTCTGATCGATTGCTTTAACCACTTCCTCTATTTCTTTATCAGTTCACTTTCATCCTCTTGCAATCTTTCGATGAGTAAGTTTTAGTTCTTTTTTATATTTCATTTCACTGTTCTAATTACTTCTTCCAAGTATGTTTTCAGTTTCGTTGTCTTCTGTAGTTCGCGATTTAGTTTCTCTCCGGAATAATTTTGTTTCTTTCATCTCTTTGTCCACAGCTACTATGAAACCCCAAATCGCACAAGCAAAGTGTTAGAATCTGTTTCCTGCGCGCACGCCCAACAACAGCCCCGGTTATGTTTATGCATAATGGTAGGTTATGTTTACGCATAATGGTAATTCTCGGTTGTTTTTTATTCTTCTTTTCTGTAAATCAATACTATTGGTAGTAGTGATCCAAACTGATTGCTTGCAGATATGTATGCGGTGAAATATACGCTGTACAACTACGTCTATCGAAGATGTAACTGCACGAAAGTGGTGTTAAGGACTGTGTCCAGCGATTCGTCAAGTAGAGGGATGCTCAAATATATGCACAACTATATATACCGAAGCCATAAGCGCACTAAAATCATGCTAAATAGAGTGTCCGAAAGCGAAGCCACCAACTACATATGTCCGATCAGCGACTGCAACAAAAGTTTGTTTCAAGGATTGCTTGCATCCTGTTGGTGCGGTGAGTGATAATTTCTTTCAATTAGACGTTGATTTGATTACCAGCTTCTTTTAATTTGGTTCATTGGATACTTTATTAAAATCTCTCTTTCTTTATCAAATCCCACTCACGTAGTTGTGCGGAGGCATCTTTGATTAGAGATGAAAATACTAACCCCATTTCAGTTAGAAAAACAGAAAGGAACAGGTGGTGTGCGGTATTGCTCGCCGGTAATGCTCTTTTGGTCTTCCTTGCAGAGATTGCTGTGGCCGAGTCATGCTCTTGAATCTAAGATAATGGTAGGTAATTCCCATGTATGTGTGTTTTATCCTGACTAAGCATATATTAAAATTACGGATGCTAGCTGTTTTAGTCTTCATAATTCTTTTTATTTGTGTTGCATTACACTGAATACTGGCTAGAACAACAATTTGTAGAAATGATTTCTTCTTTCTTAAAGCCTGCTTGGGATGACCAGCACTTTGCAATAACGGGTTTTTACTTTAATGGGAACAGAGATTTGTCAGCGTCTCCACATGCTTCTTTAAGAGAAAAGGCAATTAATGTATGTAACATGGTTTTGTTTTAGCTTATTTCCAACTTTTCTTACTGGGTTGGTTTAACACCCATATGGAATTCTTATTAAATGTATTATTTTCCTCTTTTTGATATGTATTTCTATCATGGATGACCATATTTATTTGGCATATATGTTAAGCTTATTTGTATTTTCATCTCATTACAAACTTGGCTTGCAGATGATGGGTTTGGTCTATCGAGTTTCACCTACCAAGATTTGTACATTCCAAAATTTTGGTGACTCAAATATGAGTAAGTTGCATAGTAAAATATTTGACGACATATTTTTTTTTGATCGGTAATATTTGAGGACATATTTGCATCCATATTTTTAGCGATGAACGGGATCGATGTTGAAGCAGCCGTAATAATACACGTTGTTACGATAAACAACTAAGCGAGATCTTTCGTTAGAGTGGTAAAGGGAAATCATGGCCATATTTCAACGTATTTCTTTGTGGCAAGATAATCAACGTATTTCTTTTGCAGGATATAGGTTTTGATTCTGGAGGAAGTTTCCTATAAAGTTCTCAAGTTTCACACTTTATTTTTCCTGTACATTGGTGGACTTCTAAGAATTATTTTGGTGTCACTGGACTACAATAAACCAGGGCAACTACCCTCATGTTTCTCCTGCCTCATGTCTCGCAAGATCAGGTAGTTTGTAGTGAAGATAAAGATCTTTGGTGAAAAGGCTCGGATATTAGAGAAAACATTTTTTCCACCGTAGAGCCGCAAGGGAAGACAGTAGCAAGATTACTTTTGGTCAGCCAAAAGAGATATGTACCCACTGTGGAGCTATTGTTTGTTATGAGCTACGAAGAAAAAAATGACATGCCCAATAAAACTGTAATACCATCATTAGTATATGATGTTTAGTCGGAAAAAATAAAGTACCACTTATTAATCATCATTTTTGGTACAATTTAATGGGCAGCAATAGACCATGGTCGTAACAAATTCATGGTCACAATCATCTTATTATTATGGAGTGAACTATCGTATTGCAGCCATGGAGGCAGGTATTGCAATAAGCAACATGAAGGGTATCAAAGTCGGAACTCCAGTTGTAGATATCAAGCAACTGAATTTACTGTGTTCATTATTTTTCTGTGCGTGTATTAAATTTTGCTGTAAATGTGCAAACTTCAATTTTTTGTGCACATTAGCCTAATAAAAGAAAATACACGCGCATGTCTTTCTTCACCGGTCATGTGCAAAACATTAATCTATCAGTTGGTGCAAAACCGATCTCTCCCTGGTATCCTTGCAATATTTCCTCACATAGACGGAGATAATTAAACATCAAGATTGTAGGGATCAACCTTTTCGGGCGCAAACCCTTACCATTATGACCCGAATAACTAAACATGTTGCTATGATCCGACGAAATAAATATTAGGATTGTTCATAATGGCAAGGGCCATAGGGTCCGGATGATATGACCCGTTCATTAAAACCCGAGTACTTAGGTTCCAACTAACTTATAGATCTCTGATCCAATTAAATTTATTATATTTTAAGGGACTGTGTAGGACCTGATTAATTTAATTTATCCGACTAAATAAATATGTCTCCGGTTATTATATACCAAACATACTAATTTTAATGTGGGTGCTATATCTGCCTTTAAATATTCTCCACTGCCGGGGTTATAAGATCCGACCTTATCCAACTATAATGATCCAACTAATTAAACACGCTATTGTGACTCGACTAACTAATACACTATAATATGATACGGCCTACTAAATACGTGGGCACTATGATCAAACTAATTAAACACGCTACTGTGACCGGACTAACTAAAAATATGGTAACTATATCTACATTTAATTTGCTCCTCCGCGGCCCCGGCTTTCCGGCTACTATAATCAAACTAATTAAATACGCTACAGTGACTCGACTAACTAACACACTATATTATGACACGACCAGCTAAATATTGGGTCCGTTCTGCAATGACACGACTAACTAAATATGCTCCCCACTATTATAGACAGGACCAACTGACACACTAATTTAAATGTGGGCACTACATCTGCCTTTAAATTTTCTCGACCGCCGGGGCCGTAGGTCCCGGCCCCTCCAGCTACTATGATCCAACTAATTAAACACGCTACAATGACACGACCAACAAAATATTGGTACTGTTCTACTATGATCTGACTAACTAAATATGATCTCGATTATTATAGATAGGACCAACTAACACGCTAATTAAAATGTGGGCACTACATCTGTCTTTAAATTTTCTCGACCGCCGGGGCCGTAGGTTAATTAAACACGCTATAGTGACACAACTAACTAACACATTATAATATGACACAACCAGTAAAATATTTGTATTGTTCTACTATGACATGTCTAACTAAACATGCTCTCGATTATTATAGACATGACCAACTAACACTCTAATTTAAATATGGGCACTACATGTGCCTTTAAATTTTCTCGACCGGAGGGGCCGAAAATTCCACTAACTAGCAACTAGCACGGTATAATATGACATGACCAACTAAATATTAGGAACATTCTGTGATGGCCTGACTAACTAAATATGCTCTCGATTGTTATAGACAGGACCAATTGACACGCTAATTTAAATGTACCATTACATCTGCATTAAAATTTTCTCGACTACCCCCCCCCCCTGGCATTATGATCAAACCAATTAAACACGTTACAGTGACCCGACTGACTAACACATTATAATATGACACGACCAATTAAATATGGGGACCGTACTGCTATGACCCGACTAACTAAATATGCTGCGGATGATTATAGACCGGACCAACTAATTAAAATGTGGGCACTACGTCTGCGTTTTAATTTTCTCGATCACGGGCAGAGACCCGACGCTTTCGCTACTATAATCCAACCATTTAAACACACCACAGTGACCCGACTGACTAACATATTATAATATGACACAACCAACTAAACATTGAGACCGTTCTGCTATGACCCGACTAACTAAATATGTTGCGGACTATTAGACATGACCAACTAACACACTGATCAAAATGTGGGCACTACATCTGCCTTTAAATCTTCTCGACTGCCGGGATTGTTGGACCCGGCCTCCTCTGACTACTATGATCTAACCAATTAAACACGCTACAGTGACCCGACTAACTAACACACTATAATATGACACGACCAACTAAATATTCAGACCGTTCTACCATGACCCGACTAACTAAATATGCTGCTGACTATTATAGACGGGACCAACTAATACATTAATTTAAATATAGCACTACATCTGCCTTTAAATTTTCTCGATCACGCAGAGACGTAGGACCTTGACCCCTCCTAACTATTATGATCCAACCAATGAAACACGCTACAGAGACCCTACTAACTAACATACTATAATATGACACGACCAACTAAATATTGGGACCGTTTTGCTATGACCCGAGTGACTAAATATGTTGTCGACTATTATAGATAGGACCAACTAACACACTAATTTAAATGTAGTACTACATCTTCCATTAAATTTTCTCCACCGCCGGGACCGTAGGGCCCTACCCCCTCTGGATACTATGATCCAACTAGTTAAAAACGTTACAGTGACCCGATTAACTAACACACTATAATATGAAATGACCAACTAAATATTGGAATCGGCTACAATGATAAAACTAATTAAACACGCTACTGTGACCCGATTAACTAATACACTATAATATGATATGACCAACTAAATATGTGGGCACTACATCTGCCATTAAATTTTTCATATTATATTTTAATCTATATAAGCGTTGAAAAACTTTTCAAAAGTCAACAAGCGTATTGATATGGGCTTTATATCTGCTTTTAAATTTTCTTCACCGCCGAAACCGTAGGCCCCATCTTTCCGCCTACTATGATCAAACTAATTAAACATGTTACTGTGAGACGACTAACTAACACACTTATTATGATACGACCAACTAAATATGTGCGCACTATATCTGATTTTAAAATTTATCCGCCGCCGGGGCCAACGGCCCCGACATTCCAGCTACTATGATCAAATTAAATAAACACGCTATCGTGACCCGACTAACTAACACACTATAATATGACACAACCAGACACTATATCCACTTTTAAATTTTCTCCACCGATTTCCGGCTACTATGATCAAACTAATTAAGCACGCTACTACGGTGACCCGAAAAACTAATACACTATAGTATGGCACGACCAACTAAATATATGGGCACTATATCTGCTTTTAAATTTTCTACGACCCCGGATTTCCGGCTACTATGATCCAACTAATTCAACACTCTACTGTGAGCCGACTAACTAACACAATATAATATTGACATGACCAACTAAAATATTTGGGCACTACATCTGCTTTTAAAATTTTCTCCACCGGCTACTATGATCCAACTAATTAAACACTCTACTGTGACCCGACAAAATAACACGCTATAGTATGATACGACCAACATAATATTTGGGCATTATATTTGCTTTTAAATTTGCTCTACCGCCGGCCCCCGGATATCCGGCTACTATGATCCAACTAATTAAACACCCTACTGTGATCCGACAAACTAACACGCTACACTACTATGACCCGACAAACTAACACACTATACTACTGTGACCCGACAAACTAACACGCTATAATATGATACGACCAACAAAATATTTGGGCACTATATCTGCTTTTTAAATTTGCTCCACTGCCGGCCCCCGGATTTCCGGCTACTATAATCCAACTAATTAAACACCCTACTGTGACCCGACTAACTAACACACTAAAATATGACACGACCAACTAAATATTTCGGCACTATATCTGCTTTTAAATTTTCTCGACCGCCGGGGCCGTAGGTCCCGGCTATCCGGCTACTATGATCCAATTAATTAAACACCCTACTGTGAGCCGACTAACTAACACATTATAATATGATACGACCAACTAAATATATGTGCACTATATCTGCTTTTAAAATTTCTCGACCGCCGAGGCCGTAGATCCCGGCTACTATGATCCAACTAATTAAACACTCTATTGTGAGCCGACTAACTAACACACTATAATATGATACGACCAACTAAATATTTGGGCATTATATCTGCTTTTAAATTTTCTCGACCGTCGGGGCCGTAGGTCCCGGCTTTCCGGCTACTATGATCCAACTAATTAACACTCTATTGTGACCCGACTAACTAACACAATATAATATGACACGACTAACTAAAATATTTGGGCACTATATATGCTTTTAAATTTTCACGGCCCCGGCTTTCCGGCTACTATGATCCAACTAATTAAACACTCTACTCTGAGCCGACTAACTAACACACTATAATATGACACGACCAACTAAAATATTTGGGAACTATATCTGCTTTTAAAGTTTCTCGACCGCCGGGGCCGTAGGTCCCGGCTTTCCGGCTACTATGATCCAACTAATTAAACACTCTACTGTGAGCCGACTAACTAACATAGTATACTATGATACGACCAACTAAAATATTTGGGCAATATATATGCTTTTAAATTTTCTCGACTTTCCGGATACTATGTTCCAACTAATTAAACACTCTACTGTGAGCCGACTAACTAACATATTATAATATGACACGACCTACTAAAATATTTGGGCACTATATATGCTTTTAAAGCTTCCCGACCTGGCCATTTGAAATCGTAGGTCCCGCTTTAAAATACTATGATCCAACTAATTAAACACTCTACTGTGACCCGACTAACTAACACAGTATAATATGATATGACCAACTAAAATATTTGGGCACTATATATGCTTTAAATTTTCTCGACCGCCGGGGCCGTAGGTCCCGGCTTTCCGGCTACTATGATCCAACTAATTAAACAATCTACTGTGAGCCGACTAACTAACACAGTATAATATTGACATGACCAACTAAAATATTTTGGCACTATATCTGCTTTTAAAGTTTCTCGACCGCCGGGGCCGTAGGTCACGGCTTTCCGTCTACTATGATCCGACTAATTAAACACTCTACTGTGACCCGACTAACTAACACAGTATAATATGATACGACCAACTAAATATTTGGGCACTATACCTGCTTTTAAATTTTCTCCACCGCGGTCCCGGCTTTCCGGCTACTATGATCCGACTAATTAAACACTCTATTGTGAGCCGACTAACTGACACCATATAATATGACAGGACCAACTAAATATTTGGGCACTATATCTGCTTTTAAATTTCTCCACCGTCGGGCTGTAAGTCCTGGTTTTCCGGCTACCATGATCCAACTAATTAAATACTCTATTATGAGCCGACTAAATAACACAATATAATATGACACTGACCAATTAAATATTATTACGGTCATTGAACGAAATTTAAAAGAAAAGGATAATATGACACGACCAACTAAATATTGGAACCATTCTGCTATGACCACAAACTAAAATTGCATGGGAAGATACTGATCGACCGATCAAACAAATGAACAATAAACAAAACTCTTAAAAGTTTGAGTCCCGGCCGAACATGGAAAATCGACAAGAGGTTAGAACAATATTTCGAAAATCGACGAGAGGTTGAGCGCCGGCCGCAGGCCGGCGTGATACCTAGTAAAGTTTATAAAAAATCGTAGTATAGTTTAAGAGATAAATCGTTTCTAAATTTTACTAATTATTGCCCATAAGGGTATAATTGTAAAAAATACTTAAATATACTCTAATTTAATCCTTACCTTAAAATTTGTGCAAAAGTAGCTCATCTAATTAGGGACGGAGGGAGTACTTTAAATTCAAAATTCAAGCAATCCAGCAACCAACTGTAAAATTACTTTAAACCACACAACAAATTACTGCAATACAGTCAGCAAGAACCTAAACATACTATTGCAATTTTCCAAGAGCCTAGACAAATAAAAAAAGGTTATTTATAATGAAGATACTTGCTTCGACCTCTGCCCCCTTCTAAGAACAACAAAGCAGAATTTCTCATCCTCAAAATCACGTAAAGGTTTACCTTTGGATCTCTGGGAATAATGACAGATGATATAGAAACAGAAACTAATAAAATCTCGAGATTACTTTTATTAAAGAAAGTATAAAGAATCTGACTACGCTGCATAAAGAAATTTCTCTAACATTTACTAATATATGGGAAGTAAGCGAAAAGGTAATAGAACTTGGCTAATTTTGGAAATCATAAAATCTGCAAAAAGATAGAAATTAAAATCCTAGACCAAATAATATGAAAAGGCGAACTGAAGTATTCTACATAGCAGTACATTGTTTGAAGTAAACTTCACCTTGTACAGACGTTGTGAAGATGTCCTCTGCATACGCTGAACAAAATGACAATATGTTCCAGTATTCTCCAGAGGGCAAGCTCCATCGTGTCCACACTGTGTTTGAAAACAATGTGTAAAATAATATGTAGTGAATGGGGAAAAGTCAGATTTGAATAAAAGAGACTCACAGGAGCAACAACAAATGCACCTTTTTTTCAAACTCCTTAGGTCCTCCAGAAAGTGAATCATGAAATTAGTAAGCGAAAATAAACTTCCAATCGATTGAAATAACTGTGAGATAGGAATTTCTTACCCTTTTTTCCAGCCAAAGAATATGAGATCGCATTTGAGATATGATGTTTAAACCCTTGAGGTGTTCCTGGCTCAACCAAAACCTATTCCAAACTGGATCCTTGTTCAGAAAAATTAAATAAAGCGAAAATCACAACAGATATATTCTGCACTTACAATGTTCTTCCATCTAGTCCATTAAACTAGATACACTAAGGTTGATTATAGCAGTTGATTATGTGAGTCAAAATGGAACCAAGTACATCATTACTAGTAACATATTTGGTATGATAAAATTTTGGTGATTATTGAGATTATAACCGAGGGGCAAGGGCAAGGCCCAATGCAACCAAGTATACATTCAATATTAGAACGTTAATTTGGGGACCCTTCTTTTTGAACCATCTTTTGGGCACTACCCAAAAAAAGTGGGGGACTACCCATTACTTCAAATATCCACCAAACATTATAAGGGGTGTCTCATGAAGTGGAAATGACTAACCTACCCTTAACCTATATATATATATTACCACCTCCTCTCCTCAAATCGATGGATGAAGTCTTTCTATCATATGACCAGATGATTTGAATCAACATTCTGTTCGAAGGTGTCCGACCACAAGTCGATACAAGTCAACGTCTAGTGAGCTTACCGATTACTTTTCTCGATTCCAAGAATTAAAGGAAACAAAGGTAATGATATTCTGACTTCAAAGAAGGAGGTGGACCTGACTGATCCACATGCCCTCGTCAAGCAATTCCCATTCAAAACAAAGGCAAAAGTTATATCGCACGGATCCCAAAGCACGGGTGACAAAAAGTGTGGATTGATGATATTGAAAAGCCGGTGTTGAAAAAGCTTCATAAGAAAGGTGATGAAGAGGAAGTTGTCTGCTCGGTCATTCCTTTTTACATGCTGTGTTGTATTGTTCTTTTGTACTTCAATGGGAGACAACTTGGACGTCTCGTATGTTGGTTTGGTTAAGGATTTGGAAACCATGGACTCTATCCTTTCTCGATTTGATTCATGAACACACGATGGATGGCATAAAGACTTGTCAAAAAGAAAGAATCATCGTATCAGAATTGCAATGGGTGCACTATATATTCTCTTGTGAGTTAGATTTTTTACTCTATTAATAAACTTGCAATCGCATATTAATTTGCTGCATATCTTATTAGTTATTGTTTTTCATGACTTTGGTTGGCTGAGCACTCCAACATAGATGAGATATCATCAGAACATCGTCAAGGTGGAGTCCAAATGCACACCAAGAGTCGAGGTGGGACTTGGCAAAGAATGAAGAAAGCAATGCTCAAGAAGCATATTACAAGCTTAGAGGTACTTGTTTATGAACCTTAAAAATGAATGAATAATAAGTCATGCACCTTGATAACTCAATGCATAACATCTTATGCGCTCAATTAGAATGCGGGAAGCGATTATGCATTGTTTAGAAATGGAAAAGTGTTAATCAGGGTTTTGTTTTCAGAAATTATGAATGCATAATAAGTCATGCACCTTAATAAATCAATGCATAACATCTTATTGGCCAATTATGAATGCAAGAGCGATTTATGCATTGTCTAGAAATGGAAAAGTGTTAATCAGGGTTGTGTTTTTAAAAAACTTTGAATGCATAATAAGTTATGCACCTTTATAACTCAATGCATAACATATTATACAACCTAATGAAAATGCATGACTAATTATGCATTGTTTAAACTAACTGCATCACATGTTTAAACTAATGTTGTTATATTAGTTTTGCATTCCCTCGATGAGTGTTATAAATCATGTCGCAAGCCCATGAGAAATTCGAGAGATGAGGTACGGTACAATGGAGCTGGAAGTCTGTGGAACCAAGAGAACCAAGGAAAAAGGTCAGTGATACTTGAACTCATTGCAATGAATCTTGAAGGAACAGGGACAAGTATGAAGAACATTTCGAGGATGCAATGAAGATAATTGAAGAAGAAAGTTATCCCACCTAGATAGTGCGAAGCAAGATTACGGATCATTCAAGCAAAGCCGAAAGACATGAAGCATACTCAGGAGAGGAACAGACAGTTTGGAGGAGAGTTCAATGAAAAATTGTATGATTACGTGAAGGAATTGCTTGTTGATTGTGGGAACGAAGAGGTGCGGATGGGATTCGCGATTGTCACGGCGTTGATGTATCATCCACCGAGCCAAGCGTCCCACTCGGCCAAAACTTTCCAAGGAATGAGACTCTTGTAGAACTGGTATCTTCAGCAGAACAACCTACAAAAGAATCGATTGCCGAAGTCATCAGACTTGATAGCCAAGACCAAACGGCTAGTCAAGGAATCCGGTCTTCACCATTCAAGTTCATGGACTTGGAAAAGCTTAATCTCTCCGGCGACGACAAGGAAAACGAAACTTTCAGAATTGCAGACAACACCCAATATAGCAACAACACAAGAAAGAATTGAAGCACAGGAAAAGGATTTTCTGGCTGGAGGTGATGAAGATAATCTTCCAGATACTCAGAAGAAATCAGAAGAACATGAAGTGCCCACATTTAACCTGCATTTGTCACAACCTGCTGCTGAAACTAAAAATGATGCTGAAGCATCACAACAACAGCAGCAAAATGAAGAACCACAAGATGAAGCAGAGAAGGAGATGGTTGTTGAGACAGTCGTTGCACCACAACAGAAGCAGCAAAGAATTGAAGCACAGGAAAAGGATTTTCTGGCTGGAGGTGATGAAGATAATCTTCCAGATACTCAGAAGAACTATGTACTATTTCAAATGAACTATGTACTATTTCAAGTTTTAATCAACTATAAATTATTTACTATGTTGGTATTTTGCTCTGTAATCAACTATAAATTGTTTATATCTAACATATTTTGTTACATGAATCTCTAGGAAGAAGCACATGGAGGGGGAATGTATAAAGAAGAACAAGAAGTTCGTAAGACAACACCACCAATAAGAAAGGCCGATAGGAAAGCAAACAAAAGATGGTAAATGAAAACAAGAGAAAGATGAGAACCCGGAAATGGGAAGTAAGGTAAAACGAGACAAAGAATAGGACAAGCGGTGAGGAAAGAACATCCAGCAGCTCTCAAAAGATTGTTACCTAGTATGTACCAAGAAGATAGACAAGCCTGCAGAGATGATAAAGTTGAAGCGAGAATCGCTCTAACCGTAATCCGTTCACAAAATTACCACGAGTGAAACAATGGAATGCTTTCAAAGCTTACAAAGATACATTAGAACCAGCCACCTTGAAGTACTGGAGAGATACTTTGAGCAAGCCAACCGCATGTGAGTACAACAAACTACTTTATATGCTTGTTAAAAAATTCAATGCATTACACGAGTTTTTTTAAAATAATGCATAATAAATTATGCTTTATAAACAAACAATGCATAACAGATTATGCTTTAAAATCAATCAATGCAGCACAAGTTATATACAAATAAATCAATGCATAACAAGCTTTTACATTTTTGGGTGACTAAAGAAAAGAAAAAACTTATTGTGTCTTCTCGTAGCAATTCGCTTGGTTTATCAAAGACGGAGAATCGTATGAAGACCCATACCTATGGGATATTCGATTCACGGAGATGTAATAACGCAGCTGCTGAACAATCCCATACCCTGGAAGAACAAGTATTAAGCTTCTACTGTTATACGTTGTTCCGTAAGGAGAATTGAGAAGGATTCGCTGAGTGTTCAACATAGGTATCTTGAGACCGCATTCATGAGGCCACCGCTTGGGTAAGTTAAAGAACTGTTACATCCATTGACTACAGTTACATAACAACTATTTTCTGCATGAAAAGTTATGAATCTCCGTTTCACTGCATAACCTGTGATACCCACATTGTTTCTTCTGCACAACAAGTTATTTATCATTGTTTACCAAATCTGATGTGCAGTATTATGTTAAAAACAAGGACCTAGATGGGATTTCCGGTATGTTGAACAATTCATCTTAAATCTACCTGTGGAAGTTGAGAAAATGTTCATTCCAATGAACTATATCACAAAGGAAAACCCTTCTCCGGTTCTCATTGGACATTGTTAGAGTATGACTTCTGCGAGGGTGAGTGAACTATCAATAGTCCTGGTCGAGCCATAAAGTAAGAGCAAGAATCCGTAGTTAGGATGGCAACTTGCCGTATGCCTTATTTGATCCAAAGATATGACAACCTGAAACTATCAGCAGAAGTCGTGGATATAAATAGAGGTAAACTTGTATACAAGGATATAATAAATCAAGGTCCATGAACAAGGTTCTTACCCCGACCGCCTTCATTAATGTCTCAAGCACTATATGAAGATGAGGATGAAGTTAGAAGGCCAAAGGAAATGGGAGAAGTTGAAGACTGAACAAGCAATAGCGAAAGTCAACAAGAAGAGACTAGGTTTGGCAGTGAAAATGTCAAGGCTGGATGTTGGCAACAGCTTGGGCCATAGATGCCAATGAAGACTACTGATTGACTACCAGATGTTCCCATGCAGAAATTTATCAGTTTGAACTGTATCTATTTATAGGAATGAAAACTTTAGGGTGTAGTGTGTAAGCCTAACTTCGCTCTCAATATTAACTCGAAAGTAGTCGGTGTAATGGTTGGTTTATCTTGTTATATTACTATGTTTTTATATATTAATGCTTAATTTTGGTGAATCTATTTGTTTCAATACTTAGTTAACGAGTAGGGGGCGCCCCTACGGCCCACGATTATAAACATAACATGTTATAAATCATCAAAGTATTGAAGACAAAGCTGTTGCTAAAAGACTGAACACATACCAGGTTATGCAATTAGAAAAAGAATGCATAGCATATTAAGCACCGTAAAAAAGAATGCATAACAAATTATATAACTTAAAAAAAACAAAGCATAAAGGAATGTAAATCTGTAGTCGCATAACAAATTATGCATATCTTAAAAACAAAGCATAAGACAAGCTAGGTTCATTTTAAAAAAGGAATTACACAGTAAAGAAAAAGAAAGTTCTTTTTCATAAAAAACAATACGATCAAGTAAAAAAAAGTCTTACAAAATAAAAATACGTAAATGAAATATGAAATAAAGTTAGAACACAAATGTAATAATCAAGAAACCAACAATCTAAATGTCATTCTTTAACTTCCTTAGGCTTGCTGCTTTGTGTTTCTTGTAACAGGTAGGCTTTGTACAAGTTTGCTTGTTGTGATTACCAATCTCACAACAATTACCACAAATAAGATAGCTCTCTGCGGCGGCTTCTCGAATCTGCTCAAATGTCTATTAGCTTGTGAGCCTTGCCACTTCCTAACATCAGTACATTGATAATATCATTACCTTTCATAAAACTTCAGGCCTGTTGTAGTTCTGGAATAGGGATGAATGTATATCTGTAGGCATTATTAGTATGCAAAGTAGTGGAATAAGGTTGAACAAAACTCTGTCTGATTAGAACCAGACATTGTTATCGATGCGAAAGTACGTACACATGGAAATCCATAGACGCGCCACCTCCGATGTACATGTCCTTGCCTCAAGGTGCTAAGCACTATGAGAACTCTCCCCTCCATCACTTCACAAACATGAGTATCTGGCCTGTATAACCAGCCAGGTTAAGCCCTCATCAATAAGAGCCTTCATCTTAGCTTCATTCTTTCTGTGTGAGAATCATGGAAACTTTAAGTTTACGCCTTTCTGACATCATAGCCATCACATCCTTCCTTATCTGATCCACAATAAAGATTCATGCAGGGAGCTTCTTGTGTACCTTCATCCAACTATCAAGGATTCATAAAGAGTAAAGATGTCCCACCATACCTCAACCCCGAAAAAGGCATTTGACCACTTCTCCTGAGGATATCTTCAATATAGTCCGCAACCCAACCACAACCAAGACCCCTAATCGTAGCGATGGTTGAAACCGGGACTAAGAGCATACGTAGCAGCTTGAAATGCATCAATAATGTAAAGACCATACCTTTACGTCGAGCCATTAATTGGCAAGTTCATCTTCGATGATAGTAAACGAGAAACTATGAAAGTCGGAAAATAAATCGGAATAGCTCTCTTTTAATCCTTCCGTACGATCGGATAAAAATGTGATTGGCCTTTGATCATGATCAAGAACATAACTCAAATTCCTCATGAACCATTCCCGGTTATCATTATCTTAACCAGTACCGGGGCCATGGCTAGTGGAAAGAACCCCGCACAAAGAAAAAAAAAAATCAAGCCAAAAAACATGAAGTATGCGTGCTGCATGGTCACATAATGTCTTAGCATCTAAACTAAATAATGCATATTACATTATGCACTTGAATAAAAAAGGATGCATAAGATCGGAAAAGTGAAAAACAATAATGCATAAGACATCATATCATTAAAATAAAAATGTATAATGTCTTATGCATCTAAACAGAAATGATGCATAAACTTAAAAGTGAAACCAAAAAATGCATAATGTCTTATGCATCTAGAATAAAGATGCATAAGACATTATGCGCTTAAAATAAATAATGTATAATGTCTTATGCATCTAAACGAAAATGATGCATAACCAGAAGAAAGTGAAAACAATAATGCATGAGACATTATGCACATATATAAGAAGCATGCATTATCGTAAAAAAATACCATTTTCAAGATTGGAGCGCACAGTGAATTACGAGGCATCCTCTATATGTCCCTCAGAAGAAAGGTAGCATCGACATATATCATGGGACGGAAGGTAACGGTAACCATGGATGTACGCCGAAGCGATAAAAGACGCACAAACTTATTTGAAGGTGCCTCATCTTCTAACTCAAATGAACTATCCTCGTTCAATTCAGTTCATCCATTTTAACTTGAAAATCAATCCAACTCCCGAGGATTTATGCTGTAATGGCATCTACATACCATACCAGGATCTACGAATATGACATGGCCTCATCACCAAATATTTCCTCCCTACACTTTCTCTCTTCCATTGTAAGCTTGGTAATATTTCATATTAATCCCGTAACTAGATTTAAAAAACTTTTTCAAATCGGATGCTCTAAAACACGGATCAATTATAATTTCATCCTTGATAAGACTAGAAATAAATTTACTAATTATTCTGTGAAAGCCTTCACATCCCACACCACAAGTATGACCGCAACATACTTCTTAACCTTAAGCATCGTTTTTCAACATCAACAAAGACAAACCTTATACTCCCAAGGGCATTTTTCTTTAGGGCATTTTGCATGTAACCTCGCTAGGTTCATTCTTAGTATATTGTACAAGAACACGCCTCAGCTTTTACCTCGTATTTCTTTACCCAATACGTAATCTCTCGCTACACCTCCAAAAAATACTTTATCAACATCACCAAGTAATTTATCCCAGCCTAAGTCCTAAGCACCCTTGTTAATAGGCACAGAACCATCTTCAAGGAAATTCACCATAGCTTCTTACAGTTCAGGTTCTATTACACGCTACTACTTAAGCCTCTACTACGACTATTCAAAGAATCGCTTCAACTTCAACAAGTAAATCAAAGCTCTTCGACCTTTACAGTGGCAACGAGATACAAAACACTGAAGAAGAATATCGAATCAACTCGCACAAACTTGGTTCCATCATTATAAGAAAATTTGACATGATGAGGTAGTAAACGAGTCCACTTATCGCAAACAGCTGTCTTCAAACTCTCGAGAGTTGTGTTGAGATCAACGGATGTGCTAAGAATTCACTAAAGTAGTGAATTACAGCTGGTGCACTTGCAACAGGCATTTCACCCCGCAAAAACACAAAAGAAAAAATCTATCCCGCATATGGCTTCATAATAATTCTTTACTCAAAATTAAAAGATATAATCAAATCGAAATCAACAAGATACTGAAAATCAATAAAATCTCCATTAACGTAACAGTAAAAAGATCAAAAATACGAGTGAAAAAAATCGAATCAAAATGAAAAATCGAATAGAAACAGAAGCAAAACCTAAAAATTGGTGTATCAACATCCGAACATGAAATCGAAACAAACATATTGAATCGAAAAGTTCTACATTGATCGTAACAAATTCAGAACCTATAAAAAAATCAAAAACAAGATTAAAAAATCTAAAAACCGATTCGAAAACCTAAATTAATCTTCGGAAACCTAAAATAATAGATCGTAATCTTACAGAAACTAAAAGAAACTAAAACCTAGAATCGAATCCATATTGAACAAACATCAGAAACAAGAATTGGAATGTAGCTCAACTCGAAACTTTAATTAAATCCTCAATCACTCTCCTTCGAATCTCTGAGCTATCAATCTTTATCGAAACTGAATCTCTGAGCTATCAATCTCTATCGAAAGTGAATCTCAGAAAGTGAAAGTGAGGATAGAAACTGTTATTGAGATTATAACCGAGGGGCAAGGGCAAGGCCCAATGCAACCAAGTATACATTCAATATTAGAACGTTAATTTGGGGACCCTTCTTTTTGAACCATCTTTTGGGCACTACCCAAAAAAAGTGGGGGACTACCCATTACTTCAAATATCCACCAAACATTATAAGGGGTGTCTCATGAAGTGGAAATGACTAACCTACCCTTAACCTATATATATATATTACCACCTCCTCTCCTCGCCACCTATATTTATAACCACCTCCTCCCATCACCCCCCGCTCACCACCACCGACCACCGACCACCACCACAGCCGCCTCTATATATACATCTTAATTTAAATCATTAACAAAACAAAATCAAAATCAAAATTATAACAAACCCATTATTTGTCATTCGTTTTTGGTTGCAAAAATGAGAAGTAATCATTAAAATGAGTTGAAAATGTAAGTTGCAGAGAGAAGTTCGGTTAGAATTATGCGAAAAACTTTGTCGAACTAGCCGAACTCAACATTTAATGGAGGTTTTTCTTTCAGAGAAAAGTTCGGTTACGTCACAATTTTTTTTCCATAAACGAACTTTAGTTCGGTTGCGTCGCAAGTTTTTCTTTCCTAACCGAACTACCTTTGAGCAACAAAATATGAGGGAAAATGTCATTGTAAGTTGAGTAACGTCGTACCATATGATTGAGAAGAAACTAAGAAAACTGGACCATGTGAAAAATTCTCAACTTTCCAAGGTCTACAAGGTTTGATCAAACATTTTTCCATGTGTGAGAAGAGAAGAGAACAGTTCGGTTACATAGAAAATTGTTTTTCTAGCAAACTTACGTTCGGTTACATCGCAACTTTTTTTTTTCTTCCAGCCGAACGTTTAGTTCGGTTACGTCATAAATTGTTCTTCCGAACCGAACTGTTCTCTGAAAAAGAATTTGTCATTTAACATAGTTTCAAACGGGCAGTGAACTGGATGACGAATCAGTATGAAGTCTTATATGAAGTCTATTTGACAAATGTTCATATCGTTTGTTTTTCAATCCTGCAGGGAATGTACCTATATGAAGTCTTAAGAACGCTCAAGTTATCTGAGTTATAGTGCTCCACATTTCTCTTGTTCTCTATGCATTCTATATGAGCATAAAAGGGAAACTTAAGGGCATAATCCACCTGAAACATTACAAACATTAGTTATCGGCAAGAATATCACTTTCAAGGTAAATTTTTTGTTGGAATATTTTCAATTGCGCTATCCAAGGGGAGTCCAGGGGAGACCGCCCCTGGTGGGGGTTTCTAGGGGGCAACGCTCCCGGAAGATTTTTTTTGGTCGGTTACGTCGCTATTTTTTTTTCCTAACCAAACACACGTTCGGTTACGTCGCAGTTTTTTTTCTCCTGACCGAACTCTTCTCTCAGAACCTATATATTGAGTTCGGTAATGTCGTAAAAAAAAAAATTCAACCGAACTTTTCTCCGAAATAAAAACAAGAAACACTTACAAGTTCGGCAATGTAAAAAATTTCGTCGACCCTACCGAACATAAAGTTCGGTTATGTAATTTTAATAAAACAATTGCGAGATTACCGAAGTCGATATTTACATTTTATATGCAAAGGTTCGGTAATGAGAATCAAAAATTAGACCAAAGCGAACATACTAGTTCGGTTAGAAACTCGGTATACATGTAGTTTGCGACATTGCCGAACTTAAAGTTCGGTTACCAAGGTATAACACTCGACCAAACCGAACTCTTCCCTGGAAAGTCTAGAATAAAAGTTCGGTTATGTCTTCTGGAATTTCCTAACCGAACTATAACAAACCACCATTAACATGTAGTTCGGTTACCTGCGTTTACAAGGTCTGGTAACCGAACTACACTTTCAGAAATGTTCAGTTACCTATGTTTTAAATCTGGTAACCGAACTACCATTACCTGACCGAACTTTTACCCAAAAAATTTGAGTTTGTCCAATTTTTCCCACAATTCAACCTACATTAACTAAAGCTGAGTACCCATATGTTCATCTTCAGGTTGTGGCTGATAAAATCCATCATTTGGTGGGTTCTCTTCACTTTGGGGAATTTTTTTTCTTCTTCTAACAAATAACTCATATTTGGATCATTTGAAGTATTGACATATAAACAAGGAGGTGATGGGGGTTCTGATTCGTAGGTTTGATCACATGATCACTCATATCATAATTGCTAAAAAAAATAAAATAAAAATTCATCACATGAATCATGAATCACGAAGTTTTTAGTTAAGGGTAAAGTGGGTATTAAATTATTATTTTTAAGGGGTGACTAAATATTACTTCTAATACCCGCTACAGTTAAAGTTGGGTAGTCCCCCACTTTTTTTGGGTAGTGCCCAAAAGATGGTTCTTCTTTTTTGGGGGGACCATGGTGTCATTTTGGTTAGGGGTGCCCTTATCTAATAATTTTTGTATTACCTAAAATACCCTTTGCTAATTATTTTTTGGTTTTGATTAGTGAAATCATTATTGAAATGATTAAGAAAAAACTGATTAGTGAGATTAGATTAAAACATGAGTTATTAAAAAAGAAATTGAATTTTGTAGAGAATAAAGTTAGAGAAGAAGAAGAAGAAGAAGAAGAAGAAGAAGGAGAAGGAGAAAACCATGGAAAATAAACATTATTTCACATTCACTAAGTTTGGGAATTCTAGTGATGAAAGCTCATCTGATTCTTCATCTCCATCATCTCCTAGAGTATTTGTTAATCTTCACAATGATCCGGATATGAGTGATTTCTTAGATGGTGAATGTATTCTTCCACAAACTCAATCTCAAAATGAAAATGATGGATTTTATCAACCACAACCGGAGGAAGAGCATTTGGGTTTCCAGATATGCTCCCAACTTAGCTAATGTGGTCTAGTTGGTTCAAATTTTCAAACCAAATGTACATTTTTTAAGTAGTTCGGTTACAAAAGGTGAAGAACATCTAACCGAACTCATCTGGAAGTGTAGTTCGGTTACTTTAGACAAACACGCAGGTAACCGAACTCTTCATTGATGGAAGTTTGATGGATTCCAGAGTAATGTTCGGTTGTTTGGCAACCAATAAACTAACCGAACTTTTGGTAAAATAAGTTTAAACGTTCTGTTGGTTCGCAATCAATTAACTAACCGAACTTAACGTAGATTCAAGATTTAACTTAACGTACAATGTTCGGTTGCTTTGCAACTATTAACCAACCGAACTTGACGTAAAACTAAGATTAAACTTAGCATAAAAAGTTCGGTTTGTTCGCAAACTTCATGTAAAGCCACTATCTAACCTAACTGAACAAAAAATAAGAGTACACTAAGTTTAGCAGGTTCGGTTATTTCGCAAACTTGATCCAAAGATCATACCTAACCGAACTTATGAAACCAAAAAAAAAGAATAGTTCCAGAGTTTTATTCGGTGACCTAGGTAAAATAAATTGTAACTGAACTACGTATAATTTAAATGTTCGGTTACAAGTCATCTTGCTTTGTTAACCGAACCCAGAGTTCGGTTTACGCGATTTAATTATGTGCTTACCGAACTTTTTTTGTTATTGCAATTGATGTTGTTCCATTTCTTGTAGATTGAATGCCAACCTATACCAATGGATGATCAACCTTCTCCAGTTGGTATGTTGTACGAAGATACATCCCATCACTATGTCAATGATTTGGTATTTGATCAACCTATTGATGAGAAGAATTGGGCTAGAGAGAATGCCAAGAGAGCCATGTGCGTATTAGTTTTGAATGGAAAATAAACCAAAACTCGTCTTGAAATGGTTTGCGAGAGAAGTGGAGATCCGGATGCTAGCCACAAGAAGAAGGGGTATGTGTATAAAGGAAAGACGACGAGGAAGAACACAGCATGCTCAAAGAAAATTAAATGTCCGTTCAAGCTAGTTTTTAGTTACTCAAAACTAAGGAAAGGATGGGTTCTATCGATGGATAAGGTGGTAGGTAATCACAACCACCCTCGTCCGGAGGATCTTGAAGGACATGCAATGGCCGCAAGGCTCACTCCTCAAGAAAAGGAGAAAGTAGCTAAATATAGGAGATTGCGTATTTCACCACTTGGTATGCTTCGCTTACTAAAGGATGATAACAAGGATAACGTATCATCCCGGACCACAATTTACAATGCAATTGAGACAATTAAAAGGAATGAATGGAAGGATAGAAAATTCATGCAATAATTGTTTATGTTGGCTGAAGAGAAAGGCTATGCGGTTCAAAAGAAGGTAGGTCCAGGTGAAGAAATAACTCATCTCTTCCTTGCTCATCCGAAGAGTGTTCAACTGGCTCAATCCTTCCATGAAGTTCTTATAATAGATTGCACTTACAAGACAAACAAATACGAGATGTCATTGTTGAACATTGTTGGTCGTACGTCGCCGAAGTCACCTTTTACCATTGCTTTTTATTTTCTAAAGGACGAGCAAGAACCAAGTTATAGGTGGGCGCTACAGCAATTGAAGTCGATCTACTGAGATGATGATATCCCCGGGGTTATAGTGACGGACAATAAAGTATCATTGATGAATGCAATAGAGAGAGTCTTCCCATTGGCACATAATATGCTTTGTACATTTCATATATGGTGCAATGTGATGAATAGGTGCAAGCCTCAACTTTGTCCACCTAAGAGGAAAGCATTCGAAGAGATTAGTAAGCTACCGGAAGATGAACAAGCTGATGCAAAAGAGTCATTCGATGAACAATACACCATAAATTATGCTAAATGGGTTGCTTTCTCCGGGGAATGGGAGGCTTTGACTTGGTCTCTCACCGAAGAAGAGTATAATCTAAATCTTGCCGAATTTATTGAGCATTGGTCTAGCCCCGAATATCCTGATGATATTATAACGTATGTGGTCGAGCAATGGTTGGAACCGCACAAAGAGCGATTTGTTTATGCTTTTACCAACCACCATAAACACTTTGGGAATCAAGCGACAAGTTTGGTAGAATCGTCTCACCACCGGTTGAAGAAAAATCTCTTTGGATGTGTTGATAATTTTGTGGTTGTGTTTAATGCTATGGAGGTTTACTTCAACCGCGAGATTGATAGAATTAAAGAGAAGTTTCAAAAAAGCCGCATCATTAAGTACAAAAAGATTGTAGACAAAGGTGGTAACATCGTGAAAATGGAGGACCTTCGGTTTTTCAAGGGACTCCACTATAATGTTTTGCATGCTTGCATTAAGAGGTTATTGGTTGAGGTGAATTTGATCTGCATATGGGGAACCAAGCCGGAAGAGGTGTGTGTTTGTTACATGATAAAATCTATTGGGCTCCCTTGTCTCCACATGATAGCTAAGTATGAACATGGCATAATCCCTTTAAACGATATATATCCACATTGGAAACACTTAAGTTTTGTTCCTCCTCCCAAGGGCGATGTCGGAGAAGAGTTTGGTGATAATGAAATGGGAAGAGTCATTATCGAGAGGTACCGGAACATGAACAATCTCGAAAGGCAAATTTTTTGGGATGACATGCGGCTCCGCACACTTCGGAAAATGTGCAAGAACCGAATAAAGGCAAAGCCAAAGGTAGGCCACCAACCAAAGAAACCAAAAAACAAGTCAGAGAATATGCAAAGGTTTTGGGTAAGAGGAAAAGTGAAATGACCCCTTTTATTAGATATCCTTCGCATCATGAGCATACCGCGGCTAAGTACCAAGAAGATTGTAAGAAAAGTGCTAGGAATATTGTTGAAAAGGGCGAGACAAGTGAACGGGGTATGAATAAAAAAGGACCTATGTTACACTCTCAACCTAGTCCAATTGATATGACTGCCCCTCCTGTTGAGAAAAGGTTCCTGGAAGAGCTACCTCCTTACATTAGAGATTACGTCATAACCACCAATGACGTCCCTGCGGATGGTAATTGCGGTTTCCACGTTGTCGTACAACAACTAGGGCATTTCACTCAAGGTGCCAAGCTATATAATGATAATCAAATCACTTATGTCCGTCAAAGGTTGTTGATGAAGCTAAAGGAGAAACCGGAATTTTACAAGACAATGTTGTCTGATGGGGATGATAGTCTCAATGTGCAGTTTGTTAGCTATCAAAGCCGTCTCCACTGGGGAAATCCAATCACAAGGGATCATTGGATGAGCATGCCAATATGTGGGCACTTAATAGCCGAAGCATTCAATTGCGTGGTTCACTTGTTCTCAAAATGTGGTAGCTTCACATACACTCCGGAAAAAACCATATGTGTTGAGAAACTAAGGCATAGGAGAGTGGTGATTGCTTTTATTAACTACAACCATTTTATAGGCCCCCGGTTAGAAGATAATTGTCCATTTCCTCGGATATGCCCATACTCTTATTGGAATGAATTTAACCCCGACACAATGTTGGGTTGGTGCGTTATGTATGAACATAACATGGAGATGTGGAAAGCTTTGAAGGAATCGGAACCAATTATACACCAAGGTTGTATTTCCCTTGCGAATGATTAATTGTACCTTTTGTTAGATGTTGTTTTTTGGTTGTAAGTATGCTTTGAAAATCAACATAACAATGAAAGATTGTGTTTTTTGGTATTTGGTTTTTATTAGAAGTCATATGGTATTTCCTTTTCTATGGTTTGCAAAGAAAAATATATAATTAAGTTCGGTTAAGAAATAACATTAAATGACATCACCGAACTATTACATTACAACATTAGTTCGGTTTGGAAATGAAATTATAGGACATTACCGAAATGAAATTACAAAAGACTTAATATCCAAAACGCATTATGAAAAAGTCTCTAAGGATGCGGAAATGATCTTCATATTTGAAATCCTTTACTTTCCATCGTCGCCATTCATTCTTTGACATTAAAACGATTTCCTCGTATGTTTCACCCCTCAGTCGATTCCTCGCAACTATCCGGTACAAAATCAAAAAAATCCACAACTCTTTCTCGAATCTTTTCAAATTGAATGAACAAAGATAGATCTTAAAGGTTATGAGGGTTACCTGTTTCATCGCAGAACTTCTCATGTATTTTTCCCCAAAAAATATTACTCATCCGACCATGCCTTCTTTGTTCTTCACCCCTCTTTGGAATGCACAATACGAAGTTTCTACAAATAGAAAGATCT